>VWZY01003688.1:1015086-1068157 GCA_013399075.1 Chloroceryle aenea | reverse complement strand
GGGGAGGGCTGACTCCGGCACCCCCGGCAGAACGCCAACACAAATAAATAGCCGGAGTGCCGACTCAGGAAGGAGTCTCCCTCCCCTCTCTGTGATTTTAAGGTACACTTTTAAACCGCGCCTGTTTTTGTTTGTTTTTTTTACACGCACACCAGTACCCCCACCCACCCCCATTTCTGTCACTTGTTGCGCTCCGCGCTTCAGCCAGGCGTTTCAAACAGTACGTTCCGATGCCTCCCCTCAGTCCCTCAGGTGGTCACAACTTGGCAGCCCTCCCCTCCCTCGTGTGGTCACACCTTGGCAGCCCTGCCACAACCACCACAGGCCTGCCAGCTCTCCCACCTGCGGTGTGGGCCGAGGCGCCGAGAGCCCTCTCTAGCCTCCCGTGGTGGGGAGGTGCTTCGTGTTTGAGCGGAAGGCTTCATTCCCCTTCGTATTTATCCTCTGCTCCAAAACCTCTAGAAACCGTAACTTGTATGCCCCATACCAGTGCCTCCAGCGTGTCCGAAACCCAGCGTGTCCATGCATCCTCCCTTGCCTCCCACCTGAGTTGCTAGCTACTTTGCTAGAGGTTTTTTAAGCATAGGGCATCTCTCTCACATGTTGTGATTTTATACCCTCACATTTTTTTTCTCTTTAAAATTTACTGTGAAACTTAAAGGCACAAATGCAAAACTCGTTTTCTTTCCATCTGTCAACTAAATAGCGGGGACCACTGGGGAGGAAACGTCCACCTTTGAATTTCACTGACCAGAAAGGATTAATCAGAGAGCTTTTTGCAAAGATTTTGAGTGGTAAATCCTGTTTTGTTTTTTTTTTAAATAATTTTTAAACATGGTAACACTCCTTTTTCTTCCTGACATTTCTGATTTTCAAAGGTGCTGCAGACTTACACTGTTACTATTTTTTCTGGATTTGAATTTTGCCCAGAAATGTTTTTGAGAAAACCTGTCATGTTTTTTGAGGTCAGTCTTAGATGGCCAGCAACCAGTATTCAACACAAGAATCAAAATATTTTTCCACAGCTGAAATCTTGCGTATTTTTACTTAATGCCATGTAAAACTAAGAACAAACATACTGAAAAAAACCCAAACAAACAAAAAAACCCTCCAACAAACGTGCATTAACTGACAGGTTCTTTTTATTTCCAAAAACAAGACTGAAGAGCAAGTGTCAGTATTTCCCCCCCTCTGAACTCTATTTTTTACTTTTTTTTTTTTCAGATTAGTTTGATCACTAATATGCCTTTCATGTAAACATGCTGTACACTTTAGACAGGGTAAAATATGGGTGCAGTTTATGGCTTCCAGTGAGTGGTGCTTGCCATAAATAAGCATGGACAGGTAAGAGGAACCAGCACCAGGCACTGTATTGTCAAGGGGAGCAGTGAGGCCTTTTGAAGTGTTCTGAGCAGGAAGCAGCACAGCCTTTTTAATTAGAGCACATACAGCTGGAGGATATACAGGAGGAGTCTCCTCAGAATTTATTTTGGGAAGGGAGGGACATATCCTTCAGGTGTTCTCATTAATGCAGGCTTAAACACAGAGCATAAACCTCAGCATTTTAAGAAGAAAAGAAAAAAAAAAAAAAAAACCCTTTCCCCTCAAATACCAGGGCCGAAATCCTGCTCTGCTTGAAATCAACTGATGTTTTGCCATTTAACTCAGAGAAACCATAATTTCTTTAAAAAAAACTAGTATGGACTGCTTGATCCCTTTCCCATAAGGCTGCACATAGAAAACTGCTGATATATTTCCAGTCTGTTTACATATAAATACATAGGAGCATCACAAAAAGAAAAACTAATTTCAAGCTTGATCCTGCTTTTCTTCTGCGTGCAAAGCCACCCTTGATTTCACAAATGCTTTCCATTCTGAGAGGTCAAAATCAGCTCTTGTGTAAGGACCACACTGGAATTATTTCTGTGGTATCTGAGCTTTTTATTTTTATGAGAATCGCATTTGAGTCTCTGGAGGTAGAAATACCATTTGCTTTCATTTCTGGGCACTGATGAACCAAAATTTAAAATGTCTATAAATTATAAACTGGCAAATTCTGAACAGATAAGAGGTTTTGTTGTGAAGGAAGAGCAGCAAAAGTACCACTGAAAGAGAACTCTTAAAAAGTCCTTTTAAACACTGTAATTGAAAGCGATCGTTGTTTGCTTTTACCCTCTAACTGGTAGTTCATAATTAGGTTATAATTTTCAAGATTTCTGTAATTGATTATGTCGTTTAAATCTGCACTGCTATATGCTAAGAAAAAGTCTGGGTCAGCACTTTTGCATTTGTAATAAAAAAATCTCAAAACACCTATTTTTCAGATCATTATTACACTTAGATGTCAGATACGTGATGTTAAATTATTTGTGAAGGCAGTAGAAAATGACAGGTATATTAATGTGTTTAACTGTGAGCTATTGATAAAAATCGCTGTGTTATCGTTCCTGATGAGCCCTGCTTTTGTTTAATTTGGGAAATAAGACACACTATTATTTAGGTATTACTTTGTAACCAATTACAAAAATACCTGGGTTTAGTTACAATATGCTACCTTCAAATTTTTGAACTGTAACAGAATTTCCACCAGTGTTACTCCCCATATTTATTAAAAACGTTTCTCCTGAGAGCTAGATGCTTTCTGATCAAAATAACTAAATCATTTGACTGTGTCATGGGTTTAATCAATCTCTTCATTCTCAAAATCTCAGTGTAAAGTACCAAGGGTATTTGTGTGCTTCATGTTGATCTGTGGATACCAGAAATTGTTTTTGTAATTGCTGTGAAAGTAATCACATTTTATTTTATATCTGATGAATGAATATAAAAATCCCTTAAAAAGCAAAGGCTCCTTACTACTTCATTCTTTTTCAAACTGAGTATTATTTTTATGGATCAGTATAGGGGGATTTGCAGATAGATTCAGGATACTATAAGCAAATTTCTTACTTCTGTGTCCATAACATTTCTTTTTTGATCAAGATCGGAGAAAGTCTCTAGGTTATTGATGAGTCTTATTTCGGTATCAACTGTTATTAAAGTGACCTACAAAATTGCTTATTTCTGTTGTGTTCTACCCTATTCAGATGTTTGAGGGTTTTTTTGCATGCTGTACCTTAGCTATGAAAGTGTGAAGATAGTGTCTATTTCTAGAAACATAAATGACAGATGGATTTGCAAGGAGGTTTTGACACTACAAAGCAGTTAAAAAAAAAAAAGGTATATTCTTATCATGCAGGTTTTTCTGCCTCCATCTTTCTTAGTCTACTACCTGTTAAAATCTCATTTCAAAATTGTTAAAAATCTGACAAGGACCAGCTTCAGAGGACTTATAAAGTATTTCAAACATGACTTAAGAAACATAATGCTACTATTATAAGATAAATTCTTATCTCTGAAATCTGGAAATAGGCATGCGTAATTTAACCTATCACTACTGAGAGCAGACAAATCTATTTTAAGATACTATGGCTGTGACTGTATTTCATTCCATATCACTGGATAAAAGGCTTTTTATTTAGATTTTTAAAGACTGTTTCATTATTGCTTTTTATTTTGTTAGACAGCTTTGTGGAACAGTAACAGGGTTTTATAAAACCATTGGGTTTTGGAAAAAAGCATGGGTTGTGTCTGTGGCATGCATGCTGCGTATTTTTATGTGGAACACTGAAAGAATGCTTTATTAAAAAAAAAAAAACAAAACAGCTCTACAGTTATGTATTTCAGCCTTCTGAAAGATTTTGTGAAAATTCAGTGCTTTAAATATAGGCTGCATATATTTGTATATGAAACAAATATCTTTGATCTACAGTTTTCTGAGAAACATAGCTGGTTAGTGGATTAGTCCTCTAAAATGTGGCATTTAGTTGTTGTTTGAAGAAACCCATTTCCAAATGTTATGAAATTAATTTTGGCTGGAATTAAAATAGCTTTTTTTTTTTTTTTCACATTTTTCTCCAGAAATCAGTGATCACAGGAGTAAAATTTGCTTGTTTTCTGCTGTGATTTTTATCATGGATCAATGACCACATGTCAGATTTAGGCCATTGACTCTCACTCACTAAGCAGTAACAGACTTGAGACGAGGAATTAGAGTGTGCCAGGTTTTTTGGATAATACTGCCTTGGACAGGACCTAGGCCTTGCACAATGGGGAGATGAGTCCAGTACCTTATTTACATTTGAATAACTTCTTAAAGTGGGGGTGTCTGCTTTCTGATTGCTCTCCAGTATTATTTCTACATCATTCTGCAAACAAAATCCTCTTGTATTTCACATGTGGGGCTCAGGATGCTACCATGAAACCCTTTGGGGAGTCAAGGCTTTAGCTTGGCAGGTTAGTTGTGTTCGAGCTGCCAGCGTGGTTTTGCAGCCTCTGCTCAGGGGCGATGAGGAGGAAGAGCAGGGAGTCTCCAGAGGCAGAAGTGCTGGGCAAGCAGCCCTGCTTCCCAGTCCTTGTCTTGCTGCTGGCGTGGCTGGCATTTGCTGTGGCTGTAAGGAGAGTCTTGAGAAGCCTGCAGAGGTTCAGCTCCCTACTGTCACTCATCCTGCGTGACACAATGAAGGCATTAGAGCTGAGGAAAGGGAGATTGGCATAGGAGCTATACAATGTTTGGTTTTAAATTTTTTTTTTCCTGGATCTTTGGTCCTGTCTGACAACTACAATATAAAGCTACAGCCAGAAAATCAAAATGAAGTCAGCAAAATACTGGTTTTGGTAATCTTGTTAGTCAGCGTTCAGACCAGGCTTTAATACCACCTTCAAGCTGCTTTCTTCCTGCTTCTGCTGCATTGTGCTGACAAGGACAGGAGGGGTGCCTGTTAGAGTAGCCTGGACTCTGGTTCCCGTCCAACTACCTCTTCTTGCCTGGACTGCTCTCTAGTTCCATGTCCCTTTATAGATCCTCTGACACTCCCCTGTCCCCATCTCACTGTGTGACTTGAGACCTGTTCCCACAGATGGATCTGGTGGAGAATCTGCTTTTGCAGCTATCCTATGACTTTTTCCTTGACCTGAAAAGCATTAAAGCTAGAACACTTTGTTTGGAAGACCATCATGCCAAGCTCCAGGCTCCTTGCTCAGGCAGGTTCTCCTGTTAAAGGCAGCTGGGTGGAACATAAGCAGACTTGCAGGTTACTGTCATTTGTCTTATGAGGTGACCTAAATCAACAAAGCAATCTACCTATCTGGGACAAACACCCACACAATTCCTTCCTCCTGCAGCATCTTTTGATGCCCCCATTCTAGTGTAGATTACAAATACTTCTCCTAAGATAGTGTTCATTGCTTTATTCATCCCATGCTTTAATCAAAATCTTTATGTATTCCTGTGGTTTACCTGTTAAGCTGGTTGACTTGGGGTGGGGGGGGTAGCAATTAGTATCCAGGTATATTTAAAGCAGAAGTCTCCTGGGGATGTAAAAGAGAGTTGTGGAAGTATATTGTATGAGTTCCTAAAATGTCAGCTCAGCTGTTCTGTCTTCTGCCATGTCCTCACTCTGAAGTAATTAGCTCAGGAATTTTCTGATGCAATGCCTAACTTTTGGCCCCTGCATCTCGCCACAGAGGTGAGTATGGATTTAAGGGATGTGTCAGCACAAATACAGGGACATGTTTGTCGACTGTCAGGTTATCTGGGCCCAAGTCAGAGGCCAGAAACCAGGGCAGGACTAAAGCCAAGTCCTACCCTCAGCTGGTTCTTGGTCATAAGTCTGACTTCTGAGAAAGAAGCAGATGTGGTTTCTCATGTCTCCAAGATTAAGGGGGAAAAAAACTGTTTCATTTACTGCCCTTTACTGTGGAAGTCTTTCCTGCTCATTCCAAACAATCTCTTACTCTTTCCTCTTTTTAGCACATGTGATCGAAGAAACAATGAACCCTTCTCTTTTCTCTCCCTGATGAGTGTTGTATGTTACTTCTAGCAATGCCAAGGGACTTGTGACTCAGTCAGCTAAGCAGGACATTCAAAACTGACCCTGGTTCGCAGGCAGCATGATTTTATTGTCCTTCCTGTTGTTTCAACAGGTTCCCACAGCCAGTGTCACCATAGAAGGAGCTTCTGCCCTCAACCGTGTCCGCTGGGCCCAGGCTGGGAAGGAGGTAGCAGTTGGTGATTCAGAAGGCCGCATATGGATCTATGATGTTGGAGAGGTATTAGTATTGTTTTTTTTGTAAAGCTTGGCTCCTGGAGAATGCCACGTCCAAGTCTGAGGAAAGATCACATGTTGTAAACATGAGTAGCACACCTCCAAAGAATAAGACAGATTTCTTTCAGTGGAGTGGGTCCCTGTTGATTTCTGGGCTATGAACAGTATGTTAAAGCTACCTTGCAAAATAGTTAACTCACTAAAAAGTCTCATGAGAGATGTCTTGTTTGAAAGTTTTCAGTGTTGGTTTTTTGTTTTGTTTTGTTTTGTTTTGTTTTTTATAATGGTTATATGGATATAGTTGGGAAAAGATACAAACATGAAGAAGAAACTAGAGGTGCAAAAAGAAGCTGTGTTACTCTGAAGTTGGTCCTGAAGGGTTCATCTTTTATACTCCAGTATCTCTTATTTCACGACTGGCTCAGTGCAGTAGATTTTTCTCAGCATGACATGTACAGAACACATCTGTTCTTTTAATACTGAATAATGCTGAATAGGTCTAAATACGTGCAGAAGTACTAACAGGAGGAAGTGAGAGGTGTCATTGTGGAAGAGGGTAGGTGCATGTGCGGTGAAGAGTATGTAGGTGCTTAGAAGCAGCAGGATGCATATTCTGTGTCTAAGGCTGCTCTCAATTCACCCTGCTACATCTCATAAAACCCATCTAAAATGTACTTGTGTTTGGCACTGATGGAATCTACCTCTTTGTTGATGAATACAGTATAAAGTGTTACATTGGTGCTAAAGTCCCTTGGAACAGTTAAGGGTGAATCTCAGTAAGGGTGAATCTCAAAAGCAATCAGCTTTTATGTAGAGAATTTGTTTTCTGTCATTATCTGTGATAGGATACTGAGATATCCATCTCTACACAGTAGGGAAACATTATAGAATACGTACAGAATTATCTGTAACTCTCATAAAGTGATTTTATGGCCCATAGCAAAATTGCTTGTGCATGACTCATATTTTTGGATTGCATTCACTTGTGCAGGAGTTGCCTTTCCTCACTAATGTTTGCTTAAACTTCTTGCCATATTGTTAGCATAATTTCTAAATTGTCTAAGGTTACTGCATTCAGATTTCCACCGTGACACTGGCAGGTCAGACTTTTGTTTTGTTTTGTTCATTTTATTTATTTTTCATTTTTGCATGACTGTTCTGAAAAAGTGGTTTTTCTGTCTTTCAAGTAATAGGACAGGCTATGGAAATGTCCTGGATGGCAACACAGTCTGATCTTGTCTGTGAGTCTAGACGGGCTGTAGAAGCATCTCCTTTTGCATATCATACACCAAATCATTCATAGGTGATAGCTTGTTTATCCCTACAAGCTCACCCAGAAGAAAATAGATTTAGTGTTCTATGTAGAAATAATATTTTATTTCTGTCAGTCCAGATCAGTGCTACATCAAGTGTTCTGCTTCATGGGAGTTATGGGCCCTGCCCATGCACAGCCCCAGCATCTCCAGCTCAGCTCCATACGCGCATAGATGGATGTCCATCCACATGGCTTGCTAACAGGACATGGATGACTGGTACTGCTCCTCCTTTTCTGTAATGATTGAAGGAGCTCATTAATTTGTTGCCTGATTCATTTTCGCACCAAATTTAGGAGAGGTGGTCTGGGTTGCAACAGCTTCAGATACTACCAGACCTGCTGCAAGTGTCTTTTTCTTGTTTAAAAAAGAAGGGTGCTCATCCATCTTCCAGCACAACTCTTCTCACTGCAAAGCCTGAAGTGACATGCAGAAATACTTTGCAGCTCAAGAGCCTGGAACCAAGGGCTTGTACAGTGAATAATAGCCTCCTTGGTCATTAACCCTCTGTGCCAGTCCCTAAAGAGCTCTCTGATGAGTTAATTCTATACTTAGCTGTCCTAGGGCATGACATGTTGGGGTTTCACAACATGCACAAGCATTTTTTGAAGTGTCTTGCAGGAACATGGCAGCTCTTGAGGGTGTCTCCTTACTTTGGTGTGCAGATACCAGCCAGTTCCCTGCCACAGCTGGGGTCCTCCTTTGACTGTCCTTTTTGTATGGGTTTCCTTTTGGGCTATGACAGGGCTGGTCTGGCAGTTTAAAAGGGGCAGTCCTTCTTCCCCTGCCAGCCAGCCATCCCTACCCATATCCCTTGCTGCCCAGTTTTTGTGTCGGTCAAGAAGTGCTTGTCACCACCCACATTGTAGGGAGGGGGGTGGATCAGCGGAGAAGTATTGATTGAGTTATATTTTTGTTTGTTTCTTTTTCCTTGGGGTGTATTTCTCCATGAACTAACTCAATGTGAGAGCAGATGAGTGAGCACATGGCTGGGGCAAGGGGCTGGGGGCTGGACTGTACAGCACCTGGCAGAACCTGGCTTTTGTATTTGACCCAGCAGTATTGCAAAGCCTGACACATAAGCCGTGACAGTTGACCTTTCAGCAATAGCACTCCACTCATACCCTACAGCATCAACTTCTGAACAGGTCTCATCACTGGAACAACTCATCCCTGCCTGCCTGATAACTCAGTAGAATCCAGTTATTTGAAGGTGCATCTCTCTGATTTGGGAAGATGGGTGTGATTATTCACATTAGAAAGTCAGCAGGCCACTTTACAAAGACCTTCAATGCACTCACATTAATTCTCCACTTAAACTTCACCCTTTTTTTTTTGTTTTCTCATGGCCATTCCAAATATCCCATTAGATCAGCAGTAAATTCATAAAACCACTGGTTCATTCAGAAAAAAAAAAAAAGTGATTGTAATCTTATTACAATAGCAACAGTGTCTTTGAATTTCACTTTACTGTATAAGCAATTTTTCTTACCTGTTTGAACAGATGCAGTTGACTCCATGAATTTTGAACAGAGCAGAAAACATCAGGATAACAAATCATTAAGGAATAATTCAGTGATCGGATGTTTTACTCTGGTAGAGTCATCACAGTTTTAAGGAATTATTCTAGAGAACAGCAAAGTTTACTGCTGCTATCAGCCCATACAATGTAAAGATAAAACATTGTATGGCCTGGGTGAAAATGTAAGACATGAGACCAAACCTTGAACCCTTTGTGAAAGCAAGGAGTGTGAGATCAGGGCTGGTTTGCTTGTGCAAGAACTTAGAATTTGGCCCTTTTTGATATGCTACCTAGTCTTTATGGCAGAAACATGAAGAATGTGGCAGGTTCCATGACCAAGAAGTCTAAAATAATGGTGAGATTTACAGTTAGGCTATATAGTGTTGTCAGAGTACGTAGTTCTAGTTGTTTGATTTCAGCATCGTGTCTGAAAATAACTGAACACATTTATTTTCACAGTGAGGGGTCTATTTTCTCCTCAATGCATGTGCTTTATGCCTATTAGTATTTATGGGAGTTACATACACGTTTCCAGGGGAGAGGAGACTTAAATATGTAGATGTGCTCTTCTGGATCAGTAACCACTGATTTAAATGTGTGAATTATAAAATGAAATAAAACCTCAAACAAACACAAAAATCTGATTGTTTCAGTCTGATGGCATCTTAAACCTATATAACTTAAACAGAGAATATAACTAGTCATTGTAGATACACTTCACTCTCTGTAAGATCAAAGTATTCAAACCTATCCTGGTCTAGTAGTTAAGATATTATTATTGTGATAGCACCTATAACATGTTTTAGCTTTTGTGGTCTTATAGCTTATTTACTGGGCAGCAAGCTTCAAGTTTTCTCTATGGTAGAAGCTGATTTTTATAGAACATTGCCCACAGACTAATGATTTATTCACGTGTCCAGGTGATTGATAGACCTAGCTACATGTCTCTTTTGCAGATATATTTTCTTGAAAGCTTGCTTTCATTGTGCATGCTTTGGTGATGTTACACAGTTGCCGCTGTCATAAATATTCTCTAATGATCATGTTTGTTGCTTGCCTGGCTTATTGAGAACGCTCTTTGCATCTTTGGTTGTGAAAGAAGCAGCTTCTCATCCACATTCCATTATTTCTTTAATGTTTTTTTTTTTCCATTAATCTCTTCCAGGTCATATTGTGCTTGCACTGTGAATAAGTAGATAGAAACTGTAAATCAATGATTTATTATTTGATTGTAATAAAATATAAAGTAAGTTTGCAGCACGTGTTTGGAGAGTTTGAAACTGTAGTCACAAAGAGCTTATTACTGTATAATATTTTGTTGAACTAGTTACAGGACAAACTACTTCATCTGTTTGGCAGTCTTTCAGAGGGTTGATTCTAGTCATATTTTAAAGGCCAACTAGTATGACAGGTGGAACTGGAGGAAAGTAAGAAAAGCTCTTTCCCGAGTCAATCCAGGAAAGCTGGCTCTGCCAAAGAAAGCAGTTACATGGGATTCTTTACATAGTTATTACCTCTGTCCTCCTTTCATGGCAGTGAAATCATAATCATATTGATGTTTCTGCGACTTCGGCAAGTTTCAGCATTAATATCTCCTTAAGAACTTTTAGGTCTGTTACTTCCCTCTTTGCTCCCTGACAGGTGTTAATCCTTTATCTTGTTTTCAAATACATGACCAGCAGGAAGGTGCTGGCAACTGCCTGAAATATGTGGGTGAAGTGGTACATAAAGGAATAGCTCACCGGTGCCTATAAAATAATTTCCTTTGATTTCAGCAACCTTTAACAGCTAAGATTCTTAGGGTTTTAGACAGAGAGAAATGCGTATTTGTGGCCAAACCTCCCACTTCAGCATGGCTATTGAGTCACTTAGCTTTCTGGGTAAAGTGGAGAAGCTTTGGTACTTGGTGCTCCTGTCTTGAATCCCTGTGTTTCACGATGTATTTCATACATAAAACATACCCAGCATCTCTTCCATGCAGTTTAAAGCTGCTGTAGCTCAGAGAGAAATATGAAACCAGTTTTTGTGTCACGTAGTTATCCAGGTGGATTTTCCAGTAGGTTTGCTTTTGCCATCATAAAGCTCCTGTAGAGCATATATAGAGTTAGGAAATGTTTTTGCCACAAAAGCAGAGTTGAGACTTGCCATAAAATATTTTATTCTAAAATCTGTGTTGAGTTAAAAGTATTCTTGGAACACAGATAAATGGCTTACACACATATCATGAAAGCAAATTTGAGCAATAGTAAAAAGGGTTGTGCTTACAACCAAGTTTTATTCAAAAGCATTCAAAGATCAAGTAAGATACAGTAGTTACAACAACTGTGCACAATCTGGGTATAAAGGGGATTAGATAGATTGTGAGCCAGTGCCTCTATTTCACCATTGATATTTTTGCTAGGAATGCTGGCCACGGAGAATGTTAATAAAAGCATGTTTTAACAAAGTGGAATCTCTTAAGAATTGTTGGAAAATGGGAAGAGCTAAGGTTTCGATTTGCTTCCCTCCACCCCCAGTTTTATGCTGTTCAGTCTTAAGTGACCTTTAAAACTGGAAGCTCTTGGAGATGGTGAAAAAAACCCCAAAACAAACAAACAAAAAAACCCACAGCAAACAAACCGAACAACAATACTAGGAACTCCACCTTTTTACTTGTATAATATCTAAAATACTGAACAGAACAATCTCTTCATCCCTCACCATTTGAGTTTTAACTGATATGGCCAGTATTCACAGAGGGGTTTTTGAAGTAGGTTAAATAAGAACTTCCTAATGAAAAAAAAATGGACTAGTTTGAAATCAGTCAATTTAATTACTGTGTTTTATGAAGGCCATTACCCATTGCTGATTACTAGGGTGATAAAATCTTTAAGCTTGGGTAGCCTCCATAGGGGGTGAGCTGATCTAAGTAGAGCAAAGTCCAGTCATTATCACCCTAAATACTTGTGTTTCTCATTACAATATTCATTACTCTAGGTTACTGTGAATGCTTTGAGGTCTTTATGCAAGCACTGGTTTATTCTCCTGGAGAAAAACAATGTTGTTATGTTGATAAGTTAAAGTCAGGCATTTATATACTCTTGCAGTTTAAGATGAGGCTTGTCTACCTGCAGACAGAAGGGTGTATGCCCCTGCCTATGAGTACCCCTCTTCGTGGCTGTATGCTTGTCCTACTAGCCTGATAAGAAATGGAAAAGGATATCAGTTATCTTGGTTTTTGGTCTGGTTTGGTACTTAAATAAGCTGGAATAGAGGCTTGTGTTCCTAATAACAATCTTTATTAGGGAAGTACTTTTCGAGAGGGGAAGCTGAGCCAAGATCTAACTGATCTGACTTACTCAAGGCTGGTTCCTGAGGGTTGGAGCTGTTTTATCTCCAGTGCCAGTCTAGGGCCTCACACTTCCCTTCCCCTGCCACCTCTTGCACATCATGTGGCATCACTGCCTCCCTGCCATTCTTTGTCACCTTCATCATGGCCTTCTGACTTATGAAGCAGCTTCATAAAGCCAATGCTATTTAAAAGATGACCTCAATTATTTCCCCTCTTGTTTAAAAATGCATTTTTTAAAAAGATCACTTGAAACTTCTCAGGAAGAAATGTGGATCTGAGCTACTCGGTAAAGGGAGTAGCCTGTAGAAGGAGGGTGCTGAGCCTGATGGCAATATTTTCATCACACATGTAGAGAGATATGCTTACAGAGTGCTTGGGGTCACAGAGGGAGAACTAGTGACACAGCTGATGACACGCTGCCACCAGTGCATATGGTTGCAATCTGGCCTTGTATTCATTTGTGTTAAAAATTAAAGGAGTATTTTTGACTATCAGGAGAATGAAGATTCAGGGTGGGTAGGGACAGTAAGAGAAACAGCCTCTCAAAGGGAGCCTGTCAAGGGGATTTTGTGGTGCGCTTCTGCAATACAGCAGTGGGTCGCACCTGGCATACAGGGTCACTGCTGCCTAGGCTGTGGGGTGTGCTCCTCCTTGGTAATCACAGAGCTTATTCTGTTCCACTATACGTGTAAATGATCAAGAAATTCCGCTCTCAGTTTACTACTGGAGTGTTACTGGTTAAAACTAAAGGAGGAAGTACCAGGTTTTTAATGAAGATATCCTTTCTCTCATTTGCTGATTAGACAGTGGAATTAAATGGTCATTGGAGAAAACAGACAGAAAGGGGGTGGGGAGCGTGGGGTAAATAGTCATAAATATTCAGGCTAAAAATTCAATTGCTTCTTTATTCTTACCTTCCAGTTGCTTATGATGAAATATTTCAGTAGCACTTCAGAGACAGTTTACTAGCTCCCTGGAGAGTTTCATGGGGTAAAAAGATATGAGTTTCCAATGTGATACAAATATTTTTATAAGAATTCCTTGAGTCCTATCATATGAAATAAAAGGCTTAAGACTAGTGAACCAACCAACAAAAATCTGGCTCCAGTCCTTTTTATTCGTTTGCACATTGCTTTTAAAGCCGACGTATGTTTCCTTTTCCCTTGCAAAGGCCCAGATCCTCCCCCTGCAGAGAAGATCAGAGAGAACAAGCCACACGTGACAGGAGTTAATCATGTAGCTTAATGCACTATTAGAAGGCACTCAGATAACGAAGGGATGAGAGCGGGAGAGAAGCAGTAAGAGATCACTCCCTTTCCGCACAGTAAAGCCTGCGAGGGGGGACGAAGGGAGAGCTCTGTGTGACAGTCTTCCTGCAGGTATTTTCCTGCTGAGCTAAGCTCAAGAGAGAAAGGAGACAGGCCGGCTCCAGTTGGGACACACCAGTCCACTCGCCCTATCTTTAGCACGTTGGCACAGTCAGTGGCTTTGCTACTGGCTCCTCAGTTACTGCTTCTCCTGAAAACTTTTCAAGAGGCTTAGTGGAAAAGATAATCTGGGTTTTTCTGGCTTTCCATGGAAGTTGTAGGTGAGGCAATGGAAGCTGAGCTACCCTATCCTGACCCTGCATCCTGGAGCACCAGCGGGGGTCTGAGCTGCAGTCAATGCATGTTAATAGTGCCAGAATATGGTTTTTTAGTATCTAGTTAGTCTGTTGGGTGATACTTTCTCTGAAAGTTTTTGCCTCCTTTCTGATGTAAAAAAAAGTTACACATAGATTTTCATAGCTTTAAGTAACAGAGAGAGTAGAAGGGAAAAGTACCAAATGCAAAATTTAGTTTCAGCTCAGTTTGTGTGCAGCAACTTGAAAATTTCAGTGAAATTCACGTGTTATCATTGTGGTATTAAAACACTTCTGAAACAAGAGCTTGTTTGTATAATTAATTTTCTTTGTGATGCTTCTGTGGTTTCAACCTGTCATATCCAGTCGCAGTTTTCATTTTGAGACTCCTTAACGAAGTTTTCAATCTTATTTTATGGTTTGCAAAATGCTATGTGTTTTGAACATGAAAAAAATACTGAAAAAAATTCTTAATTTGTGACTTGGAAAGTAACAGTTAAACCAAATATGTATCAACTGAGGATAGCTCTGAGCCTTAATACATCCTATTCAGTGGCTAAAATTCCATATTCAGGGTTTAATTTAAGTGTGAAATGTATCCTCCAGTGCCTAGAGTGATGGAAAAGTCTATGAAAAAATGGAAAAACGAACAAACAATAAACAAAAGCAAAACAAAACCTCTGCTATTTCATGGATGAGCTTTTGCAGATAATGCAATGTGTGCAAAATCTCAGGGAAGGAGGTAGCTCTCCTGCAAACCAAAATCTTTGAGCAATTCATAAGCTAATTCTGGTGAGGGTCCATTTACCAACCAAGAGTCAGAAAGCAAAAGTCCTTTCCAGTTCCTGTTCTGCCAGATTTCCTGACATGAGTCACGGCATGGACATGGACGACCTGGTTTGGAAAGGAAGCAAGCTGAGCTGAAGACACTGTGATTTATTTCTTCCCTGAGGCAATAGTCCTTCACTCCACTGAACTTCCAGGGAGGCACCTTTGCCAGGGAAGCTGCCCCACAGGCTGAGGCTCTAATATTTCAAGTAAAAGTGATAAGACAGTTCTTCCAAGCAATGTAGCTGTCAGTTTAAAAAATGTAGATATTGGAAAGAAAATAGGTTGAAGTCTCCTTACCTTTGGTTTTGATCCATCTGGTATTTTCTGGCTTTCTAGTGCAATGCTGAGAACTTATAACATAATTGACGGAGGAGGAATTCTCCTGATCCCTTAGCTCTGAGCATTAAATATCCTGAAACTCATGGAAAAAAAAAAAATTGCAGGAGTTTTCAATGATTTGGAGAAAGGGCAGGCAAAGCAGGACTGAGATCCCATGGGAGACAAATGGCAGGCAGTATGTGCCTCCCTGTTTTTCTTAATCAGCCTGTAAATTGATGGCATTACAGAAGTGGTGGAAAGAAAGGTAGGAACTGCAAGATCTTTGCTGGTTAGAGCATCACCTCTTTTGAAGTGAAATTGTTGGTGTTCCTGAAGGATGGCAGATGCTCTCTGCTCCTGTAGCTGATTAATTCTATTAAGTCACTTTAGTTTCTGTGGACTTAAACAGGCCAATAGGCTCTGTGATTGAAAGTATCACTTCAGATCTGGAGGAGAGGAACCCCATAATGTGACTAGTGAAAGTACTCTGCTGTGCTTAAGAACAGTCTATAAGCTTATAGCTTAACGTTGTATTTTAAAAATAAGATGCGATCTAGGGAAACAGAAGTAATCTAAATTTCAGCTTTCAGTCATCTCTGTCAAGGTGACTGGTGATTACTCGATGCTGACTGCAGAGGATAAAATAATAAGTGCATCAATCTGATACATTAAATGAGGGCAGCATCTGTTAGATAGCTTGGACATCATTCTTTCTGGTTATTTCAGAAGTGCCTGAGCCAGCTCTGGGGTGGAACTGTAGCATTGACTACACTTCAGATACTTTCCACTTCCTTGTTTTCTCTATGCCCTGTGAAGTTTTAATCCTTCAGGCTGAAGTTTTCCGTAATTGGTGTTTGCTTCCAGCACAGGTTTTGCTGTTTCTTAGTTTTTTATTTTGGTTTGGTTTGTTGTTTTTGGCCTTTTTTTGAGTGTGTGTGTGTGTGGTGGTGTTTTGGGTTTTTTTTTAAGATGAAATGGTATCATAGCACAAAATGAACAGGCTCAAACTGAGGGAGTTAGCCTTAACTCTGACATTTCCTATCTTTGAAGTGATACAGTCTGCAGTCTAAACATTCTGTTAACATGCATTTGTGTGTCATCTATGTGTAATTTATGGACGACATTTTAGTCTCTTACACAGAATTATCCTAGAGGCTGGAATAGACCTTTGAGATCATCAAGTCCAGCCTAAGACCTGACACCACACCACCTAGCTAGAGCACGTCGCTAAGTGCCACATTCAGTCTTTCCTTTTTTATGTTAGACTGGCATCAAGATGATTGCTGTAGACAGAGGACTAAGTTTAGAAAAGGATTAATGGACATTTGAATGCTAGAGTTGCTATGTAGGCCCTTTATACATGTATGTTTGCACATTACATATGAATTATTAAAATAACACCATTGTTTGCTTGTTATTCAAAGCATAATTTACCATTAACTATGTAACAATTCAGCAGCTACTGTTCTCCTTAGGAGAAGAAGTCAAAGTTTGCTGAAAATGGATTCAGTTTCTGTTTGAGATTAAGCTTTTTTTGTCATATAAACTAGTATTTTGTCTTCTTTTTACCATGGCAGCACTAGTTAAATCAGACCCTGATGGTGAATTGCAAAGAAATAAATCACAACAGACATTAATCTAGATGAGGGCTAAGTAATTAACTTCATAGAAGGGTGGTGTATACTGTGTCTGTGACACTAGGCTGACTGCTGTGCATAGAATAAATGCAGTATTTAGGCTGCCTATGGTATTCCACCCCTTCAATTAAGTAAACAAATATATATAGAGCTACTCTGGAGTGTATCCTTTGTGGTCTAAACACTGTATCTTATTAAAATCATCTGCATGCAGTATGTGGGGTTTGAGTTCCTGCCAGTGGTTTCATCCATTGTTAACAGTGATACTCGTCTCTCCCAAGAGTTAAATACAGTGGTACCATAGTTATGTGAAAAGGGTGCTCTTGGTTACTTTGGTGGCCGTTTCGCTGCATACTACCTCCCACTTTGATTCCATCCATGTGTGTGGCATAGGGTGTTGCCTGGAAAAATATAGGCTTTTTCAGGGGGAAAAAAAATCTGTATAGGTTGAGAAAAATATCAAAGGCAGTCTGTAATTGATTCTGGGGGGCAAGACCAGGGCCAGAATAGGTGCATGTTTGCCTGCTCTATGTGTGTGTATCAAGATATGTAATATTTACATTTACATATCTGTTTTCACCTCAGTGATAGTGATAAAACATCTGTTGAACTCCAGAAGGTAGAATCCATTGCTTAAAGCAGAACTCTTGTTTTTCACTCATAAGTATATGATCTTCATTCTGCAAGGGCTCTATTTTACCCAGAAAATTAGACTGATGGTCTGCTCTACTATTTGGAGAACGTGAAGTCGAAGTAGTCATATATGACCATCATTAAAAATATTTTCATCCACAGTGGCATAACTTCATTCGGATGTTAATCCATTGCACAAAGTACTTGCAGCAGATTTCTTTTCAATACAGCACTTAATTTTAAAGGGTGCTGTGGACAATATAGGTTAACAAAATTCTACCTAGAGAAAATAGCTAAAATTATATTTGCCTGAAGCTGAGTTTATTTGATGATGCTATTAAATTGAAAGAATATAAAAATGATAATAAACCACATACTCGAATGACTTGGTGTCAAGTCTGAGATTCTAGTCACTAAAGTTAGTTTACCAGACTTGCTGTTTCCAAAACTCAGATTAATCTGCATATTTTCTAAGCTTTAATCAGCTATCTCTTCAAGAGTATTAAACTTGCCCTTCTCAAAAGTTGTAATAACACCAGAATATTTTACAGATGAGAGGAATATTAATTTTCATGTAGTTTTTATTTTCTGTGCTGGATATGAGCTTTTTTTTTTTTTTTTTTGCAAATAGTCTTCATTGAAGCAGAGACAAGTAAACAGAATTGTCTAAAGATCAACTTTTGCCTCCAAACAGCAAGAAACCAAAAGCAACTAATATAAGATGCTAATCAGAAAGTTTCTGATCTCTAGGAGCATGGTGTCTATCTACAGATACCCCCAACTTTGATCAGAACAAGGTTTTCTGTCTACAAAAATAAGAAAGCATTGTAGTTCTACGGAAAGAGTTTCAGTGGGTCACAGATTTTTGACTGGGGAACCTCTGTCACCCTTGGTCTCTCTTGGACCACCGTGCANGGTCTCTCTTGAACCACCGTGCAGGCTCGCCTGCAAACGGTGAACTGAAAGCAGTGTGTGGCAGTACGGTTGCGCTGGCCCCCTGCAGACCGCGTACTTTGGCAGGACGGTCCAAGTCGTGGTGTAACGGTTCATTTGCAGATTCTCCTTTCACACCTGCATCCACGGGACGTGTGTGTTAGAAGTGATTATAGACTGTTCTGCTTGGAAAATTTTGCCCCTTCAGAACAACCTTTCGGTCAGAGACAGTGCTGAGGAAGTTCTTCCCCGGGCTATTTTTGCTTCGAGGCATCTGAACTCAGGGTGAAGATGAAAAAAAAAAAAAAAAGGGATTATTAATGAGGTGGTTGGGATTGCACAATGTTTTTTCACTGGTCATCACTGCTGCAGGTTATGAACCAGCATTTCAGTGACAAGTAGACTGACCCATGTGATGCAGTCACTGAAAGGAAATGCAACAGGTTGAACATGGACTCTGCTCCCTTTGAGCCTGTGGGACACTGGTTCCTCCAAAGTGGAGGCTGCTGCTCCTGAAATTTCATTTTATCAGAGGAGAGCTGCTCTGAACAAGAGCATGAGGAATGAGGGCAGGAAGAGTTTTTCTGCTCCCATCCCAAAGATTTACAGGCTCCAGTGAAGGCAAGGAGCCAGGAGTAAAGTGAAATATCCTCAATGAATAATTCATTTGCTGGAAAGTGGTTTTTCAGGGAAACTGAAGTTATACAGAGATTTGGACAAATTGAGCTGAAACACTCTCAGCCATAAAAAAGATGGATAGGAGGGGAATATACAAAAATCTTGAAATATGTTGTAATATCTTATTTCAGCCTTGTGGATAGATTGTTTTAAAAAGCACAGTCAGAGCTTTTTTGGTTGGGTTGTTACTCTTTTTTTTCCTTGTTTTTTGTTTGTTTTGTTTTTAATACACCTAACTTAAAAGAACAAATGTTACTAGAAAGTGTTAAATGATCTGAAAATCAAGAGAAATGTATGTTGGTTTGTGTCTTCAGGCACTGCTTTTTGTTGCTTTTCTGCTTGCTTGAGACCACTGCACTAGCTGACAGCATTGAGAGTCATCTTTCCAGAGTATCCCTTTTCCTGAGTTCTGTCTTCCATCTTTCAGAGCAGTTGTGTTCAGTGAAGTTGCTGATACTATAGCACAGTTTCTGGGAAGACATGGGAAATACAGTTTGTGCTTGTAAGATCTCTGGTGTAGGAATGGGAAACTCTACACACTGAGGAAGTTTCTTCCTTGACAAGATGTAAGAGACTGTTCCTGGTGAAACTCAGATTCATGCTGCTGCCTGTGACTGGCTGGCCTGGTGAGCCTGATGGGGAGAGGGCTCTGTTACTCTCTTGCCAGATGCACATAAACCATCTCCTGGGTCAGTATTAGTATCACGGGCGGCACATGTTTGTGATTCAGGGCTGGAAAGCTAGAAGGTGACTGAAGTGCTCAGCTGGAGTAGTCACCTAGGAAACACAGAGAAGCTTCAGAAGGTTTAATAATCCAAGGCTCTGTGGTGGCACCGTGAGGTATAGTTTTGTCATGCACTGCATAAATCATGTAGAATTGTGATACATTGGCAAGGCAAAGCCAGGTGCTTGTCAGGAAGTTCCTGGCAGTCATTTCCCTTAGGTCTGGTCATTTTATCTTTTATCTACAGTGGTGAATAGGTACAAGTTGGAACAATCTTACCTTTGACCTTCTTAAGCCTTGTTGCTTCCAAGGGGCTTCTAGCTGGCCAGGAACCAGCAGATGGTTATGGGGAGAACAAGAGGACACAGAGATGGTGGCTCCTAATGTGTAGGATCCTTTTTCTGTTGCATCCCACCATCTCCCTTTCAAGGCCTTTTGTATTCTGTTGTATCCAGTGAAGTGTATGTACGTCTGTTTGTATAGGTAGATACGGTGCACTGGGGGAGCACAGGCTGGGAAAGACTCACACAGGTATAACGTTATTTATCTATAAGAAGATGAACTGGTAACTGTAGCACCTCACAGGGATAGGCAGAAATCTATTTCGTGTCACTATCTGGAGGCCACCCCTGGGCTTGCAGAAATTACCAGTCCACCTCTCTGGTGCTTAATATTAACCATGGCTGCTGCACATCAGCCTGGTGTGCAGCAGGCAGCCAGGCTCAGTCTGGGAGCTCAGCTGCACTCGTTTGCGTGGGGACTGCAGGCTGGGATGTGGGGCTCAGGGAGCCCTTCCTTTTCTAGCCGCGTGATTTGTGCTGCACTGTTCAGCCAGGAGGAGAGTGCTGGACTGTTTGTTACCTTTCCTTATACAAAATCTGCTTATCTGAAATCATCACGGTGGAAGCGGTTGAAAATAAATTCTGAGAGTTTGCATCATGTAAATCAGTTTTGAAATATCAGCAAGAAAAACAGTTTGTGAACTAGTTTAAGTGATAAAATCGTAAATGTGCCTAGTATTTAGTAGGTTTAAGTGTCTTTCTTATATGGTTTTGGTCATGTAGGGAGCACTTACAGATACTCATTAAGTGCTTTTGGAAGAATATTTTATGGAAGTGAATTGGGGGTGGAAATCTAAACAAGTTGTTAGTCATAGAAAGAAGGCTTCCCTTTTTTTTTTTTTGAGAAATGAGATACCTCAATTGTTGTGAGTTAATAATCCTCACTCACTTAAGCAGGATCACCAACCTAACATCCTGAGAAGATGTTTTCCTATGCTAAATTCTCACTTCTGTAACCAGATGAGCACACTGAGCACATGTAACTCCATAAGCAGAAGCAGGATTATTTGGATGTGTAAACTTGTAGTCACACTTGCAGGTCAGTAGGCATGCAGCCTGAACTCTTCTGATATTTTAAAAGCCAGACAGAAGACAGAAGTCCCCTTCTTCCAAACACCTTAACAAAGTTTGGCTAAAGTCATGACCTTGCATTGGTATGTATTGATTTTCCTCATTAGAATTACTATCTGGTGCAGCCTAAATGTACCATGGTATTTAAGTTAAACCAGTGTGAGTAATTCAGTCACTTAATTAGGTGTGTGTATCACTTTCCTTCCATTGTGAAGGTATCAAAGGAGAACACTGAATGGCATTTATTTTCTTGTTCTGCTCCATACCTTAGTGTCACTTCATTCAAATAACCTTCTGACCTAATTGTTAATGTGTATTAATTAATATTAATTAATTATTTGTTAATATATTTATTAAGCTCTTATATTACATCCCTATTCCTGGTGAACATGTCTACCCCACACTGACGTCATGACTGCTGGGACTCGGCACGCGCTGCTTTGTAGTAACTGGAAGTGGACATAAAAATGGCAAAAAAATGCTGAACCAATGAGGAACACCCAGAGAGCTCTAAACCACTGGCCTTCCTCTATGAAGTCCCTCGTTTCTTCCACCCTGCCCTGATATTTACAGGAAAAACTTGTGCAGAGGAGCTGAAAGGGAGATTCCACAGATAGACCCAGGCCTCCAACACTTGTGGGTGTCGGTGTGGCCGAAGGAACTTGAATGGAAAATGACTGGAAGGGGAGCATTAATTTAGACAGGAATTTGAATTGGAGTTTGTGGGTGCTTTTGTTTCTTTTGCTGTATAACTACTGTGGTTCACAGAAGGAAGTAGGGGAGAATAAAAGTCAAATTTTCCTTTGACTTTGTTAATGCCAAAGTTTCCCTCTGCATCCCTGAGGGATTTATATTAGAGAGTTTTATTCTACTAACAGTGTACTTAGCAGGATTGGCTTCTTGCTGAAAGCATGATGAGATTAAATAAGGTAAAATAAGACAAAGTTCTAAGTAATTAGCTTGTGTGTGGGTACTGAATGTTTTCATCTCTGTGCTAAAGGTATTCATGTCAGTCATTAATTGTTCTGTGAACTGAGTCATTAAAAATGGCCCAGATCTTGCTCACACTGTCAGGAAGCAGCAATGCATGTGATGCACACATATCTGGGGAGACTCTTCAGCTTTGAGATGCTAAGTTGTTTTACTAGGCTGGACTTTGATCTTATTTGTCTGTGGCTGCGGCCATGTTGTGGAGTAAAGGAAATTACATTATCTCAATGACATAAATATTTTTATTTTTCTTTTATTTTCTTTAAATGACATATTGTCTTCTTCAATTAACACAATGTAATGCTGTTCAGGATTTTAAAAGATAAGGAGAAATGAGGCTTTATTAAATCCAGTAAGTTCTTTGCCTAGGATATTGTTCCACTTTAATGATACTGTTACTTGAAATAAGTGAGACTCCTTTCATGTTTTTATTCTGGAGTTTGATAAATGACAATGCCGTACACACCACAAGAAACAAAATCTTTCAGGACACAAGCAATAGTAGCAGGAAAATTGCTATACAGCTAGTTTTGGGTTGTGTCTATGATGGAAGGATCTCTGCATTGTCCTTAACTTCCTATGCACTCATAAAGTATCATATAGTCCTAAGAGTCTCAGTGTGTGGCTGTGACCAAACCTGTGCTACAGGTACTAGTGTGTCAGTGCACTGACCTCCATTCTGGTGTTACATTTCCTTCTGGTGAAGGTTTTTTAAAGAGCAGAGCTGTCTTGCAAATAAAGACCATAACAGAGCCACATCTGTGGATGTGAGTGAGAGCCAGCTGTCTCAGATGATTTACTCCTGTACCTCTGGTCTCCATTCCTGGGAAAAGGAGAAAAATGCAAAAATTGAAAGGCAAAGAACAGAAAACTCAAGAGCACAGCAACACATATTATTGAGGGCTGAGATGGCTTTCACACAGATTGCATTTCTCAGTCTGTAGTAAATGCTTAGTAAATTCTGAACTGTACTATATTTGGGGTTTCAACTGGCAAAACCCGAGACTTGTTGCACACCAGCCCTTCATAGTGTAACTGAGTGACTGATATATGGACTAGACATTGGAAGCTTTAAAACACATGCTGGTTTTTTCCCCAGAATGTCGGGTGCAGAAGCAAAGCTGGATACAAAATGGTTGAAAAGGTGGTTGGCAGCAGCGAGATACAGAGGAGATACTTAGATGCAGTATTGCAAATCTCTGGCTGTACAGTTAACACTGAACTTGCAGCAATGTACATGGAGCTTTCACAGCGTGGTTAACGTGGGGCAGATACACAGGCTCTTTTCCTAGCTGGGCTTGGTAGTTCCTCTAACAGAGCGTCATCTTAGTCTCCAGTATTATGTGTCACTGTTGGGATGCAAGGGGGGAGAATAATCTGTCTGTATTCCAGTGCAGTGCACCATACAGCCTCATGTGCACATATGATCAGCTAGTGCCAAGTGGACATACTTAGTTAGCCATCTGCGTGGCATTTTTGTGGGTGTTTTAAAAGAAGTCAGTACAGATCAATATTGGTACCACAAACTGGATTGGCTAAGGTCATACTCATTCTCTAAAGGCATCCATTTGCTGAGGTGGACAGCAGTTTGTTACGTGCCCTGTAGTTTCCTAACAGTCGCCTTCTCTGGTACTAAGCACTGCATAATACCCTGCAACAGTTCTTTTTTTCATTTATATTCAGGAGATGATCACAGGCCTGCAAGATGGCAGCAAAAATGCACATAGGTCATCTGAATGCTTCTGGAATTTGAGTTAATGATAACAAAGTTTGAGAAAACTGTGGTTTTGTTCATATTATTGTGTTTTATTTCAAATCCAGCTTGCATTATCTTCCAGAAACTGCAGTGTTGTATCTGGATGGAAATGACTGCAGTACTATTTTGCTGTAGCACTAAAGCATTTTGCCTGGAAGTTTAGCTATTCAGATTACACATCCCTCTTGAAGCTTAAAGAACTCTTCATTAGAAACATCAATGGTATTAAAGAGAAATGGATCTTGCATGGTGGTATAAAAATCAGACCAGTAACGCAGTCTCCAGTTGGTGTACCAGTTCCATTATAATGCATTTCTTGTAATTATGAATTCCTTGACATAGGGGAGGGCAACTACCATAACTATATATTTATTTTACTATTAAGAGCTTTAATGAACTTCAGGAAAATAGTTTCAGTGCAGTGTTGTAAAAGCTCTGTTACCTCGCGCACACTGACATCGGTCCTGCAAACAATTACCCTCGGGCACAGCCTCTCCGACTTTAAATGGCCAGGTCATGTGTGTGAAGCTAAACATACAACATGTCTCTGCTTGTAGGCATCGAGGCTTTGTCTTAGCTTGGGAAATTTGAAATGGTTTAACCAAGGGGTAGATTTTGAAACAACACTGCACCAACAAACTTTTCCTTAAAGTCGAGCAGATAAAGCTTTTTTCTGTAGAGGCTCCTGCTGGCCAATCCTGAATAGGAAGCTGCCAGATTTGTCCTGGGAACTCGTCAGCGCTTTACAGTGTAACCAGCCCATGGTGGGTCGGAGGTCCACACCTCGGTCCTTCCCTGTGCGGAAGTGCACGGGTTGCGATGGGAGCTCTCCTCGCAGGAGGTGCCTCAGTGTTGGGTCAGAGAGATGAGGAGTCCTTAACGCCCTGTCGGTTTCTCCCCCAGCTGGCTGTTCCGCACAACGACGAATGGAGCCGCTTCGCTCGGACCCTGGTGGAAATCCGCGCCAACCGAGCAGACAGTGAAGAGGAAGGGGCAGTGGAGCTATCAGCCTAGAGGAGGAGGAGGAGGAGCAGCGCCTGCTGTTGCCAGAACGGCAGCTTTCCCCCGCGGAGTACTCCGGTGTTCAGTGTCAGAGTCAGTCTTGCTGTGGCTTTTGATGCCAGTGTACGTGCCAGTATTGCTCAAAGCATTCCATGTTAATCACGCTGCTTTATACAAGGCTGAAAATATCCAGAGCATTTTCATACTTTATATTTCTGTCTGAAAAGCAAGCAAGAAAAGACAAATCAACCCTTTATGGGTTTAGTTGTTGCCTTTTAACTACTTAGTAGCTGTATTTAATAGCTAGCAACCCCTGGTTAAACTTGTGCTCACATTGCCCTTCTGGCATAGTCCTATTAAATCCATATGAAGCCAGATATGATTATGTGCAGATGTGGTGTGCTTCACTGTATGGGACTGGGCCAAAGACTTTAGATGTGGTGTTTCACATGGTGACTTACATTATGAATGGATGTACTATACGAAAGTTGCTGCTCCTTATTTATTGCGGTGTGCTGCATGGAACATATTTATTTGAAAGCATTAAAATAAACGATCCTAAAGCATGTGCATAATGAGAGAACTGCATTGTCTGTGTGTTGCTGTAGAGGTTACATTAAAGTCCACATAACAATTACAGTACATCAGTTGTGCTTAAGATGTAAGATCTATAAAGGTTGGCTTGAGTGGATGGAATGAGTTTCCATTTTTTTTTTCTTAAGATGCCTATTATTTCTAGGCACTTTAACTATATTTCAAATACAGTTGGTCACTGATACTTGTCATGCAAGTTAACACTAACAGTCTGACAAAAGGTTGTGGTTCCCGAGTATGACACTAGTATTGCCAATAAAATGTATCCAGCCCGTTCTGTCGCAGTGTGGTTCATCGTTCCTTGCCAGCAGTGCTCAGAATGTTCATTACCTGTCACGGGTGAGACACTGGGAAAATGTGACTGCCCTGACTTGCAGCATGCTCATGCAGCTGCTACGTGAATAGGTATCTTTGGCTACAGGGACTGGCCAGTGATGGACTTCATGCACCAGATCCTGCTACACATTTTACATGACCAGGCACTAACCCATGACAGCTTCTAGGCTTGATTTGTTTTTATTTTTTCCTCCCTCCCTCCCTAGATGTGCATGCCTTCTTGTGTCCACATGCACAGGCAGAGCAGCACTGCGCTGCCATATGTGCTAAAAGGAATGGGAAAGGCAAAGCCTCCTCAGACTGCTGTGAGAAGCAGGTTGGGATAGGACACAAGGGAATATTCGCCTTTACAGCAAACTCCTGGGGCTTGAAGAAAGAAACAGGGTGCAAGTGATCGCATAGAGGGCTGTGGCCCAGAGGGACATTGGTGAATGCTAAGCTTGGTGGTGAGGCTGCTGGTTATGTTTGTGTCGCCGTGTTATGCTGAGCCAGAGCAGAGTTCTAACACCTGCGTTTAACTGCTCAACTTGGTCAGGCAGGTGAA
Organism: Chloroceryle aenea; assembly: GCA_013399075.1. NCBI lineage: Eukaryota > Metazoa > Chordata > Aves > Coraciiformes > Cerylidae > Chloroceryle > Chloroceryle aenea. Next base: position 1,041,836 of record VWZY01003688.1, on the reverse strand, counting down.
ATGTTGCAAGTCAGACAGCAACAAAGCTTCTGTACCTAAGTTTGCAGGGAACCACGTCTTGTCTTTGGGCAGTCATGTTGAGGAGTATATCATCTAATATTTTTCAGAGGTATGGTCAAACCCAGAAGAACCACTGGGAAGTCTGCACTGCTAAAAACCAGAGTAGGCCGAGTTAATGGATCCTTTGGAGGAGCTGCATTTCCCTTATCCTCCTGGGGGTTAGAAATAACTCCTAGTGAGAGGGCATGGGCTGGTTTATTCTTCACGGTGGGACCTGAAGATACGTCTCAGTGCCTGTGGACATGGAACCTGAAGCTACCTTCCAGTGCCCATGGAAGTGTCCTCCCCGTTGTGCTGTGCTAAGCAGGACCTTCACCCAGGCAAACCAGTTCACACAGCAGAGATATATCTGCTGTTGGTCTGCTGGCTCCCTGAGATGGCAGCCATGTGTCAGGGACCCTTGTGTTCCTGCTGCTCCCCCGAGTTGTTTGGGAGCTTTCCTGAACAACCAGTGTAGCACTTGCAGCACTTCTGTAGCTTAAAGATGAATGGTAATAAAGAACTGGGCAAGATACCTGTAAAGCAGCAGTTTAGACATCATCTCTGGGTTGGTGTTTTTTTTCCCATGGGGGAAAAGAGGTGGGTAACCCACTACCCTTCACACCTGAAAGGGTGGGGACACCGTGCGCAAGTGCGCTGCGATGAGAAGGGAGGGCTGTTTACTACATGTCACCATTCATTGTAACCAGTGCAATGTCACCTTCCACCTTTTCTGTATCACAGTTCTGTTTTTGGAACTTAAGGTGGGGAGGAGGCAGCATGGTCACCTTCTAAGGTCTCCCTACTTTATGGCATTAATGGTTTGTAAAATGATTTTAAGAGCAGCCTCAGAAGACCTTCAGCACTTGCTGTTGTGTACAAAAGAATATGGGTTCAGCAGCACAAGGAACAAGGTAAAGATCCAGATTTCCACAGAACTGACCAGCTGTGTGTATATACAGAGCAACAACCTGGAAGAGCCATTACATGCAGCTGAAGCAGATGGAAGAATACTCAACAAGAACAAGAAGCATTTATTTGCCTTCTGATGGTTGTGACTGCCATGTGTTGGAGTTTCTGACCAGCCCTTGGTCCTGTTCTTCCAGGAATCTCCAACAGTTTTGGGGTGATTTTTTTTTTCCCTGCTGCTAAGCAAATAGCTTCATCTTACTGGCTTTCCAAAAGAGCCCATGTGACAATATGTTCCTCACAGTCTGCCCAGGAGGGAAATAAATACAAGATTACCCTTCATTTTCAGCAAAGAAAAAGCATCTTCTCCAGGCATTTTTGCTTACAAACCTCCAGAGACTAGAAGGCAGTGCATGAAGAGTACACCTCCTGCTCTAGCGCTGCTGGGGTGCTGCCATGCCTGCTCCAGGGAACAGCCTGCCTCTACTGTGCAGGTAAGCTTTCTGTGAAGGACAAAGACCCTGTGCTCAGACTGAGCTAGAGAGCACATCACTGGAAAGGTAAGAAAGAGCAAACCCAAGCACGGAAGAAACAGGCAAGTGGTACCTGAAGATGAGCAATGTGGGCTCAGAGTTGTACTCTGCTTGATTAAGGGAAGACCAGAGTCCCTGGATTTCAGTGCCAAGGATCAAAGTCACACAAACACAAGTGAAAGGCAGAGGAATGGCATGGCCAGGGACTTGGGATTTGTTCCGAAAGGACCTGCAAAAGGACATGGGTAGACATGGGGCTGGGAGATGAAGGTGTTAGCTAAAAGTGGAAGCAGGGTTATTTTTACCTTAATGACATCTACTCTTGTTTAAGAGACCCCCGTGGTAACAGAGGAAGAGGATGGGCAGGGCACACTAAAAGAACATGTACATGGCATTGGCCAACTTGGAATTTGGCTAGGACACAGAAAAACTGAGCATGGGGTTGAAAGGCCAGGCCCATTATATAAATACTAGCATTGGGACCAAATGGATATTTGAATGGTGGAAACGAAATGGGATGAGGCTGAGACCACCACAAACATCTCCAGGGAAGCCCATCAGAGCAAGTATTTGGCTGTTTGAGATCAGGCTCAGCAGTTGCCTCTAGCTTGTTACTTCAAAGCAAGAAGGCATGTGGGACAATGATTCAGGAGCTGCAGCATTTTCCACAGTCTACTCAGCAAGTGCTCCACAGTGATATTTTCCAGGATAAAACCTGTTCTGAAAACCAACACCCTAAGCATTTGCTACTTCTGAAAACACAGGAGTTCCTACCATGTTCTGGAACATCATGAGCTCTTACTGCAAATGACACCCTCCATCTCTAGTGCTATGGAAACCACTGGAAAGAGGTTCTTTCACATAAGATATATGGGAAAAGCTTTCAAGAATTTTAGCAACTTTAGATAAAAGAGCAAACACAGCAGAAGACTGGAAACCCTGAGCAGAAGAAGACAGCATCCCATAGAGAGTGGGATAGTTCCTGCTGACCAGTGACAGATTAAGGAGACTGCTATCACCAGGGCAGCATTAGTTCTAGGGAAGGACTCAGCACCTAATGGTGCTATGGGAGTAGCAGCCTGTCTTCAGGAAGCTTACAGGACTGGTTCTGCTTCAAAGTCTTAAACAGAGCTTACTACTTCTGCAGCAGCAGCACCATGTCTGGCATGCACTGTCTGCACACCCTGGGGTGTGAGAGAGCTCAGAGGGAAGCCAGGCAGCCCTCTGCAATGTAACCAGAGCAGTTGGAATGAAGCTTGCAAGCAATGGTGCTGCTTCCTGGTGCGATGAGTAGTGCAAGGAGTGGTCAAAATGAGGAATAGGCTTTCAAAAATGCCATCTCTCTCTGAAGGGCAACAGACACCTTGATGACATCCTCATGTTCGGCACCAGGAGAGGCTGCCGGTCCTGTCAGCCTGAGCTCTCCCCTGCCCACTGTGCAGAAAGCAGAACCACTGTACGACACATAGCATTAAAGAAACTACTTAATCTCAGGTTGCTTCTGCGTTATTTGCTGTGTTTGAAGCTCTCTGGAGACTTAAAATACAAAGAACTTGAAATTTCTATATCCGTAACTGTTAAATAACTTACAAATGATCACCGTCTCTGGAAATTGTCTTCCAGCTTATACCAAAAATGGCAGATATTTCAGTGAAACCAGACTCTAAACACCACTGGGAAATTCAAACTGCAAGGGTGGAGGATTCCTGCTCGCCTCTGCCAGCTGAATGTGGGGAGCTGAGGAGCTCAGCAGCAAGCAGCGTGCCATGAGTGTGCATCATGGAGCATATGGCAGGGACATTCCTGAGCAGGCCAGTCCCCTCCTCAGGAAGAGGCACAGCAGTTTGTCAGGTTTTGTATTTTTAGCAGGTTTGGAAAAACCTGCCCAAGTTATTTTTGAAGCCTGTGGTATCTTTGCTCACAAAAGTGTCCCTGCAAACTGTCAATATTAAGTCAGCTTAAGCCCAACCCATTCCCTGGGGAGCAGGCAGAAAAGCAACCCTCAGCCTCTGCGGAAACAGAATCACTAATACGGGGCAACTGCTTTAGGCACACTCCCACCTCACTTCTGTGCTGACAGCATCACTGCCATTTTTTCTGGAAGTGCTGTCATGGGCAGTCAGCTGGACCACAGGAAGCAAGAGATGTTACATTTTATCCTGTTCCTCACACACTTTTCATAACTCACCCAGAAACTCAAAGAGGACAAACATCTAAACACTGTCCTTGGGGCCTTTTGCTTGTTTGTAAGGCAATCTGGCTACTTCTTGGCCTATAAGCTCTTCAGAGCAGGAATGCATCCTTCAGTGTCTGGAAAAAGCCAGCATGGGCACAGATCTTCCCCAAGATCTCCAGGCAGAGCTGTAGTGTGCTTTGAAACGTTTTTAATTGGGCTGCAAGTTAATGAAGCAGTCACTGGCTCTTCAACCCTTCTACCCCTGCCTCCATGCTCTGCTGGTCCTGAAAAGAAGGACAGAAGGATGGAACAACCCCACACACAACAGGTGACGAGGAAGGGAAGGGTCACCATGGTGATGGTGGGGACTGTCAGTCCAACCTTGCTCATCTACCTCCAAGGGACAAGATGAAGGCTATGGCCTTCTGAGATGGACCTGCCCCAGTAGACCTGTGCCTGAGCTTTGTTCCTGGACTAGGAGCTTTGTCCCTTCGTCTCTGGAATAAAGGGTAAGTTATAAACATACTTCCAAGCCTGGGAAAGAGAGGGCAGCAGTAGGCAGGGGAATGGGTCTAAGTTATGATTTGCTTTGTAGAACACAAGCAGCAATCTTTATCACATGAGCCAAGAAATTGTGCAAGTCTTACAATAACCCAGCTCTAATTCCTCTTCCATTCCCATCTTCAAGGACCCAGCTGTGCTGGGGTTTGGCGTGAGGCAGTGGAGGGATGTGCAGTGGGCAGTGCAGCCTGGGTGTCCCTCTCCAAGCTGCACTAGGAGGGAGCAGCTCCTGGCTGAATCCATGCATATGGCCAGGCTCTTCCCCTCCTGGACCAGGGGGAATGTGCAGCTCAGTGCTCAGACATCTTCCCTGAGCTGCTGACTTCCCACAGAAACCCTTGACAAGGTATATTAGGCAAAAGTGAGGGATGAAATGTAAATCCAGCCCCTAAATAGCCTGAAATCTCAAGTGTCAAGCCCAGGCAGCTCCCAGTGAGGAAGGTTAACTTTTATGACAAGCCTCAACCAAAAATCCTGACAGTTCATTTTGGACTAATACAAAGGGCTGCTTTTTTTTTTTCTTTCCCCATTTCTGAAACAAAGGAGCTGTCATCTTGGAAGACTTGGATATATGGGGTTGAGAGGTAGCAGGCAGCAGCTGTCAAGAGCCCAGCAGTCTCTGCACACTGGTTCCGCCAGACTCCAAGATGCAGCTGCAGGTAGATGTCATCTTCTCCCCTCGCCTTCATGTCCTTGAGTACTGCAGATGCTACTCCTGCCACGACTCCATTTCATTGGTAACTTCAAAATGCAACTTAGTCCAAGAGAATAATTTTCATGATGACCCAAACACAAATACAAGAACAGAGTGATTTCCATTTCAGTGTTTCCACAAGTTATGGTACAACAAAATGGTATTGCACACCTAACTTATTCTTCTGCAGAGACCTCACTGCTGCATTCCCTCAGTTTACAGTCAGCAGTAAAGGCACCCACCCCCCACCCTAAGAAAACAAGTGAGACCAAATTCTTCCCGGTCTTAAGAAGTATCACAGAATAACACCCAACAGTACCTTCAACTGATTAGGTAGTCAGCTTATTCGTAACACAGTAACCTCCTTCTAAAAGTCAAGGTCAAAATACCAAAGCTTACTCCAATCCTGGCTTTTGACCGAGAAAAAAATCCTCTTTTTCAGTGCCATCTACACAAACAGGTGTCTTTTCTACATAGAGAAATTCAGGTAACTTTCTTCTTAAGCTGCAGGTATTTTTACATCCTACACGTCCAAGTATTAACTTTATCTTGAATGTAACTTTATGACTGAAGTTGAACAAGACACTTGATGTACTACTCTATTTCTGTAACAGAATACCATGTGTGCATCTGTTTGAAAGGTTTATTTCTATTGTCATAAATACATAATTTTCTAAACACTGTGCAAGGCACCAAAAATTAAGTAAAATCTTTTCTTTTAGAGTATTTTAATCTCTTTTGACTTAATGAAGTAAATAAGAATCTGAAACCACCTATTTGCCAATTACAAGCCAGCAGTTAAGGCAGGTACCATTGATACAGTGCATGATTTTCTATTGCAGTTATTTAAACAAGCAGCGTTTCACTATAGAAGTGCATACACAAACTGAATTTCAAACACCAGCAACTCAAGATAGGCACCTAGTTATGAAATTTTCCTTGCGTGTGTAGTAGAATGCCGAAAGTTCTGCCATAAAGTGCAAAGACTATGGACAATAACACTTTCTTCTGAGCATTTCGATAGCAGTAACATAATACAACGGCTAAACATCTATAAATGTGGTTTCCATTACAAAAACATGTTCCACATAAAAGCTTCATAATACAATCCAGAAACAGAACTTGTGCGTGTTCTTATTTAAAAAGTTGGAGCTGTACTGGCATACTTGGGTACCGGGTATATGTTTGCTGACCTCTACAGACACGCACTAAGTTTATGACCAATTTACACGTACAGTCAGAATCATTCTGCTTTGAGCACCGTGATAGCCACTGAGTTCTTTCCATCTGAGTGACGATCTGCGACATCCGCCCTGGTAATCTGCACCCCAGCATTGCCTGTAAGATGATCTGGTTCACAGCTCTCACCCAGCCCTCCCCAATAAACAGAACCTAAAATTAGTGTCTTCCCAACACAAGCACATGTCAGATGTGGACAAATACATTCATGGTCCCAAACTTAAAACAACTGGTAAGAATTTCACAGTGATCTGGTTAAGGAAGCACAAAGACAAATGATTACATTTAGGATGAAAACAGCCTTAGAACTCAAATGAAGCTAAACTGTTATATGATGAGAAGCTAAAGGAACAAAGTATTAACCAATTAGAAAAGTGGCTCTTTCCCAACTAATAACAAAAAACCTACAGCAATAATCTTAGGGTCCTACTGCTGCAGCAGCCTTTGAGGTAGGTGGCGATGGCTTAAACCGAGGTAGGTAAAGTCCAAACTTGTTTTCAATCCCTGCAAAAGTGGCAACTGCCAATTTATAACCACCAACATGGTCAGGGTTAGGAGCAGGGAGCGTGATCCTAGATTTAGGAACTGGCTCTGATCCAGCTGGTTTTCTGCAAAATAATAAAAATAATAGATTAATTTCCATAGAGTAAAACCAGTATTCATAAAAATCTCCTCCATAAAGTAAGCTGTAGGAGACATCTGAGTGTACCTCCCACTAAGTAACTAAATTAAATGCTACACTGCATCAAGAAATACCCTGTTTTAAAAATTTCCAGAGCAGTTAGGAACCTTCACCATTATTGAGTATGGTCAAATTCAGGTAAAAGTTCTAGTGCATTAATCAAAGCTGCAGTGCAGGGAAGCAGAGGTTTTTAAGTCCTTGCTACAGTGCATGACCAATCCAGGAGTCTAGCAGAGTTTAAGTAATTTTTGTGCTGGCCTTCAATGTACTGCCCCAAAGCTTTCTAACTTTTGTCAGCTGCTCCTGGGATCACGTTACACAGCAATGAGCACAACCCATCTCTACCGTCAACAAAGGCAGACAGCAGTGCTGAAGCTCCAGTTGTTTTTGGTTTTGGACTTGGTGACACCTATAGACCTATACACCTATAAGATGTCAAGGATGTCACCTTGACACCTATAGGATGTCAAGTGCCCTGCCTAATTAGGGGCACAGCTCCTCTATCAAACTCATAAGGACTATTGCAGAGCACATCCTGACATCACACGTCCCCTGCAGTTATATCACCAGCCCATTATTTAGCCTCTCACTGTCTCTGTTTGCACTAAGAGAAGTCCCCAGCTTGAAATCGCGGTATAAAATGGGGGAATACCTCACTGTGAAACAGGTACTGGAACATCATCCCAACCTCCACTGCTGTAGTGTGGCTTAAGTAACGTTCACAAAGCCTTTTCAACGTGTTCCCTGTTACAGCAAGACCCTGACTGACATGTTGAGGAGCACCAAAACCCACACAGAACCAAGTGCAGCTTCAGGGTCCCAAGCAGATTCAGACACCACATACTTACACTCCTCCAAAGTCCACGTAAAACCATCTCTGCAGTAGCTCGTAAGTCACCAGAGTTACGCCAAACTGAGGAGAAGATCGAAATACACGAGCTTGAAAGAAACAGAAAGAGTTCCTAAGTGACAAGAACCACAATTAGAAACCTTGTAATAATCAAAGCTCTTTTACTCACCTCCTGCTCCTTTCCACAGAGCCTTTGGACCTTCCTCTCGAAGGATCTTCGCAAAGCAGTCCACAACACCGCTGTAGGTGGTCTGTCCTGCCCGGGCTGCCACCTGTAGCCTTGTTTTGATGACATCGGCAGGGGTCACCAGAGAGGCTGCAGGCATACCTACACAACACATTTTTATCAGCCCTGGTAGGGTACCACTGACTTGTCACATGTGCTACATACCTTGTCTACCCAGGGCTAACTGTGCCTTTTGCACTTACATCAGGAGAATCCAGCCATATTTGATTTAAGCAGAAGTTGAGAAGAACAAGCAACAAGAGGCAGCCTTTGTAGACATGGTTTTACTCAGAGAGACCTTCTCCTAGAAGCCCAACCATACCCCATGCTTCCTGCCGAGCTGGAAGGATCGGGATGGACTTTTCAACACTAACCAGAAACTTGCACAGTTAATAAGCACAATGCTTTCGGAGATGAGGCTGATGTTCCCTTTTCACGCCTCACTGTGCTTCCTGGCATTCCTGCTGTCCGCTGTGCACTGTGCTGTGTCCCACATAGCCTGGACACACACACCTCCACAACCCCCCTCATGCAGCAGCGTCACTGAGAACCAGATAACGCCACGCACACTCAGCAAGGCATGAGAGCTAAGGTTTGGAAAAAAAAAGGGTCATGCTTCTCATTAGGAATGGCAGACTGCTCAGCTGCAAAGCCACAGCTGACATCCTCAGCAGAACACTTGGAGGAAGATTTAAATTTACCCTGGCAGATAATCAACTGAAAGCAAAAAAATACTGAATTACCAATGGGTGGTATTTCTAAAACCACTCCTATCCAAACTAGGGCTGCCCATGTCTAGAATTGAAAGGAAAAAAAAAAAAAAGCAAGCACCAAGACTATACTCAGAAGACACTGTCTCTTATGGTTTTATTACTTTTCCATTCTGCATCTGTTCCAAACCAATTTGGTCAGATGTAGATGCATAAATCTCCTTTACTTTTTTTTTTCCCCCCACACATATTTTTTTTCTTTCTTTCTTTAGGCTTAATAATTCTGTAACAACTTTTGTCCAAGCCAGCATGGTCTGGCTGCAGGCACCACAGCACCCTTCCTGCAGACTGCTCTGAGAGATGTACACGTGTGCGTATCACCAAAATAAGAACTCTTCCTCCTCTTACGGACTCCCCAAAATAACGCACAAGCTGAACTTGCACAGTGGTCAGTCTGGCAGGCGAGTGCTAAATCCCAGCAAAGGTTTCTAAACTTCAGAAATGTTAAAATTCCTCTTTGCTTAGCCTTACCCACACGAGGATTGGTTGAGTCTTCAATTTAAAGCTGGACTTTTGACCTTCAAAAGCCAACCAGTATTTTTAAGGAAAACCAGAGGACGTACTTAGAAACAATTCTGCTTACTACACATTGACTTCCTTCTCCTTATTCCTCATTCCTTGTTACTGAGAATATTTTGCAGTTAAAGATGTTTTTAATTCTGTTTTTAGGAGCTATGTGTATAGGACAAAAGACTTTACAGCCAAATAAAAAATTACAGGTCGCTGCCAGAAGAAGCTTACAATCGAAATGAGACAAATGGCACAGCAGGAGCTGACAACAAAAAGGAGTGAGAGGAGGAGAAGGAAGTTCATGGAGGCAATAAGCAGATGGAGCAAATTAAGGAGAGATCCTGCAGTTGATACTAGAATCATCTCCTCGGAAAATGCTGTGGCACAACAGGTTGAGACATCTGATGAGCAGTGAAAGCCAGAAGCATATCAAACTAGATGATGTGCGTGTTGCAAGTGTCTCTGAGAACAATGAAAAGGAAGAAAATACAGGCAGCACAAGCAATACCCACTGGTAAAGGACACAGATGCCCATCTGAGCATGGCCAGCTGGAATATCCCAGCACCATGGGCTGTGGAAAGGTGGAGTTTCCCACACCCAGCTGCAGATCACGCACATGTCTCAAGTCCAGCGAGCAGGTGGGATACCTGGCCAGAGCAGAGACAACAGCCCAGAGACCGAACCAGCGTTTCAGAGGTGGTGGGGTTTTATTTTTGTCTTTTTGCCCTCACCACACTTTACTTCTACCCAAGAAAAGAAATTCCTTGGTTTTGTAAATAGTACGATGAGTGTTGTATCTTTAACACTGTAATTTGCTCATGAGAGTTCACCTAGGATGGGATTCACAGGAAGCACTGGATAAAATTCACATTATAGCTAGTTTAGTAAGCCATATCAGCAACAATAAAGACTGCTTCTGTGCCTGAACTTCAAAGGGACAGTTATCTCAGTCTGCAATCACCTGACAATGGCTAGAAAGAGAAAAATAGGAAAATCTAAGAAATTACTTGGCTTAAAAATGCCAGCTTATGTTTCATGTCTGTAAATATGATCTAAAGTTCAAAAATTGTTTTGTTCCATTAAAATGAGTGAGAAATAAGCTGTCTGTAAGCTCCTGTTGGGGAACTTGGAGGCTGGCTCTGGTTTGGGGTGGGGGAGGGGAGAGGACAAGGGGTTTTAAGCACCAGTCATTTGAACACAGATGGGTTTACTAGTGCCAGGTCTATTCCTCTGGACTATGAGCTACTGAAAAAAGAGTAAACCCAAAGAGCTGAAACTATTGGCTTCAACAAGACAGACTAACTGATCAGCACTCTCAGGCCCTGGCTTTACCCTAAACCCAGGTACTGTCCATGAAAGGTCCCTGGCTCTTCAAGAGACACAGCCCTGTGTACAATTCTGACCAGGAACAGTTTCCCCAGAGAGAAGAAAGCTTAAAATCAAATGAGAAAACACAGCTAAAGCAGCAGCCACATATCTGTACTGGGTTCATGCCAGTCTATCATTTTCCTCACCTGTCAGGCCACAGCAGCCTGTCAGGAGCCACGCTGGAGGAAGATCTTGGCTGCAGCTCAGAGAGACCAAGCAGCCCCCACTGAACATGGTGGAAATACCTTGCTGGTGTGAGACTTTCTCCTTGCTACACACTCCCTCAAAGGTCTTGGTGCACAAATGCCGTGGTTTTATTTATAAACCACTTCTGCAAAACTTTACCAGCCAACCACAAACAAAAATGGCACAGTAACTTCACAAAGAAAGATGATATATGATAACAATACATCAGCACTTAAATCTTTCTTTTTAATTCCTGAACATTGTGATTATACCAGGAACTTACAGTGCCTTAATTTTTAACATGAACTCTACAGCACAGTAGCTTTCTGCTATTTGGGCACGAGGTTGCAAAATGCATATAATTCTTCTGAGCTTTTCAATGTTCTCGCTCTCTAACTGTTGCACCACAGGTGCAATATCATGACATGCAAAAAAGAAATCTGGGCACTTACCAGCTATTGATCCAGCCAGGAGCAGATTCCCAGGGCTAACCCTCCCATCTTCATTGGCAAATGAAGCTTTCAAATGAGCATAACAGGGGAAGTAAATGGCAGAGAAGGGGATGTCGCGCAAAAAACATGCCTTAGCACCCTGTGTTGAAAAAGAGAATGAGTTTTGAGAGTGAGCAAAATTAACAATGAACTGTGAACACCAGGGAACAGAGCAATATGGCTTTTTTGTTGTTTTGTTGCAAAAGGCTTATAGAAAAAGCAATTCCTTCACTCAAAATTTGGAGAGATCCGTGTATTTCACCCTGCTGAGGAGCGTCTCTGTATTGCTCCTTGGTTCAGTAATTTCTGTCATTGTATTTATCTTGCCTACTTTTTTTCCTTTACTCCCTAGTACTGGAGTTATTTGCTGGCAATGGCGAAAATGTCATCTGTTGGAGTAAACTCTAATAACACCTTTGCAGAATTTTAAATAGTTGATGTTGTAGACACGCACCTGTAGTGGGAGTTGTCTGAAAAGGATTGAGCCAAAGGACAGGTCTATCCCCTCTCAGGCCCACTTATAAAATAGTTCCCAGTCCAGGCATCTATACAGACACCACAACTGATAATGCAACATAAAATGAGGGAAAGGAAAAGAGAATAGGGCCATAACACCAACACCACGGAACAGTAACAAGATGATTTACTTGTGACTTTTGAAGCTTAGGTGATCTGTTTCAAGTTTGTTTCAAGTTAAGTCTCAGCTTAAATTTGCCTTGCTATCAATTTTGCAAGTGGTGCAAACAGCCAGTGAAGTTCAAAGCTAAGCGTGTGGCAAACAGGCAAGGAAAGTTTTGGGGTAGCAGCAATCAATCAACTGTTTTCCAAGAAGGGGGAAAAGCAAAAAGGCTAGTAGGGGAGGCAACCAAAATAAAATACCAAATAATATCTGTGTTCCAACATCAAAAGGAACTTGCAATCTGCCTTTCCTCAATATGGAGATCCAGAGGACACTAGAACCTGAAAGTATCCGGACTGAGACCAGAAGGAAAGCACAAACAAGCTTTGGAAAATGGGTAAAATCTTTCAAGCTTGAGAAAGAAATTGTTCATGGATGAGTCTAAGCCTCTCCTCTTTGAAACAAGGATGGAGTCATAGTAAAACTGCTTGAGGTTCATCCAGGAGCCCTCTCAGGATGCCAATGTTACTGTACTTCTCTTATGTGAAGGTCTACCACGGCATGCAGACCTGCATGTATCAGTCAGTGCCAGACATTTCACAGGGAACATGCTAATATTCACAGAATTTAATTAAATCTGAACAGATCTGTAAGCTCAGCTTGTACTGTAACAGCAATTAAAACATAGTGCTTATTCAAATTGGATGCTGGTTACTGAGCGAAGACACAAAGGCTGCAAGGTGTCAGTCAAAGAACGCCTATGAGACAATAAAGATTTACCTAAAACCAGCCATTAGATCTCCTAGTCAGACTTTCTGTGTGTTGTACACTCAGTTACTGAACACAGCGAGCACACTGTACTCTGCTCCAACCCTAGCTGCTTTCCACTGCACTTTCTCAGCTTATTTCTTGATGCTTTCAGACCGAGAATTGACCGCTTCCCCTGACAGTCCTTTCTGAGGTTAATGACTCCTGCCGCTCAGACCCTTTGCCTTGTTGCTCAGCTGGGTTTGTCTGATTTACGTTGCCAGTTCTTGTTATGCCTTTCCAGATACACTAAGGAAAATGCCATGAAGGAACCTGAAGCGCTGCTGTTGTGGCCGCTCCGCTGTTTGCCTGTGCGGAATGGGCTTATCAGCCACAGAACAAAGAGATGCTCGTCTGGGTTCTCCTCTCAAAAATTACCTGCAAGGCTCATACACTTTACCTTCAGTGCACAGGGAAGGTGAACCTTTTGGATATATTTGAGACACGAGAATTCTGGCCTCTCCTGTGTCATAGAAGCATTTTACAGTTTACCTTTAATCTTCACATAAAAAGGAAAGACTGGGATTTTACCAGATTCTGTATGAAAAAACCACGTTTTTAATGATCAAATGTCTGCACTGTATTTACCTCACTGAAAAATGATGAAACTCACTAACAAAACATTCACAGGCCAGCATGTTTTCTTCAAAGATTTATTTTTAGAGCATGCTTTTCCTCAGAGCAAATCTCCTTGCTGCCTTTGCCCTCAGGGCACATTACTTTTATTTTCTTTGCAATGTTGTCATTAAACACTGTGCACACTTTTTCCCTCTGCATTTTTTTCATACTTTGAAATATATCTCGACATGGTTAAAATAACTTATGGAAATCAATAAGCTCCAAATGCAAGCAACTCTTAACATAAGCTGGGCTGCTAATATTCCTCCCCTTTCATTAAAAGGCTCTTTTTCACAGGGCAGAAATGGCATATTGCTAATATCACTAATAATCTACTTTTCAGGTACGCAGATAGGGAGGGATGTCCATCAGCTTAGTTGGCTCAGTGTAAACAAAACCCGGATCAAAACTTGGATCCACTTTAATAATAACCCAGGTTGGCTCCGGCCCAGCATCGCAATAGTCTAAAGTTTCCCCCCATCATTCCGTTTAAAGTCTGGGAAAGCATGTTTAAAAGCAGGCCTCATTTAACTTCAGGTTAATCATCCGCAACCAGCCTAGGCCAATTAGGAAGGCTTAGGGAGATTGGCCACAGTATCTTGAAAAGCCAAAGAAACATTTATTTTATTTCTCGCACCTTTTTGATGTGGACAACGTGCTGAAAGCCAAAAGGAGTTTTAATCAATTCCCAGAAAGCTGTAAGGATCATCCGCCTGAGTTTATTCTGGCAGCCAAGGTGCAGACCTGCCAGGCATGAAATTGCTGGGAGATCCTAAACACCAGGACGTGCGCCTCCCTCGCACAACAGCCAGTTGGCTCCCATCTTCGATCTCTTTCATAACCTTAAAGCCCTTAATCTCGGATCGTATCTCACTGAATAAACCAGCGGAGGAAAAAAACCCTCCTCATTGGCGAAGATTCGGACAAATAAGCCCAAGTCAGTGCTGGGACAGGTTCTTTAGCATGCTAATTCCTGCTTCTACCAGCTCTACCTGCAAATAAGGCTCTAAACAAACTATTTCTACTACAAGGGGAGGGTAATTATACTGACAAAGGCACCTCTGTGTCGGGCTGGGCAGAAGGAGACGGCAGGTCTGGGAGACGCAGGCTTAACCTAGTCTCCTGCAGTGAATGCACATTGTCTAGTGCAGGGGGAAAAATGCCAGACTGGGGGGACCCAGCAGCATTCAAGACAACAGTGGTGCACCTTGTCTGAGGGAGTTATTTAATGCTTCTGGCACCTGTACTTACAGCCACCCCCTCTTTTTCTCCTTTACAGGTTTAGAATTTATTTGGCATGTATAATTGTTATTTTGATCCTGTAGCTACAAACAATAGGCAGCATGTCATTTCTTGATCATTTTGCATTCTTCTTGGGTTTTACTACAGACTTAACTCTTTGGAATCGTACCCCTAAGAGCACCAAACAGTTTTGTAATAGTCAAATATTACCGGCGTTTGCTTTCAAGGGCTGTAATTTTTCCCACCAAAAAATGACATTGCCTTAAAAGCTGCTAGAGGTTTTAATTCATGTATGTTTATACCAACCAAAACATGAAACTGATTTAACACATCGAGTTAGAAGAATGAAAAGGTGATTTCAAATGCTGTGCCAGAAATTCAGATTGAGTTTGCGGATAAAAAAATACAGCACTTCTTAGTTGGAAGGTTCTTTTCAAAGAAAATTTCTGAAGAGCGGGTTCTCACATGTGAAAATACGGTCACAAATAGGCACGGTGGATGCAAGGTAATGTAACTCAAACTTTTACTACTCTCGTTTCACGTGTTTATCATCCTGTTGTAAATCCCCAACTTCAAGAGGAGAAATAACTCAACTGTTACCAAAGCGACCAGGTGGAAGCCTTGTACACATCTTGTCACCTGAGATTACGATTTCCAGGTCAACACACCAGAAGTCCATTTATGAAGCTGTCTTTAAAATGAAGGGACTTTTGGAAGCTTTTCTGACTAGTTTTGGAAATGCAAACTGTGTTGGAGATAATAACCAAAGCACAAATCTGAACTAAATACCTTCCAGTAACTGTAATCATAAACATTACCACAACCAACCAATCTTTTCCTTGAAGAATCATTTACTACCATATTATTTACTGTCTTCCTGGGATCACAGAATAACTTTGTTGTGCAAAATTACGGAGTGGCACTGTTATGCTGTAAAGCACTATTCAGAATGATTATTTATAAAGACTCATATTTTATTAAACATTTTATGGCAGATATTATATGGAGATGAGTTTCTATGAGGTACAAAATAAGTAGGTGTACTTACAATGTGTATATATACATAAGCACTTTAAAGATGTCTTTCAAAACCAAGAGTATAAATTCAAGTAACTTTAATGGGACTTCATGCCTATTAGTGTGTAAGACAGGCAGAAGGCAGAAAATGTATTAGCTAACCTTGTACAATTACTTCCATATTCAACTGTGACCAGGGAAAAAAAAAAAAATCATCTATTTAAAATATTGAAAACCAGTTTTCTGCCAACACAAATGACATTTTGCATTAGGTTAAATGATATTTTCCCAGACCGGGAAATGTTGTCTCTGTATTTTTCAGAATAGTTTTCATCTACAGAACATCTGTAAAGAAGAACTTAGTAGTTGTAAGCTTCCATGCCCCAGTGCTTCCACAGCAACAATTATTGGCAGAAAGAAGGCAAACAGAGGAAACAAATTCCTTCTGCTGCAGAAGTGCTGTTATGTGCCTCCCCAAAGGAGCAGCTGGGTCTTGAGAAGTACAATGTTTTAAAATACTTATTTACACAAGTAGTTCAGAATTTCAGACAAAGGCAGAAAAAAATATTTGCTTTCTAGCTTTAAAGAACTACAGGGGTTGTACCCAGCAGTCAACCTAACAAGCTGTATGTGTCAAATCTTTTTATTGCTAGAATTAACATGCACTTTATTTCTAAGCTGTGTATCATTACAGAATTGCTAGTATTTGAACACCCAGTGAAGGCATGGCAGTCTGGGAGGATACTTTTGACTTTAAATTGTTGTGCTTAATATCATGGACAATTTGTTGAAGCAAAAAAGGAAGAGAAGGAGAGGAGAGCTAAGCTTAGCTGTCCTGGACCTCTATGCACTGCAACAGCAATTTTCCCCTAAATAAAAATTTTTAGATTTACTCAAAGCACTAGGGTGGTCCAGTCCACTGTGCAAAAGGTTCAACAACCATGTCCGAAGGCCTGCATGGATGGAGAAGAGAGCTCATGACTGAACTCAAAAGCAGAAAGTAGAAGGGAAGCAGAGGTGGGTATGGGCTACCCAGGAGAAATACAGAACCACTGCTTGAGCATGAAGCAGTTGAGTCAGAAAAGCCAAGGGTAAGCTGGAGCTGGATCTAATTAAGGGATACTGAAGGGGGAGTAAAAGAGGACTTCTGTAAGCACACTGGCAGCAAAAGACGAACTAAATAAACTGTGAGGCTGTTGCACAATGAGGGCAGGTAACTGAGTGACAAAGTACCTGGAAAAGGCATAGCAATTACCAGAAAAGTCTTCAGGAGCACAGCATTACCTACAGAGAGAGTACTTCTCTGAGACCAGAAGAGATACCTGCAATGGTGCTGAGATAGCTAGCTGATGTTGTTGTGAGGCGGTTATTACCTTCAAAAGGTCACATCAGTCAAGGGGTTCTGATGACTGGAAAAAGACAATCATCACACCCATCTTGAAGAAGAGCAAGAAGGAAGATCTGGGAAAATACAAGGTGTTTCAGCACATCCCTGTCCCTGAGAGGTTCCAAGCATATGAAGGGCAAGAGAGGGTTTAGGAACAACCAAAACACGTCTGACCAGCCTGTTTGCCAGACCTGTGGATGAGAGAACAGCAATGCATATTGTACACCCTGACTATGAGAAAGGCTTTTGAGATACCTGCCACTGTATCTCTGTAGCTAAACTCGTGGAACATGAGCTGCACTCTCAGCAGATTAGTGGATGATGCTGAACTGGGGGAGTAGCTAGTGTGCTATACAGCAAGCCTGCTCTTCAGAAAGACCTTCACAGGATGGAGAAATAGGCTGACAAAAACGTCATGACGATCAAATCAGCAAGTGCGAAGTCCTGCATCTGGACTGGAATAGCCATACACAGCAGTACAGGCTGAGGCTGTGTGGTCAGAAAACAGCTTTGGAGAAAAAGTCTAGAGGGTACTGGTGGCCAAGTTGAGTATGGGTCAGTAATACCCTTTTGCAGTGAAGACAGATGGCCACACCCGGGGCTGTAGTAGCAAGGGTGCAAGAAAAGTGATTATTCCCCTACATTCAGCTCTGGTGAGACCACATATGGAATTCTGCCTCCAGTTCTGTCTATCCTGTACCAGAAAGACGTTGCCATACTGGAATCCACTGCAGGGCCATCAAACCAGCTAGGTATATAAGGAGAGGCCAAGAGAACAGTGTGCTCAACTCTGAGGAGAGCAGGTGAGGGGAAGACCCTACTGGTCTCGTCAACTACTTAAAACAGAGGGTGCAGGGACAACAGCTCTTCTCAGACATGCACAGTGGAAGGATCGGAGGCAATGGGCAGAAGCTGAAACATGACCAGTTCCAATTAGGCATTAAAGAAAGGGTGAGGGTTTTTTTGGCTTTGTTTGCTTTAAACCATGAAGGTGGTCAAATACTGGGTCAGGTTGCCCAGATGACCTCCAGCCTGGCTTTCAACACATGTTATTACAATTCCAACATCAAGTCTGCAAGCAGAGTGGAGCACAGAGTACAGATCTCAGCAGAGCACTACTGTGAATTGGTTTGTGTCACTAGCACAGTAGAGCACGATGTTAACATGCCAATGAACGATCCAAAAGAGTATTCACCTCACTAATGTAGAGAGGTGTCAAAACTACGCAACCCAGTTTCTCAGTGATCCTCAAATGTTTTTTTCATTTGGACTAGAATGCTGGGGTAATTATCATAGTCAATATGGGATGATACAGGGTTATGCTGGGATCATGGATCAATAGATGATTTGCTCAGCTGGATGAAGAAAGGGTTTACACAGCATTTAATCTGTTAATTTGTTGTTGAGACAAAAGATTTGTCTCTGTGCCTTGGTTTTCTCTGTTAATACAATCCAGGCACACCGAAGTTACCTATATCACGGGTGTGTGAGCATTTTATTTTAAAATCCACAGAAAGTGCTTCATAGGTAGAAATTGATACAAAAAATAAAAATTCTAACAAGCAGTAGATCTTGTTAAGACATGCAGGAATTTGCCTCATGAAGCTAAGACTGACACATGTAATTCTTCACATCCTGGCTGCAGTTATAATTAACAACAGTATATTCTTCCTTGCTGACTACCACATCGGACTCTTACAGGTTTTCATCCAAATTTCAGCATAAAAGATTCATAGGAACTAAGGAGAGCATGCCAGCTTGATATATGGTGGTAAGAACAGCTTTCAAGATGATTTATTCCTGACCAGGTAAATAGAATTTTCACCGAAGTCCTTGCACCAAAGCAGAGCAAAAGAAACAGAAAAGCCAGTGTGCAGCAGACTGTATGAGTAGTCCTGATTTAGGAGGCTTGCAACTTATCAATACAGCAGTAAATTCACATTGATGAGCAATGGAAACACTTCATCTCTACTATGATTTTGCAGACTGACTGGTAGTGTTCTCATTCATGACAAAAAAAAAACCCAACTGCTTAAAATATCTGTGCTCCTATTCTGAAAAATTACCATAATAGTAATATTAGTTTCAAGTTAACATCCTATCTTCTGCGCTTCATGTTATTTAAGTGTGATATCCCTCTGTTTATTCTATCTCTAGAACAAGCTTATTTTCTCCACTGCTGTCAGTACAGACAAATCACTGATCTTTGCTCTCCATGGATTTCATGAGCCAATCATTAGATTAAGGGAATACCTTTTCTTCCCATCTCTAAGCAAGACCATTAAGGAACTCCTGTAAGCAAGAGGATCCTAACCCTCTGTAAAGCTTCTTGTACTATCCTGTACCACTCTTCTTGGCCTCATCTAGACAGTGGGCATCTTCACCTTTTTTCAGGGACACAGCACTACAGGCACTTGAAATCCATTGATATCCAGATATCCATTAGTATCCATTGACATCCAGACACGAGAAGTGAATTATTTGTGTGGTCAGTGGTGGAAACTGCTGTAGAAAACTACAGTCAACCTTTCTAAGAGCAGTTTTACAAGAATTTTTAAGAAGTCAAGCAAAAAGGGAGGAACATTATGGTCTTGAACCAAAACTGATGTAGTAGTTAATTTTTGTTAGGTTTGCTTTCTTTTGGCTCAAAAGAAAAAAAATGCAACAGATAATAAATTCAAGCCGTACAAAACACAAAAAAAAAAGGAAAAAAAAATGGTTATAACCTATTAAGTGAAACATTACAATTTTAGATTCTGAAAAGGCTGGAATTTTGCTTTCAACTCTTGCAAATGAAAATTATTAAGGTGGTCCTAAATCATGGCTAAGATAGACCAGGGTTTAAGAACAACAAAGCTCATTAAACCTATAAACAAATGCTAAGATTCACAAATAAAACTGTTTTCTAAACCAAGTATCTATTCTTGTTCTTCTACAGGAGTATGTACAGCATCTTACTTAGATATACTAAAGTAAGTATATTAAAGCTTTGAGATAGAAGCCTTGTGTCTTGAGACACAAAAGACAAAGCTAAAATAATTAAGATTCAAATTAAAGAGTTCATGTTAAATAGTGAACAGTATAAAAAGTAGAGATAGACACAAAATCCTCATTCTCCTTTTCCAGTTTTAAAGCTAATTTGACTCATTGAGAGCACAAGCATTCCAAATATACCAATATTTCAGTTCTCATTAGTAGAGCATTTATTATTATTTAATGTTCACTTGGTCATTATACTCACTAAAGAAGCACCACCACCAGAGAATTTAGCACCTACTACATCTAGTCTTGCTTGAAATTCACTTTAGACCACTGATGTCTCTGGGTAGCATTTACATGGACTAGTGACTTTGATGCAATGAGTTACTGATCCCTGCCTGGTCTCACCAGCACTGCTAGCTTCAGCACAAGCATTCAGAAGAGGGCTGCTTTCTCCTCTAATGTTGTTCCATGAGCACCTCAAGGCAGTGTAAAACTCCTCTGATACAGATTGATGGGCTCCCCATCCCATGAAGCCATTCCTCCCTTCACCAAGGTAAGCCATCCCGAGCAGCTAGAGTGAGCTGGTCTGGCTTCAAAATAAACCAAGCTGTAAGGAGAAGGCAGCTTTAGTTTTCGTTATGTTTCCTGTTTCAGATCGTTATGTGGTGGCACCAACACTCTTGCCACTGTTGCAGATAGGATTGCCTGCCTTCCCCCGCCCCAGCTACAGTGCCAAAGTGTTTGGTGGACAACAGCACACACGTGCCCAGTGACAGGTGGCCGTGACTACAGGTGCACTCAGATACAAGACTTCTGATGTCCCCTGTGCTCTGTTGGGTAGATGACTGTGACTGCCACATTAAATTCTCTAGCTTTGTTAAATCAGTCAAGTTTCTGTAGGCAATGAATGCAAACTGGACATACAAAAGGACATGAACACAAGGAATGAAGTGGAGGGGTGGAGAATGACAGAAACACAGGCAACAGAAAAGATAAACCAAAACAAAACTATTCCATGGCTTTTTTTGCAGAGGTAAATGGACTTCATGAATGAACCAATGGAACTGTGTAGCTTGTGATGAAATAATTGCCTGTTTCAGTGCAACACAGTGCTGTAGACAGCTCCCATTCAGGCACATTCCTTACAAACACTCACCAAGTATCTATACAAAAAAAAAATAAAAATCATAATATAAACCAAGACATTAATGCTATTTAAAAATAGAAATAAAACGTTTGCTCAGCCACAAACAGCAGGGAAAAAAAAATCTAACTTCATTAAACTGGTTCATCACTCTTTCTCATTTTCTGTTTTGCTAATCCAAGTAAAAGCCAATAGCTGCCTTCCATTCCTGTGCAGCCTCAGGGATGAAGACCATTTATCATATCTATGTTTTCAGTTGCAAATGTTGACCTGAGCAACACCATAATGCCATTTACTAGAGTTTACACAATAGCCTCAGCTTCAGTAAAACACCTAACAAATTAGCAAGTCAATTTAAAGGGAAAAACAACTCCCCCTCAAATCCTATTCAGACCTGCAACTTCTCTCCAGGCCAAAACATACAGACATTTACTCGTGAGCAGGCTTCCTCTTTGTAATGTTAACAGAACCATTTAAAAGGATTGGATGCTTAAAAATGGAGATGGAATTTCAATGATGTGTAGGAGGGGGATGGAGTTCATTCGGTGGTTTTCGGAGGATCTTCAGTTTACAGTTGCATGGCTGTAAATAAGAACCGAAGGGAAAATTGCCTGCTGTACTGGAAACAGTGGGACAAATGGGCAGCCTGAAAACTTTCTCCCAAGAAGTAGGCTGCAGAATCTGAAGAAACACCACAAGGTGCTCTCAAGTACATGGCATTCAGTACAGTTTTTGTATCAATAGTGTGTGCAATGACTATCTCAGAGTGGTCTTCATCCCTGAGGCTGCACAGGAATGGAAGGCAGCTATTGGCTTTTACTTGGATTAGCAAAACAGAAAATGAGAAAGAGTGATGAACCAGTTTAATGAAGTACTCCACGACCTTTCATGCTCCCCCATATCTAGTCTCCCTCATCTAAAAGTTGAAGACAGCATGTTAATCCTTTAAATTATCTGCAGCATACATGCTGTTAGATTCAACAAAAGATGTTTCTAATCCTGCTGCTAACAATAAACCTAACTACATATTTACATATCTATGTGAGGACAGTAATGTAGAAAGCAGAATTGAAGACTCTGTAGTGTACACACTCATAAAAGCTGCTTTTCCTGATATTATTTCTGGCGATGTTCTTCTAAACTAACAAGGGGAAGCTTGCTTTAGGAGTCAATTTTTTTTGCTTGGCTACAACTGTCTGTATTTCTTCACTATTATTGTTAGGCAATTAATTGCCATCACCAAATTAACAATAGCACCTGTGAAAGTTGCGGAATCAAACACAGAAGAGCAAAAGCACAGCTCCGAAACTGTGATTTCTGTATCACAAAACAGGTAAGTTTACTTTTACACAAAACAGAATCAGGTATTATTACATCAGGAATCACAAACTAATCCTCAATGACCAATACTTAGAGATGCTGAAGTGAGAAAAGAAATCTTGGTAAGATCCACAAGAACCACATGCTTGAAAATACAAGCCACACTCTCCCCTTTAGTTAGAAATCAACAGGAAGAATTTTTTTTAAAGTAAAATTACGTTTAAAGTTTCTGAGAACAGTGAAATGTTTTTATTTAAAATATTCATAATTGGTTTCAACGCATGTAAAACAATATATATAAAAAGCATACCTTGTAGAGACCAAAGAAGCCTAGGTCCCGTAATACAGTGAGTGCACTAACTCGTGGACCAGTAGTAATTTCTCCAGCCACCTGTAACCGAATCTTGACTATTTCCAGTGGATTGGTAAAGATCACTTGAGAACCTCCAGCCTGAAATGCAAAGTGGCAGGCAGTACTTTAACATGTTACGTTATTTGCAGTGTACATCTTGTAACATTCAGGAGAAGACATTTTTAATCCTGCTGCGGTCAGTTAAGCTATTAGCAGACAAGTTTTAATATCAGTTAATAAAGTAATTAGACTAATTTTGACTCATTTTAAAGCAGCTCACAAGAAGCATACCCGCCATGAGATGAGTGGTCAGGGAAAACAGAAGGAAGTAGGTCAGCCACTGCAGGACACTGCATTACATAAGGCAGATACTAACTCAATGCTAGCTGCAAGAATAAATTCACCAATGCCACTTTATGCAATACTGACAAGCCAAAAATATTGTAAAGTGAGTACTGAAGTGAAAGGAAAAATTAGTAACTAAGTAAAGAAACTGGGATGTGCACGCTTAGAAAGTACTGCATGTACTTAGAAAGTGAAAACATACTATTGAAGAGTAAAAGTCTGGCAGAAGCTTTTTCAATTTTGGCATGAGTTCATAAAACAAAAAACACATGGATTCCAAAGACCAGAACTGCAGATATATTGCGCTTTTTTAATAACCTCACAGAACCACCAGTTTCAATGCCTTTAAATGCTGTTTGATTCAAGAGTCTGAGCTCCACATCATTATTTGTGCACGAGGTAATACAGATAAGACGGTCTACAGACTGCAAGATTCTATTAATCAAGAACCGCTAAATGTTTTTAAGATGTCAGTCTCCATTTGTCAGGAAGACAGCACTCAACTGGTTTGAAAAGTTAGATTTAAAACACAACGGTGACAAGCATCTCAGTCTCCCAACTAGTTATTGTAAAGTTAACCTCATCCACAATTATGTAATGTAGGGCATAACCTTCCTGCTACACTGACAGATCCCGAGTTAAAATTTAAAATGAGGAAAAAAAAAAAAGTAACATAAAGGTTACCTAAGTGTATTCAAAGAAAGAAATACTCATTCAACTGCATCAAGCCCAAATTCAACAGTGTCATTCTAAATTCTTTAAATTTCTTAATTATGTGTCCCAATAGCTACACCCTTCTCCAGGTTCTGAAATCACATAGTGCAAAGAACAACTCACTTTCTCCACAACAAAACAACCATTTTTTTTTCTAGAAGGTAATGACTAACATGACATAAGCCACATTTAAAAGTACTTGCATCTAGACATGTCTAGTAAGTAAACACTTCATGCACATCTTTTTTAAATTATCCAACTGTTAAAAGGATTAATCATAGCTCAGATTAACAATCATTCAAAATAAAAAATATAAGCAGTAATATGGTTTAAATAATGTGCTGAAGAAATGGCAAATCGCATGAACAACTATTCTTGTCTACCACTTAGACTGAGAATACACAGTGTGGTTACAAATTAAAGTCTTTACATAACCCCCAAAATATCCCAAATGTTTCCTATTTTGACCAGAAAAAGCATGCTCTTGTGTAACTCAACTGGTTTTGACTTTCAAATTGGCATAATTTAACTGCTTTTACCAAACCAGAGCCCTGGTACATAGAAAACTGCTATTCTTGTTGCCATCAGAAATTAGACTGATAAACTATTTGGCACATACACTGAGTTTATCACTTAAACTGAAATGTATTAAGCAAGCATTCAAAACAAAACAAAAAATGTTTCTTTTACTTTCCTGCTCATCTTGCAAAGTTTCAAAATTTAAAAAAAAAAAAAGAAAAAAAGTTCAGGAAAGGTCCGGATGGTGAATTACAAATCCCTATAAAAAAACATTTTGTTCTATGTATTACAAATACTAAGCATCCCCACATGCCATCTCATATATTTTATTCTTTTAAGGCTAAAATCCCAGCCGCAGGTGAAAATGTTCATTTGCAAGTTTGTTATACCACAGTCCTCCTCTAAAACACATTACTAAAAAACTCATACCAACTGATCTATATTAGCACAAATAAACTACTTTTCCTCACTATGATATTCTTGCAGTTCATTGCTCCATTACTCCATGGAAAGTGTTCCGGTAATTTTCACTATGGAAAAAACATATTAAAACTTTAAAGATGACCAAAAAAATAATATTAATACTAATATGGCACCAAAGCACTGAGGAATTTAAAAATCTGTTATTATGTTTAGAAGTGACTGCCATAAAGAAAGAAAACAGAAACATTTGTATGATTTTCAAGGAGAAAAAAAGCAAATAATTTATGAATTCAAACAAATGTGAAGTACTTCAGATGCTAACACACATAAATATTTATGCTTGCATGTCCAACCTGGCTTCACTGACACTTGCAGCATTAGATGTTTATGGTTCTGGGTAAGTCATACAAGACTTCTGCTTCAGCCTGCTATTTGAAAAATGGGGATACTATTATTTACCCACCTTATACAATCAAGCTCGCTGAATTCAAGAAACACTGAGACCTGCATGCACCAGGCATTACCTTTTAGTAGTACATTACTGGATTTGCTGCCTGCAAAACAGGTCTGAAGTAAGACACTGGAAATTTCACAGAATCACAGAATTTCTGAGGTTGGAATAGAACTCCAAGATCATCAAGTCCAGCCTATGACCCAACACCATGACATCGCTAGACCATGTCACTAAGCACCACAATCCAATCTTTCCTTAAACACCTCCAGGGATGGTGACTCCACCACCTCCCTGGGCATAGAACATTCCAGTGTTCTATCACCCTTTCCATGAGGAAGTGCTTCCTAAGATCCAACCTAAACCTCTCCTGCTGCAGCTTCAGGCCATACCTTCTCACCCTGTCACTAGTTGCCTGGGAGAAGAGCCCAACCCTCACCTGACTACAACTTCCCTTCAGGTAGTTGTGGAGAGTGATGAGGTCTCCTCTTCACCAAGCTGAACAACCCCAGCTCCCTCAGCCTCTCCTCATAAGACTTTCCCTCCAGTCCCTTCCCCAGCCTCATCGCTCTCCTCTGGACCCACTCCAGCACCTCAAGATCCTTCTTGAAGTGAGGGGCCGAGAACTGCACACAGGACTCGAGGTGAGGCCTCACCAGTGCCCAGTACAGGGGGAGAATTACATCCCTAGACCTGCTGGCCACACTATTCCTGATACAAGCCAAGATGCCATTGGCCTTCTGTGCCACCTGGGCACACTGCTGGTTCATGTTCAGCTGGTAATCAACCCCATTACTCCCTGGTCCCTCTCTGCCAGGCCGCTCTCCAGCCACTCATCCCCCAGTCTGTAGTGCTGCAGGGGGTTACTGTGGCCAAAAAGTTTCCAACCAAGTCTTTTCACAAAACTGTCCTGGTAGTAGCCCAGAACTCCCTGAACAACCTTTGTTATCCTCTGAATTTGATCAAAGATATACTCCAAAAATCAAATGGTGAATAACCGAAAGCGATGAGCCTGACAATACCTGACAGAGGGTCACGGTAGGAGGACTTCTACCACCTGCCTGCTTTGTGATGGAGAAGAAGGCTGGTTTATCAGCCATGCAGAGGCAGTTCTAGCTGTAACAAGTACAGCTGCCTGGTGGGGAGCTTTTATCACTCTGTTATTTAACCATCTATGCTGGTAACTGCAGCTCCTTACTCTCAAAATGGGGGGAAAGCAAACAGGAGATGGCTACCATACACTCTAATGAAATTACTTCTTGCTTGTCTAGTAGTGGTAACTCCTATTGTGTTATTCATCACCACAGTATGTAAGTATCTCATAAATATTAACAGTATTTCCTCCCAGTGCTCCTGGGAGGAAAGTACAATGACTCCAGTTTTATAAGAATGGGATTTGAGGTTAATTGTATGCCAACTGTGTGCAGCCCCCCAGCTCAAACACACACAACTTGTAAGAGTTTCCAGATATCCTGATCTCCAAATCAGCAGCTTGAATCACAAGCACATCTTCTGTTTTCTTTCTGAGTTTTTGCATAGTGTATGCCATGAAAGAAATCTGATCGACCTCTTTTT
>VWZY01003688.1:960192-1015064 GCA_013399075.1 Chloroceryle aenea | reverse complement strand
TTTTTTTTTCTCCAGTCTCTTCAAGGTGCTGGCATAAACTTACGAGAAACAGACAAAACATCATCAACATATGATATCACCCTGCTCATTCATCCTGTTTGGCCAAGAGTTGAAGAACATTGCCTTCTTGTTTGCTAATTTTTGCAGCTGAAAGTCTATCTCATTTTAAAATTTCAAAATATGCTCCCAAAGGCCAGAATTTGAAAACTTTTTTTTTCCCCAGAATAAACACATTTTAAGCTCAGGTTGCTCAAGCTTGATGATGTCTCCACTAAGTGTCATAAAAATCAACATCATCAACTGATTAATATGGATAGTTTGCCGTAACAGCAATTTTTCTATACTGCAGTTACAAAGTTGAATTTGAATTATGAAAGTTGAATTACTCAACTCTGAGTTCCTTATCACCTCTTTCAAACATTTTTTAAAGAAACAAATGATCTGACTGTAAAAGCAAATCTATTACTTTTCAGTTATTATCATGTGATTAAAATAAAACCTGCAATTTTGAGTTATTTATAGGAGTAGTTACCTAGAGGTACCGCATAGGTAATTATCTGTAAGGGCCCACAAAGGGTCCATATTATTCTGAAAGAATTTAACATTTGACCTAATCACAAGCACTTATGGTCTTGATGTAAGGCAAGAAAATGAAAGGGAAATACCTCTGTCATCTAAGAACTCCTCATACTCAGATAGCTAGAAATCTGCATGCCTATAAAATGTTCAATGTGCTTTAACACACGAAGAGCTATGTGTCCGCACATGTGAATTTTTTAAAAACAAGCTTTTTTTTATTTTATTTTTGCAGTTCTTAACTCTGCACTTGGTATGATATCACCCAACACCTCTCGATGGCAGTATAGTCTTGTACAGTAATATAGTACTGTCTATCTCATGCCACCTCCTATTTTCCCACTCTACTATATGCCAGGGAGAAGCAGAAATAGTTGAGGGTTATATTTTTTTTGTCCATGAGGAAATAAAATCAACTGCACAGCAAAAAAACCCCTTCGTTTAACAACAACCACTTAACAACACTCCAGTTTAAAAAGTGACATTTTCTACTTTTTCATGTGCTCAAATCACCTTGTAATAAACTTTACTAGAAAATAAACAGATTTTCACCCCCCTCATTACACTAAGAGAAGAAATTCTTGTTGTTCTTAATGTAACTGCATATTGTGCCTTTATGAGATTAGATAAAAAATGAGCACACCAGACCCAAGTCTCCTAAGGCTGTCACATCTCCATTTGTAACTTTCCGTGTAGGTTCTGAACAAGACAAGCTACCAAACAAGCAAGAGCACAGTTTGCAATTCAGGAAGAAATTTCCATGTTTTCCATCCCAGAAGAAAGTACTAGATTCTTTTCCTTTCATCACTACTGACCATCTGCTGTTCTGGTGCCTCTAATTAACATTACCTACTTAAAATCGTAGCCTTTTTCCTGCTCTCAGCTAAAAGCATTTAGGGTCAGCCTAGATCTTTCTTCTGCATCCCATCCAACTTGTCACATATCACATTTTAAGGTTTCACTGTTGAAGAAAGGATTACTACTGCTATTAAGTGTGTTAATATTTCCCAACAATATCACCCAGGGAGAGCAATTATGGCAATTAATGGCAACCATTAAAATACATAAGCAACATACTGTATAATTAGCCAAAATCAACTTCTGCAAAAGAAAGTGTTTACAATGTCTTCGTTACTCGTTCAATTTACAAAAAGGTAAGCAGGTGCAAGTTCCAAAATTTTTAGTTAACTGTTTATTACATGCAGTCATATCAAATTTTGTACACTGTCCCAGGCCCTTACTTTTTATCACTTGCTAGATGCAGATTGTTTTCCTGTGCATTTGCTAGCATCCATTAATGCTAATTAAAGTCAAGGTTCCTGAAGTGCTCAGCATTGTACAAACACAAAATAAAGACTGTACCCTGTCATAAAAAAAAAATCTTAACTAAAAATGCATTCAATGGAAGAATTACCATCCTCGATTTATAAAAAGCAACTAAAGCACAGAACTATTCAATGATTTACTACAAAATCACATGCTAACTCTGCAACAGAACAAGGCTTAGAAGTCAGATTTACAGAGTGCCACCGCAGTGCTCCAAACTACTTCTAAAAGTCTTGGTGTTTGTATGCCAAAAGATCCCAAGAGCATCAGATGAATTACACTGAGCTGCTGGAGAGGTGATTTCACTATGGACCTGACTGTTACCAGAACAGCTACTGAGTAACAGACATCTGTCCAAAGTGACTGTTTTTCTTATAGATTTCAAAGGTGACAACCTTAACTATGTGGTGTTGTATGTCAAGGGCAAAGCATACTGGATTCTCAAAAGCTTTGTTCTATGTTATCTTTTTCTCCAATAAAGCCAGGCTTCAAAAATCTAGACAAGCCATCTCATGCTATTTTGTGTCCTGTCTTCTGCAGTCCTCTCTATACAGGATTCAGATAATGCTCTTTAGCAATGGGAGTGCATATAGTAAATACCTTTTCTTCAGATGATGAAATTTCCTGAGCCCTCAATCATCTGCTTTTCACTACCCTGACCAGGTTAGCATAGAAACAGCATTCATGCGGCTCAGGCAGAACTGTGTTTTCCTCACGCTAATCCTTGCTGCGTTCCGAGGACAGCCTTGTCTCGGTCTGGCTACGGTTTTACCTTGGGCAGCTCAAGCAGCAAACACTCTTAGAATGGCAGAGTCTCATTAAGATGCAAGCGTACATAAAACATAAAGCAAGCTCCTTCAAACGCTCGTGTAAAAGTGCTCATAAATAGAACTGCAATTAGTCTGAACAGAAGTACTTTCCTGCTACTGCTTCAGACAGATTTCCAGGACTCAGATACGAGTTGTGCTGATTGTCCTAAGATAGTATATTAATGACCTGTCTAAACAGAAACAAGCAGGAGTATGGTTTGTTTATAAGCACCGACCAAGTCTGTAGTGGGAAAAAAATTAAAATTGGGGATTTTACATTTTCCACGTTATAGGTAATTCAGTTCTCAGAAGCCTAGCCAAAAAATCAAAGTGGAGCCAACTTGATTGGCATTATAAAAGCAATTAAGCTACAGACCTGTCAAATATGTTAACATTTGGCTCTGTCTGCTCTGCTTGTCTATTTTGACTAGTTGTAGAATCATTTAATGATTTACAGACCTTTCAAGTCTTAAGGCTTGGTAGCTGTACTAAAACTATGACCCATTATTTCTTGGTCACATCATAAATTACTGTGACATCACACATATCTTCCTATTTCTCACAGAAAGCTAGATTTTAATCCCTGAATTCAGTTTGAGGCTTTGTTTCTTGTGTCTTTGTTTTTGGAGCCTGCACTGCTAAACACTAAAATTATTTACAGCCAGTAAAAAGAGGAGTAATTTGAGAAAAGGATGTGTAATAAAATACAATTGTCAAAACAAATACATGTTTTAAACTGAAATCTATGTTCATATAAAATTTTGCAGTTATTATAGGAAAAGCAAAAATAATGTTTCAAATGGAAATAATATTAAGTATGTTTGTTGGAAAAAAATAAGCCTTTTAATTAAGAGTTCAGAATTGTTCTGATTCTGCAAGCAGAAACGTTATCAACCTAAATGCATGTATCCCCCTCCTTGTTTAACAGTTTGAAAACTTTCCTCCCTCTCTCTCTTTTTTTTTTTGGGTTGGTTATTTTCTGTTGTTTAGGGGAGATTGGAAAGGAAAAGGAAGAAGAAAGGGAAATCAGAAGAGGAAAGCATCTCTCTACTTCATTACAGAAAAGTACCTTTGGAAAAACCTCAAAATTAAATTAACTAATCCAAAAGGAAAACTGAGAATAGAGTAAATTCACATTCTGCCTAACTCCTTACTGATTTCAAGAAAGACCAGTTTAAACAGGTATGACTGGGTGAAAATTTCGGCAAACTATTTTTTAAAACACCCAAATCTGCAAGGAAATGTGGGGTGAGACCAAAGCAGGAACTCTACACCAGGAACTTCCCCACCCTTTGATACAACCTCTTGGAAGGGCTATCAGGTTACTGTATGTTGCCTTCACAAACTTCATTATGAAGCTTAAATCTAAGAGTAGATTAAAATTAATCAGAGACAATTAAAACAGAGCAGTGTTGAAATAGAATGGGTTTGCAGATACAAAGTTAAAGTCCAGATCTAGCTAGGATTCTTCGTACCAAAAGTTTACAATTAGTTTAAATTATTTTGAGTATGATGAAAATAACTACAACTGCAGTGGTTCAGAGGAGAAAACTACACTTTAAAAATACCCAATTAATTATAGTATATTCTGTTACATTATTTTAATTTTATTAAATGGACTCAACTTTGAATTAATTTATTCAACAACATAAATTTTATGTGAAAATTAAAAGATTTAAATTTAAACAAGAAAAAAAATATATTAGGAGCTTCTGAACTTAAACAGGAAACATGAAACACTGGGCTTTTACACATGCAGGTAGAACTCCCCTTGAAAGTAATGGAAGTTAAGATTCCCTGACTACAGGGAGAACAGACTGAGAATAAATCAGTAAAGAGTTCAAGAGATTTATGCCACTTGCTTTCAAAGCTAATATGAGCTATCATCAAGAAGACCATCATTACTTAACTATCTAAATAAGCTATAGCAAAAGTACCAAATTCTGTGTGATAGCAGTTGTTATTTTTTTTTTGTTTTGTTTTGAGTTTGGGGTTTTTTTCAGACAATTTTTTTTTTCCTCTGGCATGCATAATACTTTCATTTTAACTCATAGCTCAGCCTTCCTTGCCAAACAGAACAGAATTTTATCATATTTATGTTTCTGAATAATGAGAGAAGAATGACATCTTCAGTCTTCTTAAGTCTACAACTTAGAAATGTCTGAATTTTTACAAGTAAGAGATGTAAGAAAAATAGGAATTGCAGTCTGTACACACTCTACCTCCACTGCAATACCACAGAGAAAATGAAGCTCAGCTGTGGATTTATCTTTATTACTCTCTGAAACATAAAATAAATGTTCTAAGTAGCTTATTAAAACTATTTGCATTGCATTGGTTATTTGTCATAATTCATCTGGTATTTCATATCATATTCCTTTATGAAAATTAATTCTGAGCAGGATTTTGCACTTTCTAAACGAACTCCATCTTAACCATATCTAATTTTTATGCTCCATAGCAGAGTTGAGGTTGTCCAAGCAGGTCCAATATGTTTTAACTTTATTATGATTACTATAAAGTCTCTAGAAATACACCTAAAATTGTCTTGACAACTTAAATAAAAGCAGATCTGTATGGGGTCTGTAATTGTACTGTGCTACATGATTTAAACTGGTTAATAGTGAGCACACACTGAGCAGCTGGGAAGGAAAAGAATGTCTGTGCTCAGAAAGAGGAGGGAGAGCAGAAGGAAAGGTTAATAAAGCAAAATGTTTTTCTTTTCTTGCTGAAAATTAAGCCTCTGATTTACCTGTATAATTGTATTGCTACACACTGACAAGGCAAAATGTATTATCTAGCTAGTTCTTTGTTAGGCATGCTATAACACTTCTTCTCTTTTTCTTAATATTTTAAATGTTTTATGATCATTCTTTATTTCACATCTTTGCATCTCTTTTTCCTAGTTACTTCCAGACACACAACGTAAATTTTTCAGTTAAACATGGAACTGCTTTATTTAAGTATCTAAGCAAAATTACTGTCTGACCTGAAAGCTTAGTGTTAAAGTCAAGACCCCTAACCCCCCCAAACAATTTTTAGGCCACATCTAAAAAAAAAAAGTTTGCAACTTCTTAATATAGCTCAAAAAATATGAATAATGACCAGTGCTGTATCAAAATATCAGTTGACTTTTATCAGAAGCTTTTAAGTGAATTAAGTTTAAAAGAGGCAAGCAGCTAAACTCAGCATGACTAGTGATTATTTTTTTGTGTGAAGTATAAAATACATTTGAAAGACTATGAAAAAAAGCTTACAGAAACTTCAAGAGTATTCCCTCTGTAAAAAAAAGATCTCAAGTTGCACTTACAGTTTACTCAAGATCATCCTTCTATTAAAGAATCCCTGAAGGTAAGTTACAGCATTAGCACATTTGTGCACTTTTTCATTCAAGGAGGTCAAGTCAGCTTTGTGGTTTAGATGCTCAGCAGATCCTAGCTCTGCAGTATCATTACACTATGTCTTGGAACTGAAGCTTTTTATTAGTCTAATAATGGTAAGGACTATATAGGATTTGCATGAGTGATGAGAGTCCTAAATGCACAGCAGAGACCAGAGTTCATGGCGAGTGTCAAGCATTGTGCAAATCTGGAAGTTACATATATTTTTATGGGTAACAAATACCATAGTCACTAGGAAAATTTCTTACAAAAAAGGAGATGGCAATTTTGAGTTAGTAATTTATATAACAACCCTCAAGATTCTGTATAAAAATACTAAGATTATACTTTTAATTATATTCCTGGGGGTCTCAAAAAAAAACCCCAACAAAATCAATCACAACCAACCTATCACTTTCATCTTCACATAATAAAAAACTATGAAACAGGCTGCAACTGAACTAAGTGCTTTTCTTTTTTTCTTTTCCAGGAGAGAAAACAGCTTACAAAACAGAAAAAGACTTGTTCAATGAAACAATCAGCTTTAGTTACAAGTGCAAAAGTCAGCCATGTGTACTAATTCTCAGTAATTATGATGCAAAGCAAACTCCTTGGGGACTTAAAAGTCAACACCTGGCAATGGTTGGGCAAACAGCAGAGTGGAGCTACTCAGGTGATACTGACCCCTTCAAAGCCCTTTGTGTTACTGAACAACCCAAACCATCCAAGTATCTGCTCGGTCCTCCCTTTCTTAGGTATGAATGCTACACTGCACTCACAGGGTTGGTATTTAAAACATTAAAATCTAGCACCCATCCCAGAACACAGCCCTTGCACAAGCAATGAATATGCTCCAAGGAAACAGAAGCACTGAAGAAGGAAAATTTAACATCTATGTTTGTAACACAATCACAGCTGAGAATCAGATGTGGAAAGTGGAAAGGTGATAAAGCAGGTATCTTTTATAAAATTCATCTTAGTTGGCTGCTCCTCTTTAACACATCATGCACTCCTGTCTTCTTGACTCCCACATAAGCGATTACTACACTGTGAAATGACGTAAAAATACAAGACTGAAAATTTTCAAAAGCATTCAGCAGCATCCTTGCTGTTTCCACAGTGAAATCACAGGTTTTGTTAGCTTAAATGAGGACAAAGAGTCAGGCCAGTACAACACTGAACGCTATAGGAAAAAGCCTGCTTTTGGCATCCTGTATTTTTTGCACATATTTACACTGTGAGAGAAAAATTTGCTCCAAAAAACTAGGCACCATGTGTAATGAGAGTATCTGTTGTTGGTCTGAATTGGGTTTAAAATTACAAAAAAAATCCCGAAGACCACCTGCAGAAAAGACAAGTTTCAACCTATCTACCTGGCACTAGACTATGCCCTTAAGTGGAACATTCCAGTTAAAAGAAAACTCAAGGCATTCT
This sequence comes from Chloroceryle aenea, assembly GCA_013399075.1. Taxonomy (NCBI): domain Eukaryota; kingdom Metazoa; phylum Chordata; class Aves; order Coraciiformes; family Cerylidae; genus Chloroceryle; species Chloroceryle aenea. The sequence goes on along the minus strand of VWZY01003688.1, from coordinate 1,007,539 downwards.
GCCACTGCACGTCTGCTGCTACAACTTTATGCAGCATCTCATTGTTAATATGCATTTTAAAAACCAAATAGCAAAAGCCAACATGTACAGCACATTTAAAATACATCTCAAACCACCTATCTCTTAAAGCAGATCCTTAGTTTACAATCAACGACTGGCAAAAAGCTTGCTGTACAATTCTCATGAATGACAGGCCTCTGTAAAGAGTGCTTTTTGTACTGCATTAAAAAATTCACAGCAGTCTGTAAAAATAAAAACTCTAGATCAAATGACAATTTAAATGAAAATTTTGCAGAATTCTCTATGGCTGCTATGTTCATAAGTTGTTTTATTAGTGTAAGGGGCAAATACTTTTTACTCTGCAAGCACTTTATTGCATTTTTCCTTCATTTACAGCACGCTTTTTATTTAGGGCTTTAGAGACCCACATTCTTCTCTCCCTCCCCTTCTTTCTTTCTCCCCTGAATGCTCCTAAAGTTACAGAACAAGGGGATCCTACCTGGCAGTCTACAACAGGTCAGTGATCAAACAGAAGGAGCAGTGAGACAGCAGCCAAATCCTGCCCCATCTCCTGAGAATTACAGAAAAGCCAGGGCTTCTCAGCCTGCACCGCCACCGAGCCACTGCACCCCCGGGATCAGATAATCGCAGTGGGCTCTCTGCATCACATAAAGCACAAACTTTCACACCTACTGAGGTTAAGACACAAGCATTTGTTTTTAAGTTGCTGCTCACTGTATTTTTCGACACAGGTAGAAGCTGCTTGAAAATGTGACCTCATCTGTCTTATGACAGCAGAAACAAAGATAGATTGAAAATATACCAACATTGCTCTGCCCCAGTGATCAAAGCAGGTTTAAATAAACAGTGTTCTTTATCTGTAAAGTGCACTGGTCTTTGAACAACTATGCATTTTAGCTAAAGTATTTACATTTGCTTGAACAAAATCAATATACCAGATAAAGTAAGTCGTAATATTAACAGACAGAACTAGACCAAACCGTGAAGTATTATCATTTACACAGTAATATGTCAGTTGATCATTAAGATACTATTCTCTGCAAGCAAAACACTCTTAAAAACTTAGTGGGTTTTAAATACAGCCTATGCTCAGGAATGCATTATGTACTGAGTTAACATTACACAGCCTACGTCTGCAATGAACTCAAAGAAGCATGAGTAGTTTTTGCCATTTCAAAAAGCCCGTATCATTGCAAAAAGTGAAAATTAGTGGGTGCAATAACACATCAGGGAAGAAGTGACGTGGCAGAGTGGGTGCCATAAAGCAGTAACTCATTATTAACTTCTGGGAAGGTTAGCATGAATCCTCTTCAGGCCATAAACTACAGCCAACATGAATAAAGACACATTCTTTATTAAGGAAACAAACCCTAAGCTGTGAGAATTATACAGCGCAGTTAAAAGGCATGATGCACAGAAACATTTACCCTTTTATCAAGAACGGCTGGCCTATCTAGGAAAGAGTTGAGATGCTCTAGTAGACTCTGCTTTTGAACTGGATCTGTGGTTAAACAGAAGTCTTAGTCCACACAGTTAATCTTACACCCTGCATTTTCATCAATCTCATATGAAGGAGATTAAAGATACTTACACAGCCACCAGCAAGAATTTCTGCAGCCAGCGGGACAGAGCCGTCTTTAGCCATGAACTTATCTCTCACAAAATCATTAACCTTAAAAAGCAAACATTTATGAAAGCTGATAAATTAAAAGGTTGGAGAAAACACTCATCGTCTGCAAATTCTCTGCAACTGAAACTGCACATACATGAATGAAGCTACTAATCAACAGATAACAAACAAATCTTAAGATTTTATATGAAATACTGTAAAGCTATGTTTCACTTTCTAACAAAGATTTGCAGCATAATTCAAGTATTTATTATGGAAAAAAGATAACATTCACTAATTAAATAGTAATTACCTGAAAATTAATAATAAATTCATTTAAGATTTTAGAAATGCTCGTTATATTTACAAATTTAACTATCATTCTAAACACTATCAGAAAGTTCAATAATAAGTTTTAACACAAAAGTAATTTAATTTCTAGCATTAAGTACCTTTCTTTTTTAAAAATGCATACTGCTAGCTTTGGTGAATATTAGCTTATTGGTGAATGACAAACACATTACAATTGGGTTATAGTAAGAAATTCTTCAGTGCCTTAAATTCATTTAAGAAATAATAAAATCACAGAAGTAAAACGTTTATGGGAAACAAAAAAAGAGTGGAAACAAGTTCCTTTCTTGCCAACACTTCACTACATGCTCATATTATCTCCTGTTGTGGCAGAATTAAACATACAGGAACCACGTGGAGATACAAAAACAAAACCTCTCCAAGTCCAATAAATAATTATTCAATTCTGCTAAGCAGTGAAACCAAAGACCCGCACTACTTACAACAAGCAGATGAGCTGAGCATGTTAAGCAAGCTTATTATATTTTTGGAGAGAGTTAAATAGTATTTTTACAGTAAGATTCTTAAAATGCACATATATATATACACACACATGTCAATTGTCAGATATAAACAGTATCTATGTGCTTTTTGTGATCAAGTCTATATTGAGCAAAAATGATGGACTACACTCCACCACGTTGCTGATACATTAAAGATAAAAATCCTTAAGGCGCTAACTGTAATTAGATGGACGTTACAATGTGGAGAAACATGAAAACAATCCTTTGCAAACTTACAGTAAGTTTTATGGCCTTCTCTGGTGCTACTCCTAGTAGCTGCGGTAACAGACCTGTAACGTGGAAACAGAATTCAATGCATCGAGCAACTGGGTATCAACTAAATAAATCAACAAATATATGTAGAGATCAGCACCTAGAAACAGGCAATTTTTACAGCAATTTTACGTTATTATCTTTAATGAATAATTAAACATTCCATTTTGAGACTAAACTTCATGCTACCACTGCCTATACATATTTGCTTCTTTAGCTTTTTTTAACCCATGATTTTAGCTCACTTTACGCTTAAACACTAATACAGCTTTGCCAACTATGTTTCAGTACTCTGTCCTAAGCTAACACTTATTTTCTGCATCCTGACACAAAAATTAAAGACTTTCCAGTTCATTTTCTGAGATACATGATGCATTCACTTAAAAAATCACTACTGCCTTTTTCTGGCAAAAACAATGGCATTAGATGGCAGGACCCAAGGGGATAGGGATCAAAATAATGTAACATTTTCAAACATGAATTCTTGAGCTCTTTGCCCAGCTAATACACCACTTCTTAAAGCAATTTATGCTGCTTTCTTCCCAGGTGTGGAATTTCCTATTTTATTTTGTTAGAAGTGATGCACTACAGAACTGGAAGTGGGAATCTCTGACTGCCGGCTTCACTTGCTTGAAGTGAAGAGTTGTTATTTGGTAAACTTTTGGACAACACAACAAAAAGTCACACAAAGCTTACCAAGGAAGCCTGGGGCTGGAATGGTGTTGCCAGCATTCATCAGCATAATGAAATTAGGACACCATCCAGAAATGTGAGAAAATCATCCTGGCTAGAGTTCCTGGTGTAGACCTCCTTTGAAATCACATATACATATATCACTACACCTCAGCTATGACTTTGAAGTTCTATCAAATAAATTACAGAAAAAGACATTCTAAAGTATCAGGATATAAAATTATAAAAATAGTCCAGTTGCAGATCTGTATGAACCTCCAGTTTTGGAAGCAACATAAGCAGGAAAAATTAAATGCTGGTTTACTGTGCTGAGCTGAAGATGGCTTTTTGAACTATTTTTCAGCTCCTAAGACTGTAATATCACAGGGAAAACTTGTCTTGGCACAAGTTATTTTCTTCCCATCTGGTCCATTCTTTTTGAATTCAAACCTTAATGGGATTGTTATGATTCAAAACCTTCCCTAAAACTTCAATGTAGAAGAGAAAAATAGAGTAGGTAGAAGTTACTAAACAAAACAATAACCAAAGCAAACAAAAAAAAACTACAAACAAAAATGAAACAAACAACCAAATAATAAACAATCAACAAACAAACACAAAAAATCTACATGAACAACCAAAAACAAACAGCATTTTTATCTTTTTTGCTCTCTACATCACGCACCATTTTATAGTGTAAAAGTGGGGTTTAAGTTTCATTACAGCTTGTGCTGTGCATGTCCCCTGCAGGAGAGCATAAAGTATTCTAAAAAAGGCAGCGTGACTTTTAATAGCACGATTTATAACTTGGGCAGATACCAGTTAAGCCTACTGTCTCCAGAAGCATAGGAAGGTAGAGGGACTCTTTATTTGCTCTCATAACTAGGTAATAAAGCTATCTGTAAGTGGTACCTGTGCATTCTATATGTTATGACCATCAAAGTTTAATTCTCTTTATCCTTTTGATGGGAGCCCTGAAATACTGTTGAAAGCTTTGTGGACATGATAAAGACCACAGAACCAAAGAGTGGACGGGGTTGGAAGGGACCTCTGGAGATCATCTAGTGCAACGCCCCTGCCAAAGCAAGTTCGCCAAGAGCAGGCTGCACAGGATCACGTCCAGGCGGGTTTTGAGTCTCCAGAGAAGGAGGCTCCACAACCTCTCTGGGCTGCCTGTTCTGGGGCCATCACTCTCACAGGTAAAGAACTTTTTCCTCATGTTAGGATGGAACTTCCTATGATCCAGTTTGTGACCACTGCATTTTGTCCTGCCACTGGGACCACTAAAAAGAGAATGGCCCCATCATCTTGATGCCCACCCTTTATATATTTATAAATATTAATAAGATATCCTCTTAGTCTTCTCTTCTCCAGACAAAACAGACTCGGGTCTCTCAGGCTTTCCTTGCAAAAAAGATGCTTCAGTCCCCGAATATCTCTCCAGCAGCTCTCCATTTCTCTTGAACTAGGGAGCCCGGACCAGGACACAGTGCTGCAGATATGGCCTCAAGNTTGTCATTCAGCCTGTTCCAACTTCATCCCACAGTCCACTTGTTTAATCCATACCACCTGAGCTTACCTATGAGGATGTTACGGGACAGTGTCAAAAGTCTCACTGAAATCAAGGTGGACAACATCCACTGGTCTGCCTTCATCTATTCAGCAAGTCATGGCATCACAGAAGGTTATCAGATTGGTCAAGCATGATTTCTCTTTGATGAATCCATGTTGACCATTCCTGAGAACCTTCTTTTCTTCCATGTGCTTAGAGATGACCTCCAGAATGAGCGGTTCCATCACCTCTCCAGGGATGAAGATGAGGCTCACTGGCCTGTAATTTCCCAGGTGCTCTTTCTTGCTCTTTTTGAAGGCTGAAGTGACACTGGCTTTCCTCTAGTCCTTAGGAACCTCTCCCATTCTCCATGATCTTTCAAAAATGATGGGAGAGTAGCATAGCAACAATATCAGCCAGCTTCCTCAGCACTCATGGGTGCATCCCATTGGAGCCCACAGATCTGTGGGTAACCCACTTGCCTAAATGGTCTCTAACCTGATCCTCATCAACCAGTGGAGAGTATTCCTTCCTCCAGACTTTCTCATGAACCTCCAGGGTCTGGGATTCCCAAGCTCTTAGCGGTAAAGACTGATGAAAAGAAGGAATTCAGTAATTCTGCCTTCTCTGTGTCCTCCATCACCAAGGCACCTCCTTCATTCAGCAGCAGGTCCACATTTTCCCTAGACTTTCTTTTGCTACTGACGTATGTATTTGAAGAAGACTTCATTCTTGTCTGNAGCCTGTTCCAACTTCATCCCACAGTCCACTTGTTTAATCCATACCACCTGAGCTTACCTATGAGGATGTTATGGGACAGTGTCAAAAGTCTCACTGAAATCAAGGTGGACAACATCCACTGGTCTGCCTTCATCTACTCAGCAAGTCATGGCATCACAGAAGGTTATCAGATTGGTCAAGCATGATTTCTCTTTGATGAATCCATGTTGACCATTCCTGATAACCTTCTTTTCTTCCATGTGCTTAGAGATGACCTCCAGAATGAGTGGTTCCATCACCTCTCCAGGGATGAAGATGAGGCTCACTGGCCTGTAATTTCCCAGGTGCTCTTTCTTGCTCTTTTTGAAGGCTGAAGTGACACTGGCTTTCCTCTAGTCCTTAGGAACCTCTCCCATTCTCCATGATCTTTCAAAAATGATGGGAGAGTAGCATAGCAACAATATCAGCCAGCTTCCTCAGCACTCATGGGTGCATCCCATTGGAGCCCACAGATCTGTGGGTAACCCACTTGCCTAAATGGTCTCTAACCTGATCCTCATCAACCAGTGGAGAGTATTCCTTCCTCCAGACTTTCTCATGAACCTCCAGGGTCTGGGATTCCCAAGCTCTTAGCGGTAAAGACTGATGAAAAGAAGGAATTCAGTAATTCTGCCTTCTCTGTGTCCTCCATCACCAAGGCACCTCCTTCATTCAGCAGCAGGTCCACATTTTCCCTAGACTTTCTTTTGCTACTGACGTATGTATTTGAAGAAGACTTCATTCTTGTCTGTTACTTCCTTTGCCAGATTTAATTCCAAGAGGACCCTGGCCTTCCTTCTTGCATCCCTACATCCCTACATACCCTGACAATGTTCCTACATTCCTCCCAAGTGACCAGTCCCTTTTTCCACATACTGTGAACTTCTTTCTTCCATATGAGTTCTTCCAGCAGCTCCTTGCTCATCCATGCAGGTCTCCTGCCTCCTTTACTTGATTATTTATTCAAAGGAATGCACCAACCCTGAGCTTGGAAGAAGTGATGCTTGAATACTAAACAGCCCTATTTGGCCCCCCTACCTTCTAGAGTCCTAGCCCATGGGATATCTCCAAGTAGGTCTTTCAGGAGGACAAGGTTAGCCCTCCTGAAGTGCAGGGTTGCAATCCCACTTATTGTCCTTATTCAAGATGATAAGTGTGAAAGAAAGCAAGCATATCAAGGGACACATATGAAAATGTAATTTTTCTGTTGTGGTTATCCTGACATGCTTGGAATTTTTCAGCATTAGTATGCATTAACAGATCTGCACTATGACACATGCAAAGATGCAGGACAGGCTTAGAAATGCCTGACAGTGTCTTAAAAATGTATGCCTCTTTTAACATCAGAAAGCAACATTCTGAATACAGGTATCCTGCTAGTGTAGTACAAAACAAACATGTTATCTGGCCCATTTTTATATATCCAAGGTTTTTTAGTAGCAGGTATGGTGTACCACTTCAGCTTTGACACGCTGTTGTAGTAGGACTCTGAGAAGGTGAAAGCATATGTGAGAGAACATCAAGAGCTGCAGTCAGTTTGCAATATCACAGAATTTACTTTCTGAAAGTGGCCTAAATACATTGCAAAAGTACATGCAAGAGCTCATCCAGCATATCTATGGTGACGGCATCAAGTAAAAAAAAAAAAAGTCTTCTTTGGCTGAAGTATTTTTTCAGACCTCTAACAGTGAAACTTCAGTTTCACACTGAGCAACAGATGATGGATGTAATTTCCCCTTCACTGGCTGAAGCAGTTGTTTCTTGTTCGAAGGTAAAATATCTGAAAATATTTGTACACCTGATAGATAGAAAGGTTGTGACAGAATACCACCCAATTTTTCTATTACAAGATTCACAGATTGGATAATTAATCACCCATTGCCGTTCAAAAACAGCTCCCGCAGATGGGAAATGGGGCATTTCCTGAACATTTTGTGCTTTGACAGAACTTTGGGTAAGAGTAGGCTGGTACTTCCATTCTACAGAAATGGCACTTCACTGCATACTTCTAGAGGAAAGTTTCTGCCATGGTCTTGTTGTATGGGACTCTTGCATGGAAGTCCATCACTAATAATGAAGTTGGATGATGGATGAATGATCAAAATCTAAAATTAGATGGCATCTGGAGTCACTGCAGTGCTAGAAGCACCATCAGAAGAAATAAACCTAACAAGTTACTTAACAGTTAATGATTACAGATGACAGAATCTTCTGCAGTATTTCCTGTCTTTTTCATCCTCTGTGAGAAGTGGCATTAACAGAGTGTCTACTGAACGTTTTCATGAGCTACATTTTATCTCTGGTACTTAAATTCCTGATAAAATTTCCATCAAGTATAGCTGAAGTTATCTCTACTAGATGCACTGCTAAAGACTGTGAAGCATTCTGTGACTCATCGGGTGGACTTCTGCTTAAAATATTAAGAAACGTAGGTGGCCTCATCAGCTGGAAGAGATGTTGACAAATCACTGCTTCTAAGATTTTCTTCTTTTGGATACAGATAAATACCTGTAAGTTTCTAAGTATGTATTTTAGGCAAAAATCTAGAGGCAACAGTAAGTTATAGGTATATGAGATGAGTATTCTTCTCAGCCATGCTGAGAAAGAGATAGTTAAATTTTTCATCTTACATGTACAGTCTTAAAATCTGAATCTAACTAAACAGCATTCAAATAATGCATATTATAAAGTTTCTATGGAGATTTATATCATGTTTTTGTTGTTTTTGTTTTTTTTTTTTTTTAATAAAAGAATCTTCTCAGTGGAAACCCTGATTATCCTTAGAACCAAACTGACATTAAACAAAATTTAGTGCTCTCTTTATATCCACAAGATGGTGTAATTTATCCTTATCTGAGATGGTGGCTTAGAACACAGTAGCTTTCCCTTTTTTTTGAGTTTACAGTAAAATAATGATAAAAAAAAAGAAAAATCAGTTCACTTCACTGGATGGAAATATGTGCCTTGTATATAAAACATCATCTGAAATTGCTGAGTTCCAATATAATTCCTGCTTGTTTTCTTGCAGTGTGCCATGACAAAAAGACCTACTATATTTTTTTTTTAAAGGTGATGCATCATTATACAACTAAGTAGGAGAACTCTTATCAATGACTATTCCCTTCCTGCAGTGGAGAAAATAACCCACATTTACTTAATACTGAATGCACCACAGTGTAAGAAAGCATAACAGTTACTGGTGAGTAGCAAGAAGTAATGGACTCTGCAGTTTGTCTTACCTAGCAAAGTATTTAAGGTTAAAATGAGATGGTTCTTGCTCTAAGTTTACTGGATCCATGTATCGGGTCAATATACTAATTATAAAATGTTTCATTCAAATGTTCTTTTCCTCTCAAGCTTAACTGGAAACCTTCATTCTGCAGTCAGCTGCTCAACTTTCTCCAGTATCACCTCCTTAGAAAGCAAGCAACACTCCAAAGTTTACAGAACTGCACAGAGGAAGCTCTGCATTTGTAAGGAGGTTTCTCTATTTGACTCTTTAAAAAGACAGTAAAATCAGGGTGCTGTTGAAGTAGAGAATCTGTAGAAATACAGGTCTCAGTTTGCCTCTGAAATGATGGTATTCTTTGCCATCACATGATTTCTACTATATAATCCAGAAATTAGATTATTGCCCTGGGTTTAGAAATTTAGCTCCACCAAACTGCCCAAGATTTCACTATACCATACTCTTCAGGGGACTGAAAAGGGGATGGGGAACAGGAGAAGATAGACTGATGAAGGTTCCTAAGGTTATCCAAACTTGGCAATGAAAAAATCACCCCAAAACCAAAACCAAATAAAAAAAATGGAGATAAGAATAGGCATTTATGACATTTCTGAGGGTTTTTTTTTCTATTTTTTTCCAGGTTAAAAAATCATCATGCTTCAGAGTTTCAATAAGCAGGTATTAGTGGAATTCTGCATTTTTGTTCTTTCAGGATCCTGGAAGAAGCATATATGTAATTGCAGGGAATATATTTTGTTCTTTATCAAATAACTGGTGCATTAAACTATTCTCATTGCTATAAATCCTTCAAGAAAAGACACCATGCCAATACTCTTTATGAAATTATTCGGCCTACTCAAAAAAATTGCTTCACAGTCAATAGTAATCAGGTCATATGTTAAAGACTGCACATGTATCACACCACTTTATTTTAATGTTGTTTCATGTTGTCTTATCAACAATTACTTTTTTCAGGTGAATATAGCTTTGCCAGATTGCAACAATATGTTATTCAAATCCTCCATTCTTCATTCCTGACTCAACTGCTTTTATCAATTAATTTCTGTCATTACAATATTCTTATTTTCAAAAGTTTCTAAGCAAGCTGGCTAAAAATGAAATAAGTAACATGAATTTCAAATCCTCCCCAAAGAATATCGCAGACTGGCATACTATCTCAATAACTGGGATACCAGAAATATAATTTGCTTGATATTTTTGTGACAGAAAAGAATTATAGTCTCATGCAGCAAGTAGTTCATGACTCTTAAGGACTATTTCTGTGTCACCTGTACCTACATCATTGATGCCGTAACTGGGACAGGACAAAACAAAAAGGTTCAGACAGACCTTTTTATCACAAAAGATATCCCCAAAAGACTTATGGCTAATAACAAGGTACCATAGTTTCCTCTCTTTTTTTATGTTTTTAAATAGAAAGAAAAATAAGAAACAACAGCGAAGCAAGAAAAAATAAAATAAATAAATAAGGGGGAATAATTAAAAAAAAAACCAAACCAAACACAAACACACAAACACACCAACAAACCAACCAACCAAAAAAGATTCTCTACTTTATTACCAAAGAGGACTAAACTTCCTTGATACTAAGGACTACTAAGGAATCAAAAACTTGGCTAACAGTATATTTTTTCTTGCTGTAGGAAATCACATTTGTTGCCCTACTGCAGTTAAGGAAGGAAAGGAGAGAGGCTCTAGAGAAAAGCTGTTGTTACAATGAGGTTTTATTTGTGAAGTTTGCAAATCCTTCACCTATAACGGAGTAGAAGCAAAAGCACAAGCCAGGCAAAACTGAAGTCTTAACAACAGAGGCTCAAACATCCAGACTCCCACTGAACTCTTATTAGTATCTTATCATTAGTATCACCTTTTAAACTTACCTCTATAAAGCCCAAAGAAACCTTCATAGCGTAGCACTTTCTTGAAGCAATCAAAGCTGTTTTTATACATAAGTTCTCCCACAAAAGATCCTGTAGAGCGCTGGTTTTGCATTCGAGTTTTTACCAAATCAATTGGGTAGACTGCAGTGGCTCCAACCGCTGCAAGTAAAAATCAAGCTGTAAGAAAACATGATTTTGCATTTGCCGTGTTTGACTGCAACTGTCATCTTCCACATTTACACCTCATGGATCAGTGGCATCTTGGTTTTTTCTCCGTGATATATTTTGGATACATTAAACTACCTCCCACAGTTTTAACCAAAAGTACTTCCTGGCCCTACCTGATCATTAATCTGATTCTTCTGAGACTGGTTTAGTGACAAATCAAATAGCAACACCACCTGCAAACTCCAATGGCTCATAAATTCCCAAACTCTCGTAGATCAGATGACCCCTTCCTCTTTGATATGTTGTCGTATCACTGCTTAGACACAACTCGAAGGGAAAGACTGAGAAGTCTTCCACACTTAAATGTGATGCTAAAGGGGAAGAAGGGCAGAAGAAAAGAAGAAAAAACCCAAACAGTGAAGACATTCTTTTGCTCAGCCATGACTAACCTCCAGCAACTGAACCAAGGGCAAACCTGTACGCTGATTCTGCAATCTGGATAAGAATAGGTCGAGACACATCGCCTGGAGCTTTCTGTCAAGGCAGGATTTAAAACAAAAAGAAAGACAAGAAAAATAATCAGAACATCGTATTTCATGGAAAAACACCTCACAATCAGGCAATTATAACTATACACATACCTGGAAAAAATCCCACAATACACTGGAGATTTTGTTTTCAATTATTATTTCTTTTCCACTGATTTCTAAGTGCCATATAATGTAGCCTCTTCAGATTGGAATAACAAAGAAAAGAATGACTGAAACTACAACAAAATTATTCAACTCCAAAATCAATGGTCTAAATGTGCATATGAGGACACACGTATTGCATCTTAAATCATTCATTTTTTACAGCTAAAAGCAACTCCAGTTGGAAATTTCCTTCTACTGTCACCAAAACCAGGTATACCTGAGAAGTTCAGGCTACTGAAACAACTTTTCAAGCACTGCTCATACATATGAGCTAAAGGAAAATAAGGATTCGTAAAGCTCTTAAAACTTAATTTTGCTCACAGTCTATGAGGGCTAGATTCAACCCAATAAAAAATAAGTTTCAGAAGTGCTCCAGATTTAAAATTGCTATGTCACGAAAGAAAATAGAGTCTCTTCAGAGTTGTTATGCCTTCCATACTTACTATCACTTTTTGTAATGCCTTTTTTTTTTTTTTTTTAGGATACTACAAGAAAAAGAAGAAATAAAACCACACATAAGATTTTTTTTTTCCTGAAAATGTGTTTAGGTTTTAGCTAATATTCTAATGTAGGTGGAGTTGCCCAGAAAATAAATTGAAGGTATCAATACAGCTGAAAAATCTTTTTTGTCTCGGTATCAAGCAGCTGACATTACATAGGAATTAGATGGGAAAGTGAAAAAGCAGGACTGATACGCAGAAGAAATGGTAAGGTTTAAACAGGTTCATATGTCCTAGGCTCTTAAAATGGCATAAAACATACTAGCAAAGACAGTGGCCCCAGGGGAAAAACTGAAGAAGCTGCTACTTTTAGTGCTGCATTTTTGGCTACATTTTACTGCCACCTATTGTAACTTAGGTTACTTGATAGTTGGTCCAGTGAAAATGCTTTTAACTCCTTTAGGAGTCTTCTAGGAATAGATGGTGAGCTTCCGGAAGCCAACTCACTTGAATTCATCCCAGTATAGTCAATATTTAGTTACTGCTCAAACAAACAGAAAACCGCCACCCTAGGTACTGTCTTGGTACAGTGATGGGGGTGTTCAGATGCAGGGGAGGAAGAAGGAGAAGAAAGAGAAGCAAAAGAGACACATGTGTACACACACACACAGAGGCCTGGCTTATGGCCTGATGGTCCTAAAAATGTAGCCTGCATCAACTCATTGTGGTCAAACTGGCGTCTCTGTGTAGACCCAGAGCAGGAAAAAAAAAACCCAACAAAAACCCCTTAGTCTCACAAGACATAAAGTTAAGGCTGCCTTAAAATAGTCACAGAAAGAGAGAAACAGAGTTAGTTTTAAATCTATCTGTATAGAAACGTGTCAATGAAAATGTAAGATATGCTAAAATAACAAAAAAACTAAAAGATCAACAGGTTTGACATTCAAAGAACAGTCCTATTTCTTTTTGCCTCAAACACAACAAAAGTTCATTTGGTGTTATACCATCAAAAGCCATTATATTTTCGTTTTTGGAAATGCAGAGAATAATAAAGCTTTTACTGAAATTGTGATGGTAGACTAAGCCTAATCTCTCCTATTTCAATACTCAGCAAAGCGTAAGGCAAAGCAGAGAATACTCTGAGCCAGGAACATGTATCTGTGTTGAGAACAAGAGCTGTCATTTAATTGGCTAGATGTTGAATTTACCAACCACCTTTGAAGTGGGAAGTCTTCTTCCCTCAATAAAAAGGAGAGAGCAACAGAATTGCAAAACAAGCACCTTAATTAGGTATACACCTAATATTTACTGAATGTCTGGATGACACTTAGACATATTTTACCTTTCCAAAGTAAATTACATTTTACCTGCAGCCCAAGAGAAAGGGGCACAAAGAAGAGATGGAAAGGACATGACAAAAGTTAAAAATAAACGCTGATAAGAAAGTATTCCTCACAAATATTACAGAACACGAAAGAAAAAACAATTTAGCTGACATCACAGAAGCTTGGTTATCTATCTACCTGGCACTGGCAACAGATAATAGCATCATACTGATTTCTGTTCTTACCTGCCTCTGAGCCTCAGCCAGGTTGTAGGGCAATGTCCCTTCCTCCAGAGGAGCAATTCTTTCAATATCAGCTAATGTCATGCGCCTGAGGAAATTAATTCACCTTAGAGTTTGCTTAGAGATGGGTTTTTAGATCGCAAGAAGTTACCTGTGTGTGGCCACTGTGCTACTCTTCCATTCCCCACCACCACCTCCCACTCCCTCCAAGAAGAAGAGACGAGGAAAGTAAAAATAGGGGTATAGGTAATTCTTCACTTACCCCCGTGGCTCATACAGATCTGCTAACTGAAACAAGATGTCAACTTCCATGGGTGTAACCTGACCAAATTTCTGAGCTGCCAGAACAAACTCCTCTGCAACAGAATAAAAATACAGAAAAGAAAAACTAAGCAAACCAGCACAAATAATCCAGAGCACCCCAGAGTTGCTTTGTATTTCAGTATTAAGTAGAAGATTCTGATGGCAGAGGTTGAAGGGGAATAAAAGTGACCCACCACAAAAGTGTTCCTACCACTACATAAATATATGCTTCAAATGTTCTATCCTTTATGCAAATAAGTACAGCTCTCTGGTCATAAAGCTTAGCACTATCAGCAGGATTTAGGATATTTGACATACGGTATCAATCAGTTGCAGGTCACAGGGAAAAAAAAAATCAAATTAAAAGCAAACAGAAAAATAAACCCCAGGAGTCAAGAGATTTGGACCTTTTCATGAATAGTCCCAGTAGGAAACTTCAGCGTTGCAGAGGGAATTCTCTATAAAAGTGGTTAGATACAGCAGATAACATCTTGTTCCAAGCTTGTAGATCAGCTTACTGTGCCGCCGATACAAGTTTATGGAATTCTTAAACTACCCTTGAAGGTCAATTTAATAGGCTGCCAATTTGGCAGGAGTCCTAGGAAGTTTTCTAAACTTTTAAATATCTTTACATACTTTTCTCACCCTGCCCCCACCATCAGTTTACTAGGACCTTTTTCTGATTGAAACAAAATTAAAAACCTGGAGGGTGGATTCCAACAGGAGCGTACAAGTCTGAGTGGCATACCACGGAATGCTAACAAGGCAGGTTTCCTCCCTCTCCCATCGATTTAAAAGCATACAGATGAGGTCTTTCCCTCCACTCGCCCCAACCGAACACCCAAGGAAACTTCCAGATTGCAAACATTTCTACCAACCTTTAGTGACTTCCACATCTTTTCTATTTCCAGCCAGAGTACTGTAGATCTTTCTAATGAGCTCCATGTTGTTAAGGAGAGAATTAAATCCATTAAAATAGGAAAAGCTGACCTGATGGGAAGTGGTACCTCCAGCAGCCTAGAGTAGAGACAGTAAAAGAAGAAAAGAGAATGGAGATTGTTACAAGACTAAGAAAAATCTTGAAATATAGGTTTTCAAACAAAGTTATTTTACAAGAGCGACAGTAGCACAGGCTTGCTTTTTTAAAAAAAAACAACAAAATAAAGAAAACTGAAGGATTCTTATGTTACTGAAACTAATCATGAACAGAATGTAAAACTCTCCCCACCCTACAAACCTAAACAAATACATATGCAGGATTATAACAACATAACCAGTAGTAATTTACGAAGTTCAAGTTTCAGTGCTGCTTCAGTTGGAAATGTTTCATAAATTGGCTTATTTCTAGTAATGAGGAAATCTACTTCTACATGTAAAGTATATTACTATACAGAAAATTTCAACAAAATCAAAACATATTCTGAAAAAAGGTCAACTGAAACATTTTAATTCACAGGCATTTCAAGTCATGGAAAAACAGCAGTAAGCTTTCAGGCTTGTATCAGGTAGTCAAACAAAATAGGAACAATAAGGTTCTCATATGAGAACTGAGGCCTAAACCTCTATTTTAAACTGGTGTTAGGTCTGCACAAAGAAAAATTATTGGATTGATTCCCTGTTTAAAGTATAAGATCGATAATGAAGCAAATTTCAGAAAACAATGCATAAGCTTGACAAAATTTAATTGACCTTGAGGAAGAATCAAAAATCTTATGTTTTATGATAGAATATATCACCCAGGAATACTGATAACACGACTGGGGAGAGAATCAATGAAGAAATTATTAGATCTTAGTCAGTCCTTAAGTCAGACTTCTAGCCATGCTTTTTGCTGTATGCTTCTTTCAATGCTCCACCCAGCATTTGCAGTCCTCATCACCTCTCCTCAGATTTCTCCCTTGCAAGTCAAAGCAGAACAGATTTCTTTAAACCTGGATATGGCCAGACTTTGGATTACTTGGAAGTGGTGCTACAGATTCCCAAGATTAAAAACTCTGGTCAAAACAAAAAGTATCTTTTTTATTTCTTCAGTGAAATTGCAGAATTGTAATACTTAATTAAAAATGTACACTCAAGCGTAACAATTGTCAGTTACTATACAGTGCATGTCTTTGGGTGATGTTCCAGTTGATCCAGGTGCTTGGAAATTACACTTGGGAGCTTAGAACTGACATTACATTTTGTCTTTTGTCACAGGAGACTGGGAACATTAAGGATACATATTCTGCAACAAGGCTTAACTTTTAACCGTAGATATTAACTGCTAAACTTAAAAACATTCATCCATAAGCTGGAGTATGTGCCACATACAGTGGTCAAGGTACATAAAAATGGAATCTCACATCTCTATCTCAGGTCTTTGCCCACTGGGATACCAGAACTACTCACAGCTACTAGACATTCTTCTACAAATGGTGTCAGCATGTGTGGCCGGATAGTGACCATGATGTCCCTGAAGTCCATAGCTGTGACTCTTCCAGCCTGAGTATTGTCTCTCTGCACAAAAGCTTGTTTTGCATGTTCTAACTGTATCTCCTAAAAACATATGAAAAAATAAAAAAAGTTAGGTTGAAAATCATCACCTTAACAGTAAATTTTATATAATGCAATCCTACAAAATATCTCATAGTTAACAAAACAGAATCACACACAATCTAATTTTCATTGGACATTGTAAGTGTAACTTCCATAATCAGTTATTCAGAAAATGGAATCAGAGCAAAAGTATGTCAGCAGTACTAAACAAGTCTTGCAGTGGACCATAATACTATCCTACTACTTCCATTATATTTGCAAATATATGCCTTAAAAGATATATTAAGCCAAGACTCAGGCCAGTCAAGAATAACCAGCATGATGCATTCATGGTGAGTATTATCTCCTGAAAGTTGATATTTATCTCACAGCAGCATTCAAGGGCAAAAGGCAAATTCAGCCAGTGTACGATCAGATCTGCCAGGGGCCTGCAGCTGCCATCCCTCCTCATCCCTCCTTCTGCTCGTTCAGCCCATGCCATGGCCACTGATGCATGCTGCCACTCAAACCATGCTCTTCATTTCAGCCTCCTCACCTCTCTAATTCTAGTCCTAATTTCTAATTACCCTGACCTGAAAGATATTATGAAAGAAAAAAAAAAAAGGGGGGGGGGGGGGAGCTGGAAGGAAGAGGGACTGATCAACATTTCAACACTGCATTTCACTCAGAGAATTATTCAGAAATCTCTGCATTTGATGAGAAACACTTGTGGAGGGTATAATTTGAAGTGTTACAATTTCAGTTCTGTCACGTTTCCTTTACATTACAGCCCCCTAACGTGGAGGTGTTAAAATTCAGAAGTAATATTCGCTCTGGTTGGATGCAGCCATGTAAGCTCTTGCTTCACTCCAATTGTGACTATAATTTCAAAAGAAATTTGGAAGCAAGCAATTCTGGGAGGTTTATGGTGGGAGGTGCACAAGAACACAAAAAAACTTTGCCAGCTTGAGGCAGGCAGCTACTTGGAAGGCAGAGAGCTCTGAAGAGGAGTTACATATAACACTTCTTCTAACTCTATAAGATTCTAATAAATCTTCCCTAAATACTCACCACCTGGCAGGTGGAAATGTATGAACAAATGAACAAAAATGTTTGTCATTAAGTGGCAGCATCACCAAAATAAAAATAACTTTCATTTAGCAGAAGAATTATGGGGGAAAACTGTGAATGTTGCTCTCTCCTTCTCTCACCCAATTTGTTTTAATCACTGAAACTGCTGGCACTGTTACGTCGACAGACTCCAGCACTAAAATGCAATAATAAACCTGGACACCACTTGCCTAAGTCCAATCTGTTACCATCCGTGTACTACTGTCAGCAAGTTTGGAGGTACGTACATCATTCGTGGGACCTTGGCTGACAGTGATGTCTGAGCCACAGAAGCAAAGTGGGTCTCACGTTCCAGAGAGATAAGGTAAATGCATGTTGCATGTCATCACCCAGCAAACTGCAAGAAGACTGTTAGTACTACAGTTGAGCACAAGCCAAAACACCACATCCTCTTCTTGCTAACATGATTCCTTTCAATCTTCTGAGTACCTGTGGAACCCACTAGAGAGAAGAAATACCCCACTTTGTTAAACACACTGTCAGAGACTCAGGGCTACCATTTGCCCATGTTCTTGTCAGCTAGGAAAGAGCCATTTAGTTGTAGATAGACATTAAGACAAAACACTGAATAGGATGATGGCAGTTTTCTGGAGCTCCCTATTCACACCTCCTCCTTAGTTCAGAAATGAAATCATTTAAGCATACTGCAAATAGAGAAGAGTCATCCCACCTTCTCAGAAAGACAGGGTTTTTTTAGGGTACGGTGGTTAACTTGCACTATGCTACACAGCTTCCAGTTGTACTGAGCAGACAAAAAGCACAGGGACCTTCAGCCACATGTCATTCCCAAACCATGACCATGGCAGCAACATGGCATACAAGATCATGTAGACCATTACATGGTAACACCCTTAGGTATCAAAGCTGAATTTCACCTCTAACTCTGTCACAAAAAAAGCCAGACAAATGTCACTTCTCTAATTACTGTACATTGCATAGCAATGTAATAAACTCCTTCAAGTGTTCAACTGAAAAGAAAAGCTACCTGTCCGCTCAGTCTCCAAGCCTGAGAGTTGAGACATCTCACAGCATGACAAATGACATGTCAAAATGAGGCTCAGTAGCTACAATCACTTGCTCAGGGAAATCTTTGTGAGATGTTTGTTACATTGCCTATGCTGAGTACACGCAGCTAGCATTAAAAAAAAAAAATCTCCTTAGAAATAAGCTGAAAAAAAAATAAAGCAAAGTTGTAGTGTTTAGAGAAACTGACTTGAAATAATTATTTCACCTGTTTAATTCCAGTATACTTTACCTAGACAGATTAAGCTTTAAAGAAACACAACCCTTGTTGTTTTGAAATACAAATTTACACATCCTAAAGAATCTTCTCCGGCTAGACTTTCTGTAAACTTACAAATACTTCTAAGTATATGTACTTACATATACTTTCAAGTATATGTACCAGCTTCTCCCTCCATGCTGGAAGTCCAGAATTCCCCCAGGTAGCATGAGATTTTTTTAGAAATTAATTTGCACATCATGGCAGGCATGCTGGCACCAGAATTTTCATTAAGTTACTTCCTATGTAGAGATTTTACCTCAGCTTTCACTTACAGCTCATTAAAAGCCTCTTTACTTTCCACTTAGATAGAAATTTATGTTTGGGTTCCATCCCAATGGATCTACAAGTCATCAGATACAGCACAATCCTTTCCACTGGAGTAGATCCCAAGGTTCAATTATAAAGAGTACTGCTTCATCCACTAATATGCTGGGCACAAATAAATTCCCAGACAATGTGGAAATGGATTTACCAGGCCCACATATAAGCATATATTAAAATTCATCCTGCGGAATAGATTTTACATGCTGAGAAAGGGGCCAGTGCTGCTCTTTGTGAAGCAGACTTGCCACTTAAATGATGATGGAACACGACCATATCCAAACAGATACAGACAAGATGGATATACAGTAGAGGTATACGAGACAATTTTAAGCTAGCAAAATGAGAAGCAGGGTGAAATAACACACCTTGAGCTCTGGGCTGAGGCAAATAGATTGTTAACTGCATTAAAGCCAAGCACTTTGGAGGCTATACTTTTGGGCACCTCTGTTACTGTAGACAAAAAGTGCCAGCAGGATATAAATATTCAGAATCCCATATAAACTCTTCTAATTTAAAGCCAGAAGAGATCCAATCTGTGCAGGGATAAAATATACTAATGTTACTTTCCACATACCTTCATCTTTGCCAGGAGTGATGTTTAGTCCAAATGCTGCGACAGATAATGAATATGGAACAACTTTATGTGGCATAAAAGGAACTAATGTGAACGAATTTGAATCTGGTTGGATTATTTCATTAAAAATTGCAAGTATCATTGTACTTACAAAGCAGTACCTGAAGTGCCTTACAGAACCATCTGGTCCATGTTAAGTGCAATGTACAGAGCATTCACACATCAGGAATGCAGAAAGGTAATTTGGTATCCGCTGTGGTCTCCTGCTGTCTAAGGTCCAAGGTCTAGACATCAGACCAAGGAGATTGACTCATGCACAGGCAGAATGTCAGAAAGAAAGGCTGAGTACAAAGGTTACAGAACTTAAAGAAGATTTCTATGCCTGTGAACATTAACTCTCCAATTTGTGCTGAGAGTAATTTCCGTACCCAAACTTCGGTATCTATAATACAATGCTGCAAGGCAAGAATCAGCAGGGAAACGTACATAATTCAAAGATTTACAGTTCTAAAAATTGGGTAAACAGATGTACCCAATTACTGTGACTGACTAAGCACCCTAACAGACTGTACTGATAGCAGACAGCTTCAGCAGAGTCTTAGGACAATTAATCTAATTGAAAGTCCTTGCTTCC
Source organism: Chloroceryle aenea (assembly GCA_013399075.1). Lineage (NCBI taxonomy): Eukaryota > Metazoa > Chordata > Aves > Coraciiformes > Cerylidae > Chloroceryle > Chloroceryle aenea. Next base: position 987,034 of record VWZY01003688.1, on the reverse strand, counting down.
TGCACAAGTGTCGAGAACATCCTCAGCAGCAGCCTTAGAACTTTTCCTGAATGCATCTCACCTCTCTAGAGAACACTCAGAATTGTCATCCTTATTCTCCAGGTTTACGTTCTTCCTCCCCGTTTCTGTCCTATATGGATCATCACCAAAAGGACTGTCTGTCTCAACAGGACCACTGACATATATTCCAATGCATCCTCTGAGTCTGAACTGCGACTAGCTAAGAGTGACTTTCACAGTGGAGCTGATTAAAAAATAAAAATAAAAAAAGCAGGGGCAATACACACCAAAACCAAACGCAATTCACCCCAGAATATGATCACATTCCAGAAAAGTCCTATCAGATAAGGAAAGAACACCATCCGGACAATGAAAAAACCTAGTAGTTAGGACTCATCTCCAAGCTTAGAAAATTCCTGCCTCAGCTCTTGCTTTTCCTAATTCAAACTAAAACCACAGAAGAACCCAAGGACACAGAGAAAGAACTCAAATCTTCCAAATACCCAGCCATGAGGCTACATGCTCTCTGAGGTCTGTGGCTCTAACCCCTCTCACTGCTCCCTCCACACACTTCTCCCCAGGTTTCCCTCTGAACAGATCCATGAGGCAAACAGGACTGGTACTCTGCTACTACTGTGATTTTAATCCGCTGAACTCATGATATATATGCAGGGCTTATTCTGTAGTTGGAAGGTGGGACTGGAACATCAGAACATGTGGCCAGAGGCATTTTTTCCTAATCAACTAACATATTTGCTTTATTATCCAAAAGCGGTTCCAGCTCACTGTCATGGAACTGCTCTGTGTCTTAGCTACTTAGAAGTCACAATAGTCAATACAAAACCTAAAGGAATATGATTTAATCATGTGATACCTGACGTCCTCTTCATACAAAGTTAATTAGGCTCTGTTCTGCAAAGTCAATTTGAAACATTTGTCTCAATAGCATTATCTTAATTATTCCTCATCAAAATGATACCACCTCCTACTGTGAACTAACATACTTGTGTAAACAAGAAAAAAGAAACCTTGCGGTCTTGAAGCAGGTTCCCATTTTAAAACTCTCTAGTGTAAATATTAATACAGGCATTAAGTAATCAGGAGGAACACAAGTAAGAAACTCACATGTTTCACCACTTCAAGTATCATTTTTAATACTGAAGACTATTTTTGATGGTACTGCTGAAATATAGATAATCTGATTATTTTTCTATTATCACAATATTTTGCTTTCTGTAACAAAGTGCCCCGAAGTATGAATAGCCAAGAATTCCTTGAAAAAGGAAGACAGTATTTTATTCTCCACCTACCACAAGCAAAACTAAATAGCACTTCCCTATCTGAGATACTTTTAATTCAAAGAAGGTCAGAAATAAAGAAGAGTGTGGAAAGGGCTTACAGCAAAACATCTTTAATGGACAGCAACAATGAATTAAACAGTTTTGGTAAACACTGTGTTTACAGATAGAAGTACTTCTTAATATCAGGCTGGCAACTGAGTCCAAAATATTCAATGCTGTTGTTAAAACATTCTTTGACTTGGGGATTTAAAGATACAGGAGATTTTCAGACTTAGAGTACTAGGTTTTTAATTTCACATCTCTGTCTACACAACAGTGTAGAAAAGACCAGCTCCTGCACATGGGTACAAAATACAAAAGAAAAAAAAAACAAACCAAACCAAACCAAACACACCATCTTGTCTGAATCAGCAATTTTACCATAAACTTATCCTACTTATCAACACACCACTGTGCTTGTGAAAGCCTACACTTGGTCTTTCAGCTTTCCTACCAGCGTGGCATTTGGCAAGTTTGCAAATACTTTGACTCGTGTATCCTGCTTATTACTCTTGACAAACTGTAGTGTATTAGACCCACCAGTAAAAACTGGGTGAACTCCGCATATGTTAAGTGTCTTTTTCTATCCTTTCCAAAATGCAGCTGTACGAACTCTGAATTCCAGTTAAAAGGAATGTGCTGATGAATTGTCGTCTGTCCAAAAACTTGCTTAGCATCCTCTGGGAAGAAAAGAAAAATGTTAATTTAATATTACAATAAAATAAAAATTGAGACAAGCATATAAACAAATATGATATTTTCTAACCGTAAAGCAATACTGTTCATAAAAATTAGTAATATACTGTAAGCAAACCTAATTCTTTGTTTACCAGAATCATCATAAAGTTTTGAGCAACTTCACAAATAGTTTCTGAAAAATCTTATTATTTGTGAAGTTTTATACTCACAGCATTTGATTGGAAGAGACTCAATCAGGTATTTCAAATTTCAAAGTCAAGCAAGAAAATATTAAAATTAAAAAACAAGTTATAAAAACATGACTAAAGCTAACCAATTTCCAGCATAATCTTTTCAAGATGCTAACAATGAAAGTTTTGTGTCACTGTAACTGAGGCTTTTGTATCACTCCCAGAGTTCTCCACATTTCAACTACAAAAATACCAGTATTTCAAGATCCACATTTCTGTAGTTAGCTTACAGGACATGCAGGACAGGGGATGGGGGTACATGGCAGGCAGGAACACAACCTTATCACCACCTCCAGCTCTAAGCACACTTTAACCCTAGACCTCTGCTACAAGAAGGGGAGCAGCATGATGAGCTTGTTTGATCACATCTCATTGCAAGCCTCATAGTCTAGCTCCATTTAGTCATAACTGGGCAATTGGGAAACAGTTTACTACAGGCTCAGCACACTTTTTTATAATAAAAAGCATTTTTGGTGAAGAAACAACTATTTGAAACACACCAAATTGTACAATCAGTAATAAGGACCATACACTGCTGGAACTGGACTGTACATATTTTAACTAATGGAAACAGTAACAAGATCTGAGGAAGTAATTGTCTCACAGGACGGTGCCCACTTCAATGTGACAGTCTGTCTCAGCCAAAAATACAAGGCAGATATTTTTTGGAGAGAAGCTCGAGGCCAAAGGCTCCCAACTACTACACACCTTCCTAATTGCTGTACAACTCCTCCAGCAACGCCAGACAAGAGCCAGTTCTTGTCTCCTGCTAGGTCTTGTAGGCACAGAGAGCTGGTTCCCAGAAGACACTCCCTACCCACAGGCAGGGCCAGGAGCTGGTCTCCTTCTCCCTTCACACTTTGCAGAAGAAAGACCAGGAGACCAAACCCTGAGCTCCTGTCTGTCTCTGCAAGCAGCAGAGCTAGAAGCCAGTTCCCAAGCGTGGCTGGCGTCTGGGGTCAAGGAAATCAGCATGGCTTTCTGCCTGCCCGCGTGCAGAACAAGCTGGGAGTCACCTCCCTGGAGCCAGCCTCTGCCTACCAGGCAGGCCTGGGAGCCGCCTTCTAGCTCACCCCAACACCACAAGCAAAGAAAGGAGATGACTCCTGGAGCCATAAGGTCTCGTCTCCTGTACAAGCTGAGCTCTGGCTTTCTGTTAAGCCAGGCACAGCGGCTCTACTGATCCGGGGAAACCTAGTCATAGCAGAATTCCCACTTTTAGGCAAGGAAGCAGGAGAGAGCAAGTGGGGTGGCATGGTCAAGAGACAGGAAAATGTCAGGAAGCTCCCAAGTGAATGAAGGGTAAAAACACAGGAAAAAATGGTCTGATGTGAAAGGGGCAGGTGTCCTACTGCACAGACCCAAAAGCACTGTAATTGGTGTTACCCATAAGGACAGCTTGTTTTAAAGCAAGGCTGCTTCAAAGGTTGAGGCAGGATGATACTGTAGACTTCTTCCCATCCCTCAACACAGTCATAGTTTCACCTTTAAAACCCACCACCTGCTCATTGTAGAGAATCAGTGGTGAAAGAGCAAGTTGGATTTAACTTACACAGAAAGACTGACCCTAGTTAACCTCAAATTCTTAAAATTCAGCACTTCAAGTCCTAACATCCTGTGAGAATTTTCTCCAAGCAACATCAGTGCCCCCAGGACAACACTGTTCATTGATGTCTCCAAGCTCCACCACAGCCAGCTTGGATCTTGTTTGTCAGCATTCTCCAGGAGCAAAATTCTGCTCTCAAGGCAACAGGAGGGAAAGTCAATTGGTTCAGGGTGAGGTCCTGGCCCTTCACTCAGTCTTTGATTTAAGATGCTTCCTACTGAAACAGCTTGAGGCACCTTGTCACATGTCATTGGAGATCACCTTTATAAACTTCCTGCTTTCTGACAGTCCTTCCTTCAAAGAAGGCAATCGGCAAGAAGACCACAGCCTGTCCTGCCCACAGACAAAAGGAAATGAAGGCTATCTCTTCCTGGTAGCGACCACTCTGCTTTTCAAGAGGAATGATGGTATTATCAAAATAGCCCTGGCACCTGGTCTCTTGCACAGAAATCAGAGGCTAATCCCTCTTTCCCTCTCACCCAACCTCCTGAATTTCCTTGGAGAAAGACACTGATAGTATTTGGATGAGATTAGGAACAAGTCACCCTTTACCAAAAGCTATGTTTGCTTGGCCTCAAGATTTGTCTTGGAGTAAAAAGGTTCTTTCTTACTTGATGCAAGGTAAGAGAGAGGAAAATCTTAGCTAGCATAAAAGCAGTCTCAAATTCCTTTTGACAGGGCCAAGCTTCTCAAAAACCTTACTTCAGCTGGTTAACGTATAAAAGTTAAAGAGTGTCCTCTGATTACGCTGTTGTAATTTTATCTTAATTCGTTATCATACATTAGCTATTTCGAAGGAACAATGCATCCTGCTCCTCCAATTCTGTGCCTTGTAAACCTTCCTGAGTCCAAAACAAAACTTCCAGCTCAAGAAAATCAAACATCAAGAAGTGAAAAGAATGGTAATTTCAGACTACATATCTCTAACTTGTGTTATAAATGGCAGAGGAACACAGAGCAATGGAACTTAAAATCTCATCAAGCCAGCTAGGAGTACAGAAAGGTTTATATCCAGGACATTTGCATTCCCTTCTCTATTTCAGAGATTAAAGGCTACACACATGTCTCATGTAAATACATGTAAGTACAAATATCCCTCTGAACAGTCCAAACACAAGATGTACACTTAATTTTTGCCATGCCTTGGAAAACACTGACTACCACATTAGTGTGGGTATTTAGTACAATACTACCAGATATTTTCAAAATCATACTGTACATTGATATCAATATGACTTAGCAACTAGTACCAGATGCTCTTCTGACAGAGTGTGTGTTGGATTATACAGTGCAAGCAACTGACTCGAATATCGCCTACTGTGCCTCGACTGATTCTTTGATGACACAAGAAGTGGCAACCTGTCTGCCTCTGCCTTTTTACACATACCCTTCACTTCCTTTTCACAGTTATTTATGGTTCACAAACTCCTATATATGCTCAGTGGACAGTGTTTTTCCTCTTTCCTCACTAGACCTCATCACTCATTCATCTACAAGGATGTCACTGACTCATGTCTCACCTGCAGTCAGACTGCCCCGATTCAGACATTAAAGACCGTTCATACTCCATTAACAAATCTTAAGTGTTTTAGCCTGTGATTTTACCATCAAAAGGCATCCAATTACATACTAAAGGCCTAAGTGTTTTAGTCTGTGATTTAACCATCAAAAGATATCCAATTACATACCAGAACTCACTCCAAGATATTCTTCAGTTCTATCAGCATCATCTCCTAACCATCTAAGTCCAGTAGTAAAAATAAAAAATGGACAATTTTAAAATGTAGTTTTGTCTTAAATCCACAGCTGAAGTTTTACAGCTGCCCACGTGTCACTGAACTGAACACTGTAAAACATAAGGAAGAAGCAGTGCCCTACAGTATCCACGACACTGAAACAAGGAAACCCCGGGAACTTGCCAACTGACAGTAAGACCTGACCTAAAGCTCAGTGGAAATGAGAACAGAATGATTTCCGGGCTTTGACTCTCATTGACTATTTTAAACAACTCCACATTTTCCAAAAGCTTCATGAGCCTGAGCACACCACCAGGTTCTACAACCTCTTCCCCGTGTACAGAAGTACAAACAACTTGCAGGAGAAAGAGATGAGAGAAGCCTCATCTCAGATCCTTGATCTTCCTTGCCTAAGCCATACTGTAAGGAAGCCTGCGCCTCAATGACCCCAACCCCCTGACTTGATTTCCCAGCCTTACCTCAGATCTGCCTCATCCTTGTGGACTTGTCAGGCCGACCCTGGTCACTGATCTGTCACCAGACTTGGTCTTCTGTCCCTGCTCAGGCAGCATGAAACTGCACCCCTCATGTCAGTGAGATTTGTGCCCATGCCCCAGCCTCCTGACACCCTTGCTCAGAGGCACTCACCTGCCTGGCAGAGCAGTCGGCCCTTGCTGCTCCCGCCCACAGAAAAGGTACAATAAACTTGAGCAAAAAGCACATGTGTACAGAGACGTGTGCGTATACATATGTCAAAAACACTCATGTAATAATATTTTGTATTATCTTTTTTTACTGGAATTGTTGGGGTTCTATCCAGGATTTGGGTTGGCATTTTTTAATTATTATTCTTATTTTGGGAGGTTGTTTTTTTTTTTGTTTACTGTTGTGAATTTCAAATACACAGCTAGATTATTTTTTCCACCCTTCTATAGTCCGGCACTATGTGTTCTATAATGTTGACTTTTTATTTTAGAAAACATATGTTGAGATCACATCTGCTCAGCTACAATTAGGAATGATGGGCAGTCCAAGTACTTGCCCAGGTTGTCCATTTTTCCCCATTCACCCAGCAGAAGTTACAACACCCTGGAAGTACAAGCACTACAATCATCGTATTCATCTCTCTGCTGCTTTGTCGAGGAAATGGGCTGAAATAATTCTGTAGTGTCCATGCAGTAATTTAAATAACACATTTGAAATAGCCTTATTACTAATGATTGCAAAGGAAATACACTCACCCCTCCAACTTCCCTCATCAAACAGTAAGAGCAAGAAGGACTGTCACAGCCACCTTTTCCCACGTTAGAAGCCCTGAAACAATACACTAATGCTGTATTTTCACCACCTCTTAATTCCTTTCAAAACATGGACCATGACCTATTCTGCAAAACCGAACACAAGTTAGGTTCTTTCCTTCTTATAATCCTACCGGGAAAGTAACTGGCAGAACACTCAAACCGAAGCTGGCAGAGTAGAAACAGAGCACATAATTTGAAGATAATGGGATTGTATTACATGACTCGGGGGGCGGGGGAAGGGGTTGATTTGAAAAAAGATAGCAGCTCAGGTCAGTGCAATTTATCTGCTCTCTATCATGTGGTACTGCTACTGTTTTAAAACAGGATCATTCAAAAGAGTGCAAACCCCTCCATTAGTGCACCTGAGCCATTTAGATTAATATCAGTTTCACCTGCACCTGAAAAAAAAAAGTGTCTGCACATGCACACTTGCCTATAAACACCTAAAAACCCACGGAATTCAATTCTTTTGATAACTCTGTGTGTGCATGCATGTGTATGCGGTAGCTTATTTTTTACAGGAGTAGTTACTTCAATTCAGAGAAAATCACCAAAGACAAAATTAAATTCAAATAATAAAAATGGCAATTTTAACTAATTTAACCATGTTGAGCTAGTCCAGCTGTGGACTACTGCTGAACTGTAATGGATAAGCAGGGGTATTCGTATAACCAAAGCTGTCACGTCAAATTCAATGGCCTCATTTCCATGTGGGTAAGAGAAATCATCATCTGGACTCATTTCTGTTATCTCTATTCTATGGAGATGTTGAAAACACAGGACTTTCAGTATCCAGACTGACTCAACACCCTTTTTCACACTAGCAGGGGCTAATTTTGCTATAGTTGTCCAGGAATACCAACTTCTTTCAGAATTCACTGGTTTGTTTCCTACTGCAGTTTAATATACCAATCAAAGTGATGAAAGTAAACTCCCGGCTCAAAGTAATTATCCTAAACTTTGCACTTTACTCTCCACTACAGACTTGAGAACTCTATTTCTTTACAGCAGCTATTTTGCTGAGATAGATGGTATGAAAAAAAATAAAAATCCCTTTCTTGCAAAGCATTAACATACATTTTCCCCCACTTAAATACTTCAATTTCAAATGCACCACAAAATGTACTCCCACAACAGTACTGTATTAGTATAAAACTATTTTAGTTCAATTAAAATGTCTAACTATCTACCCCCAAACCTATCTAAACTGTAATTTTCACTTTGAGCACTTCCAACATGTTCCCAGTTTTATTTTCTTTTATCAGGTTATCAAATCAAGTCCTGTGTTCCAAATGTTAGAAAAAAATAGTCATTAACTACTAGGTAACAGCAGATTTTCCAATTTAGAAAACTAAATTACACACACTGCAAAAGTATGTGTATTTTGCTGATATTCCATATTAAAATTTGTAATAATAAAACACTTTCCTAGCCCTTAGGGCCTGATGAAGTTCTGACCTTGTAATCTGTAATTCCAGGACAATATGAAAAGGTGATGGGGAAAAAATAAACCAAAATAAAAATGAAGCTTGAAGCTGTATAATGCTGCTGCCACATTTGAAATATATTCTGGTGTGGAAGCTTCTGGTTCCTCTCCAAATGCTATGTAGTAATCATGTTGGGCTTTTTTTTTTTTTTCCCCAACAGGACATACAGCTGTGTGAAAGATGGCTAACCATCAGCTTAATGTTAACCAAAGACTGACCTTGTATACTTGAAATTTACTCTCAAATTGGCTTTTTCCCACCTTTTCCACACCTATTTTTTTCTTAAGTAGCATGAAGTAGCAGCAGAAAGCACAATATTTTAGCCATCCAAGCATGTAGTATTCTTGAATTATCCCACCAACTGGAAGTGCTCTCTCTTACCTCTATCTTTTAAAATTGGAGCCATTATAGTCAATCGTGCAAATCTACAGTTAGCCTTTCACAAAAAGTGGATTTTTGACCCACTGAACTGGAACAGCTTCTGAGCAGTTCTTCAGATCTCTGATCTGAAGATACCATAGGACACATGCACACCAATCTGATTTTGGTTTGCATCTATATTCAGTTGTTCAGAAAACACTGTTCGCAAGTCATTAAAAAAGTTCTACACGTCAGGTGGTTCTTTTTGTAGTACAAACTGATCATTTAAAGAAGTGCAATAAGGCTCCATATGTATGGAATATGGATGCATTCACAACGGTTTTTCACCTGCAGGTAACGTACAAGCATCTGGAGCAGATCAATGGAAAGGAAAAGCTTATAGTATTTGTTGGGCTGCCCTCATAAAATTAATTGCTTGACTCGGCACATCTCCAGGCAGAGAAGAGAGTGTACTGTGCTGCGACAGCCCCAACAGGGTGCCAGCAGCCTTAGAGGCAGCCAGAGCAGCACAGAGAAGCAGGAGGCTAGAGGCTCTTGCTTAACAGTAGCTGCTTCCATTCTGATGTGAACTACAGGCATTTTGGGACTGGAAGTAGTAACAAAGGCGGTATAGGACTTTTTGGGCACTGAGGTGCAAATAAGAGCAGTATGGCTAACCAAATGTCTTTCAGACATCATAAATATTCTCTAAGGATGACAACCACCAAAAAAATCCTACAAAAGCCCCCAGCAAACCATAAAGTCCAGTATGAATCTTAAGAAAAAAGTTCAGCACTCATTCCCTTTCAGGAGAGAGGCACTAGCTATTGAACAAAATTCATTTAGTTATAACTTTACTGTCCTAGCCCAACTTTGCAACAAGGACAGAACAGTCTTACAGGTTAATTTTACATTAATGAAAACATTATCCCAGACAACATTCATGTACCTTCATCATTTCTCCCAATCAAAAGATCCATGATAAGCTTCAACTTTTACCCATCTGCTGAAAACGTTCTCACTTTCTCACCCTCTTACTTTCCCCCCACTCTGCTTGTTGGTGCTCTTGTCACTTCCTCAAAACTATGAATTCATTTCCTCACGACATACCCATGCACTGTCCAATGCAGCTTAGACCTGATTTTTGTCTGAGATACCAGAGCCCTGATGTTACCTCTGATGAACACTTCAAATACCCCCCAAAAAACAGGTTCCTTCCAAGAGTACCATCACTCTCATCATTTAAGACTTTAGAAGCTTGACTGCTTCTTCTGTCCTCCAGAATGAATTTATACACTGAATATTATATAACTGACTTACTGAAGAGGTTCTCAACATTGTCCCAAGACATATTTCTTAAAAATATTTCTACTTGAGCTGTGGATATCCATAATTTCAGTTTACTGGCAACAACCTTACAGTTTTTTATTACCTTTCCTAGCCTCCTTAGAAATGAGCAACAAACTGCCAGCCCAAAGACAACAGGTTTATAAAGCACATGAGGACATAAAAACTAAATTTACTCCTTCTGCCCTGAAGAAGAATAAAAAATGAAGATCACTTCCACCAATGTAAACAGCATAACCTGGCTAACTATAATAAAACACTACTTCTGTTTTCTCCATATAAGATAGTTGGGGATTGATGCACATAAGATGCATAGAGGTGCTGATGGTGTGATGTGTTCTCAGCCTGGAGATGGGTGGGCTAAAGGAGCATCTCACTGCTGTCTGCAAATTCTGGATGATTTAGGAAACTCAACTGTATTTTCTAGACCAAATGAAATGCACTGGGTAAAAAGATGGAACTTCTCCTGATATTTAAAATGACAGATGCACTTTGTGACTAAACAGGCTTTGTTTTACTTACGATGCTTTCATAAAGTCTGCCTTGTCGCATAACATTTTGGTTAAAAGAAATAAAAAAACAAAACAAGTAAAACTTGCCAGGTTCCCTTATGTCTAGAAATGAAATTCTCCAAAAATAGTATCAAGATTTCAAAAACTGTTTTCAAGGAAATAAATATAGTAACAAGTCTACCTTACATCCTCTTTAAATTAAACCTGGCCACTATTTGTGCAAAATCCAGTACTAACAACAAAAAATATCAGAAACTAAACAAGTCTTGCATTTGTAATATTGCCGTTGGGATCATCATATCTAGGCAACTGTTATTTATAAACCAACAAATGTTTTGCTGTGTAGGTGTAAGCTAACACATCACTAGCTACAAATGGTTTCTAACCAAGCTGAACCAGCAATGAAAATTTCACAGAGAAGTACCGAATATTGCAATTTATCAAGTGATCAAAGCTTACAGGCTCAGCAACTTATTTTGGTAGTTCAGATTTAGCTTTTCCTTACTTTACACGGTACTGAATGTACCAAGCTGGGCATCACTAAACTAGGTGTTGTGAGAAAAAAAAACAAAACCAAACCCAAAAAAGATGAGAGAGAATTACAGGTCCCACAAGATGAGCCAAATCATAGCAAGCAATTACAGGGCAAAGCATAAAATAAATAATCCTCTGTAACAAAAGCAAGAGCTGTCTCTCACACTGAACCTAATCCTTTGGTCAGGAAAGCAACTGTGAGACTCCTGTAATAATTCTTTACATATTGAAAAAGTATCAGAGCATTATCATAGAGGACAAACTCTGAAGCTCACCACAATAGCTGAATAGCTATTTAAATCTCTGTTAAAAATTATGTGCCTCTAAAATGTTTCCAAGCAAGTATTCAGGCAATTCAAGTATTAGATAAGCAAACAGCAGTACTTGGTAAGATGTATCCTTAATTAATGTGTTTATCTAAGAAGAGTATTGATATAATTAATAACAGAAGCAAAGAGCCACAATAGCTTCTGTCTACATGTAAATAAAGTTTTGTTTTGAAAGAAAAACAAAACACATTGTTTGATTCTTCATCTGTTATGCTAAATAAACAGCAATTTTATGAGTTCCCCATTCCCTTTGCATTTTTTCCTCTGGTTTGGGGGAGGTTTGTTTAATTATTTTTTTTTTATTAAAGGTCTTGTTTTACATAATACTGCTATTTCTCAAAGCAGCACAGAACAGCATCCATTCTGAAACAGCTTCAGGCTGAAGCCAAGTTCAGTGCGAGTTAGCAGCACAGACTTGGGCAATCACATCTCTTCTTGTGCCTCTCCCTTCTCTGTCAGCAAAACCAGTACGGACAACACTTATTTTGCCCTTCACCAGGGCTGGGAGAACCAGTATAAGAAAGTTCCAGTCCCTGGATATTACTGCTGCGTTATTCATATCTCAGAACTGGTAGCTCCCATCATTTCACTTATCCATCTAAAATTAAAGGTGAAGGTTAAGATGAGTTAGTTTTAAAACACTGACATTTTTACCCAATCATCTCCCTTTTTTTTAAATGCCATCTAGTAAAGAATTTCAAAGGGCTCTGCTTCTTTAATGAGGCATTAAAATACAGTCATACGACAAAAAAGCAACTCTACTAAGTCTCTTAAACCCCTGGACTTACATTATCAGCTTTTATGTGCCTGTCAACACTCAACAGTAAGAAGCAATGGTTTGCTCTTTGCCTCGAATTTAAAAGCCAGCTAAACTTCCTCCCACTTTCCTGCTGAGAGCTTTAACTCCTTGCAAACTGTCAAAGCTTTGACACTTCAGCAGCAGATAAATCTACAACATGATGCAATGACTAGGTGTAGTCTCAGCCACCGGCCACTAATTTACTAGTGGCCATTTCATTCACCTCAAAAAGCAATAAACTAGAAATACTTCCCATCCCTCCACCATGCACCCTTGGGGATCAGCCCTTTTAAACTGATGCCACCTCTGTCAAAGAACCAGGTACAGTTAATTTGCAACTTGAAAGAAATGAAACATTTAAAATTGTAGAGATGTCAACATATGGCTAAAATGCAAAGGCATTTCCAACCCTAATGTAAGAGTGCAGCATTTTTCAGGAAAAGCAAGCGTGAAGTATTAAATACTGGAACTTCTTTATCCAGAACATTTCTCTAAATATCCACAGTCAGATGTGACATTCAGTGTAAAGCTCACTGATGCAAAGCCCGTTATTAATTTGTTTTACAAAGGTGCCAAGCTAAGTGCACCTGGGGAAGAATATGATTTGGACAATTTGCTTAGTAGAAAATGTGAAGTTTACAGCTGGGAAGTCCTATATTGTATTTGGTATAAGCTAAAATATTTATACCATTATCTCAGTATACAGCAAAACAATGACTGCACAGAAAAACTATACTGTTTCTTTACAAGAATAAAATGAGATACAGACTTACAATGAGATCCTTGAGATACTATACTTAACAGCAGTATAGTGAAAAACAATCCTTTCCTTTTTCTTCTGTTCCTTTCACACTGTAATTCCACAGTATACAAAACCTCTATTTAAGTCTCCTAACCTTGATAAGGACTCGATCCAACTCTCATTCAAGTTCATGGAAAAAGATCTCATAATTAACCTCAAAGTTGCATGACTGAGGTACTGAGTGGCAAAGTTCCAGAAAAGTATTATTATAACAAAATATTGGGGGGAAGGTCATAATAAGGGGAGGGGGTGAAGCTTTTTTTCTTACGACAGAAAATAGAAATTATTTTGTCTAAAGGTCAGTCGTTACTGCTGAGAAAGCACAACTCTGAGACAACTCTCCTCACATCATATGCTTGCTGGGAAGGTAGCCACATGGTACTACTATACAGAAGTCACAAATGCATTCATGCTTTCAAAGGGGGAGAAGGAATTAAAAAAAAAAAAAGCTATCTGAGGTTCTATCAATGTTGCCATGTTTCCTCTTACAAATACCTTAAATACAGCCTGGCATAGGAGTTTGTCTCTTCACTAGAAGGACTCCAATGGACTTCAAATGCCAAACAAATCCCTTGAGTCACTGGGTTAAACCCCAAGGGAAGCATTTGACAGCAGGAAAAATATAAATGAGAATGCCAAGGGTTAAAAAGTTAAGTTGGACTGATTCAGCATTCAGATCAAACAACTCCTGTTCTTTCTAGATTATTAACAAGCACTCCCAGCAACCAGGGGCTCTGATGAAGACAAGAATCTGCCCATCACAGGCATCCAGGAACCCTGGTTTGTGCGTACTGGAACAAAACCTCTGCAAAATATCCGTGCCCTCCTGATTTAAAAGTATGCCATCTCTCATTGTCTCTCTGTCCATACACATACACAAGACTATTAGGCACAAACTACTTCCTTCATCAGGGTTATGATCAGCAGAATTTTGCCCTGAAATTCTTTCAAATCTTTTAGCATCCATAGTAATTTTTAAAAAAACATTCTAACAAGTCAGGTTGCACACAAAAAGCACATCTTTCACAACCTCAATAGACAACCAAAATAATGAAAAACCAAAACAGACACAAGAAGAGACAGCAAGTCTTCTCACCAGCCGCAAATTCAAAACCAGCGTTTTGGAAATGGTAGAAGGAATACATACAATCATGCTTCAAGCAACTACAACAGGATCTTTCTTGTCAGTTCAAAGGAAAGGGAAGGGCTTTTTTAAACCTAGCATAAAACATGTGTGGGGAATACCAGCAAAAGAGAAAGGACATGTGAAACATACATTTCAGAAAGACAAAGAGTCAATGTCATACACTTTTCCTTTTACTCAAAATTGTTTTAACAACAAATTAATAAAACTTGGGACATACTGATAACCATGTTCAAATATATCAAATCAGAAATAGCAATTTTATCCACTGTAGGTACCTAGGAGGAAATATTTCCCATACTTTTTGAAGTGCAAGCTCAGTGGCTGAAGTTACTCTAAAGTGCTAACTTCTGAATCCTTCTTCCAGACAGAAATGGCCCTTATCATTAGGCAGGTGGCAGACAGTCCTGTAGATACCAAAAGCTGTCTCTAATAGTATCTTGGAATTAACAGTCCCCATAATCAAGTTTTAAACTGCCCTGAGTGTTTCTCATGGTGTTAGTGCAAACACCACACTTCCAATGCACAACTGAATTTATTCATTTTTGAGGGTGAGGGACAGTGGTGTGCAGGTGATAATGGATTTATTTCTGTAAAATCACACAGAAGAAAGTTTTAAGCCTTAGAAGGAAGCCAGTTTGAAATATAGCCAATTTAAGCAAAAAAATAATTTAGGGTAATTTCAGACTCAGCGTTCTCCCAAGTCTTCTGGCAATTTTCTTGCGGTTTTACAATCATTTCCTATAGTCACCTTTCAGTGCTGTTCTGAAGACCTGCACAAACATGCTGGGGAAGAGAAAAAGTGAAGTGACCAGTCCTCCAGAGAAAACCATCAGAATGGCCATAACCTTGACTTCATATTGTGCAACTGTAAATGATTAAAATAACTCCGCCAGAAAGTTGATTGGCACTACTATAGTTCCACTACCAATCACTGTGTTTCCTACAGCAAGAGAAGGTGAAATAAGATTTTGGCATAAGTAAGGATTTTTAAATTAAGAGTGTACATTTAAGAACAGTCTTACCAAAAGTAACTTCTCCTTTGCCAGTCTTGTCAAACAGCTGAAACGCTACTATGAATAATGCATCTGGAGCACACAGGACTGATTCAAATGCCACAAACTCTTGAAAGGAAATCAACCTAAGGGATGAAGGAAAAAGCAAGAGCTATGAAACCACCTGCTTGCAGAAAACTGAAATACAACATAGTATAGATTACACAAAAGAAATAAGACGACAACCAAAAAGTGTAAGAAATTTTATCAATAGGGATTAAAATATATCCTAAAATGCTGTCAGGAGGATTTCATATCACTAGATGGAAACGACTTTGATGAACAAGGAACTGTTCCCCTCAGCAAGTCACAACAGAACATAAAATAAGCAAAGCACTCAGCATGGCTACTCACCTCAGCTTTAATGTCTCACTGAACTGCCCTCTGGGGGAGCCTAACTCCCTCCGCTGGCAAGACAAGAGAGCCAATAAAGATATGAGTAACTTCCCTCGAGACTCAATACTTAAGACTTTTGGAAAGCAAATCCAGTCAAGACCTACATGCTGCCACTCACTTCAGAAGGAACCGATCAGAATGCGTTATCTGTTTGCTAGCAACTTATTAGTCACCCATTGCAGCCCTCCAGTTCTGCGTGTTGAGTCACAAATTTCAAGCAGTAGTCTGCACATTCTTCCTCAGCCCAAGAGCAGTTTATTCAAATTCATCATTACAGCCAGGTTTCCTATACATGAGCACAGTAGCAGAGCACAGATGAAAGCAGAGGTGCCCTTCCTTAAGTTAGTTAGTAAGTAGAAATACTTAATTAGACAACTTTGCATTGTTTCCAGCAGTAGATTTGATACAGCAAAGACCTTGAGCAGTGCTAGCTTCTCTGGGTCACACCCAAGAGTTCAAATGAAGATCAAACTCCTATCTTACCGGGGCAAACCCAACCATTCCTTCTCTAATGTCTAAGTTGTACAGTTTAAAATTATCTTCAGAAGTGTGGTTGCAGGGCCTGCTGGCAGTCTGGGAGGTTTAAGACTGCCCTCTCTCAAGGCTGCTTTATGCCAGCGTAGCAAGCATGTAGCTTCAATGGACTCACATGGCAGTGGCTGGGGAACAAAGGTTCATTTCTGAGAAGCACAAAATGCAGTGTATCAAGTGCCAAGAAGCACACACAAAACCAATTTTTATTTTCTTTTCTTACACCAATTTTTATTTTCTTTTCTTACAATCTAACTGTTTCCGTAGGACTTTGACTCGAAATGACATTGCAGATGGATCAATGAAAACTTACACTCACTATACACTAGCAGTGAGGGAACAAAATGTCTGAACAGGTTGGAAAAGACAATCATTGCATCAAGTTATGATGCCCCACGGCTGTGCAGCAATTTCCAGTCACACTGTCTTAAGGGAATTAATTTCAAGTCACACAGAAGTGTGCTTGCTGCGCATCAGCATCCAAACATCCACAGGGTAACAGAAGCTGATTTCCATGAGAACATGACAACATGAGAAGATAAACAAAAAGGACATTAAAAAAAAAACCAAACCAAAAACAAAAACAAAATACCCCACCATGGCACAGAGAAGGCCAAAAAATCTGGTCTACTTTACCTACCTCAATATATATGCACTAAATGTAAGTCAAATAAAGCATACATAAAGTAAGAAATAGTCTAACAAATAATTAGCTCTGGGAACTTGCCACCATAGGTTATTATGTAGTGTGAGAAATAAAAAGAAACCTCCTCAGGTATTCTTAATAACTCCCAACTGATGATGCCAGTAAACAGACAAGCATGCCTTAAGCTTTACTGGCAAAGAAGCCAATGACTCACTACATATGCACATGTTAGCAATGGGCAAGCCATTGAGTCATTTATTTTAAACCCCTTAGAAGCTCTCAGTACTCCCCACTGTTAAACACAGAATATACAGATACTCAGTCTTTAAATGGAAGAAAATTTCCATCTCTCCTAAGCCAAAATAAATTTTTAAAACTGCAACATTTGCTTCAATTTTGAGCTGTTACAACTTATTTCATTTTGCATTTATGCGTATTTACTGTTATTATGTGACTTACAGGTTATAAAAGCTCATTATTATCACCCGTTATTATCAGTTACATACCTGACAACTTTCACAAGAGCAAACAGATACAAAGCACTGAGCTCTTCTGCCTCAAAGATTATAAAGCTCCGCACACAGAAAGAACAAAATAAACAGCAGGCAATAAGAGTCTAGAATAGGATTGTTTAGAATTAAACATATCTCCCAATACCATTTTGATAACGCTGCTTTTTGCGTGTAACAACAACCAGCATATGTCCTTACCATCAGATCCCACCTCATTTCTGCCATGACAACACAGAATAGAAATACAGCACCTATGACAGCAGAATCCCAGCACCAGGCTAACAATATATTCTATGTTATTAGGCCTGGATTTGATTAAAGATTATTTGCAAGTACTGACAAAGAATGCTTCTATCAGTATAAAATCTTGTAGCTGTGTTAAAACATGGAGTTTTAATCAAATAACTAATAAGTCAGACATAGATGCTTAAAATAACCCCATATCCATTTTTACAAACAATTATTCATAGTATTAGGAAGATCAAAAGTGTACAAATTGTGTGGTTCTAGCGAGACTGTTAAAGAAGAGACGTTAATATCTGCTGTGCCAGCTGAATTCAAATTAACCCAATTTTTATATGTTAATTAAACCAGCTATTTTCTTCTTATTGTATTTTTGCTCCTTAAGTAGACTAGCCTGCTAGTGATTCCCAACAGATCTATTCTAACAACAATGACGTATTCATTTACTTCTATTATGACCATACAATACAGTAACTGAGCAGTAATTTTTCACAGTCAATTACACACATGATTCTTAATGCTTAAAGATGCTGAAATAACGTGTACTACATAGCCATATGCTCACTTCTCTATACTGCACAAGGGTAGTTGCCTGGGTAACACATTTTCTCTCCAGTTTAGCATCACCCTTTTGGGTTTAGCATAACCCTTCACTGAATATCATTAGGTGTCACTAAACAGCACATATTAACATGGACTTCAATATACTACTTAAAGAGTTATTTTATCTACCTAAACAAGTGCTCATTTATGTTACAAAGCAGAGAAAAGCCTAGTGATTTTAACAGCGCAAAGAGAGGAAGATAAAATGTTTGTTACTGTAACATTTCACTTCAATCTTGGAAGTACTCCTACCTAACTGGTTGAAGTCTTCCTTCACCTTTGCATCCTCACTATGAGTGCAAATACCTGCACGATGTATTTGGGAAGGCTGAAATCTTGGTATTTTAAAAACACCCAGACACAAGAGCTACGGTCCAAATACTACAACTGGGTCTGATGCAGCAAACCCACTATTTACAACTCTCTCTTTTTTTCCATGCTGCTTCTTCTGGTGCTCACAACCATGCTACCTGGCTACCGCATAAACATGATGCATTCCCACCACAGAAAGTCCACATGTAGCCATGCAAAGAAAAAAAGCCATTACCCACTGTAATAATATACACAAATGCAGTGATGAAGAGGTTTCCTCAGAAATCAATGCATGTGTTTTTACTGTATCAGCAATTTAAACATGATAACATAATGGGACACAAATTGAAGCTACATCTATTATTTTACACTGCAACCTAGGTAAACTAAGTATAGTGTAAATTGGTGCATTAGAGTATAAATTTATATCCAATAATAATGGATAATGTTGGCATTTCCAAGTGTTATTTTTGAATCATTTGTCCTTTCTAAAAATAAAGCGTACAGTATTTCTCAGTGAAGTGTTAGTTACTATAGTCCAAACAGAGATGTGTAGTAAATACTTATTTTGTTAGACAGATGTTTAAAAGTACAACAAAAGACTGGAAAACAATGTGTTCCTGTCGGCAGGATGGAAAATGCCTGGCTTGTCGCTGACAGGCCTTGAGAAAGCCACTGTATTCTGGGGGAGTTTCTGATGCAGTTGAANTATATTAAAATTAGGAATGAGAGGCTTAAGATCAGGAACGAGACAAGACTCTTAAGCCTTCACACAAATTACTGCCACATGACATAACACTTTTTAAAAATCTGTTATATCACCGACTACTTTGAAATGCTTCTCTCACTATCAGCAAGAAAAGCATTTCTTTTCTTAAAGAAAACCTTAAAAAGATGCCTCCATAAAAGGACAGAGGAAAGCCTACCTCTAAATAACCCTATGCCCTGACTTAAGATGGAGGTAAGACTTGCTCCCATGGCAACAGATATTCACAGAACAACAGAGAATGTCTTAAGAGGTCTCATACACTTGTCACACCAATAGCAGCTCCTATAGATACCCTCAAATCCTTTATCTCTGGAAATGCAGGAATCCTGTTTGAACCACATGAGAGATTTTGTCGACAGTAACCACAGTGTGATTGTACATAAGAGATACTGCTCTTCACACTCAGGACTTCTTCAGCTCTGAAGGAAGCAACTCTTTGCCCATTTCTTTACTCTGATCACGAGTCAGAAGCTCTTGTGATGTCTGCCTTCCACCCGTGCAATTTAGGAATTTCAGTATTTCTCACTGATTACATCTGGTACCTACACCTAACTCCTCAGCAAATTCAGAAGGAATTAAAAAACATTCTTTAAAGTGCTAGGAACAACCCTGGTGATACTGGGCTCAGACCCTTTTAGCGAAGAGTGGTCATGCTCAGCAGTCATGAAGAACAGATTCTTCTTCAGAGAAAAACAGGGATCCAAAACGGTGGATAAATGCTTCTAGAAATATCCTAGCAGTTTTCAGAACCATGCTACTTTAAGCCAATTAACACTATAACAAAATTACTGTATCATTGCTCTTGCAAACTACTTTCTATTTTATACTAGAAATAAAGCTAAATTATTAAACAGATTCTCATGACCTTAACATGAGTAAGTCTCTAAACACTGACCAGCCTATTAAAAATGAACACTAACAAAAGCAGTTTTGTACCTCATTTTAAAACTAGGAGCTCTGGACTGCCACGTTGGAAAGAATTCAATAGAAGACCTACTGCTATCCCTAGGAGATTTCATTCCAGGAGCCAAAAAGCAATTGACCCTTGCTTTAGACAATCACTCTGCTAACTACATCATACACCACTAGAACAAGGTATGAATGCCTGACCACAGGGCAAAAAATGCTGCAATGCCAGGTTAAAGAGAGATGGATGGTACTCTTTTTCTGAACCTTCTCCCTTCTTTCACTTATAAGTATAGCAGTTAAACAAGAAGATGGCCTGAATACCAGAAGTGACTCTCCAAAGACACGTTAGGAACATGCAGTCCCCTGTCACCGTACAGTCCGAACTGCGGAAACAGTCCTTACCCGTGGCAGAAAGCAGCAATTAGAAGCCTCAGTACTACACCACAAAACTCCTACAAGATCACGCCAAGTTACGAAATCCCAACTTGTCAACAAGTTCACATAGTCTACAGTTTTAGTCTGCTCTTCCTAACACCAGCTTCTGCTTGTGATGAAAATCCAGATCACAAGGCATGGATTATACCCTCAATCTTTTTATTACAAAATGAATTTGAAGCTGTGCAATTTGGAAAATGCTGTGTTTGCAGGCATCAAACCAAGGGAAGAAATCTGAGAAATGTTTAACATTTTCAGTTAAATGCTACCTGAAGCCACCACTTTCTTGCTGCCATCATGCCACTGTTACCAGTATGACCTTATACAGAATTCCTTCATCAGGGATAACAATAACCACATTAACTTGTCTTGCCAGATACATGAGGCTAGCTGAGCAGTAAAGAGAACACAGAATCTACTGCAGAAGTTCTCAGTCATACATGTATCTGTTCCCTAGGAAGCCTGCATTCTCTAGTCATGCTTTATTTATCTCACATTTTACTCTCTGCAACCACTGATGAGTCATGCCTGAAGTCTTCTGGTTTCTAAAAATGCCACAACTACAGACTTTAAGTCCATAGCTAATTATTCTAGAGTTTCTCTAAAGATACTTTAAAGGCAGGGTTCAAAAAATGCATTCATCTGGGTGAAGAGACAGCTTGCCTGGGCAAGCACCAAAAGCAAAATCTAGGACTTCATTAAAGTAGGGGGGAGGAAGATGGAAAGGCAGCTAATCTTGCCTATTGCCAGAGCCAGCCTTTCAAATGCAAACCATGTGCAACCAACTTCACTGCTGCCTTCCCAAGATCGACAAGTGGCTCCCTAAATACCTTCGCTGCTCCTCCTCCCTCTCATGGGAAAATACAGGAGCAAAACCCTTTACCAGTGCTACAGCAAAAACAAAGCAGGGTTATGCCTCCTAAACTTATTTTGGATTGCTATTTGAATGTGTTTGTGACAGATACACACAGTACACAGACTGACAAGCACATGGAAGGAAAGTAAAACTGGAGTTAGAGGAGACAGACAAAAAACATGAAAGCGTCAATGAATTAAAAATACATAATAGACAGAAAATGGTTTGCTCAGCTAAATGGTACATATAGCACAAAACATTATTTCTACTCTTTCCACTTAAAAGATACTCTATTTCTTTAGGTATCTGCAGGGAAAAAAAAACACAAAACAAAACCCCACCACCTTCCAGGGATCAGACTGTTTTGGAAGAATGGCTTTGCATTTTTTAAATGAATAACAGAAAAAGAGCAAAACCCAACAAAAACCAAAAAAAAAAACCACTTACCCATCTTTTGTCTGATCCACCACACCTGCAAGGAGCTGTACAGTGCTTGCATTAGGTAAACCATCTCCAATTATCTTCAGGTACCGTGTGACAAAGTCATTAGGAGACATGAAGAATTCGCCATTCTTCTCCACACTTGCATACTGTAAATTAATACAAAGTTCAGTGATGCAAATACATCCTTCTCCAGGTATTTATTACCAACACTCATATTTTCCAATCAGGAGCAGGCTTATGTGACAGCAGATTACAGTTCTGCTCTGAAGAACCTACAAGCCTACACCTAAACAGCAAAGAGCAAGAGGGGAGTACTCACCAGCTGAAGGCTTGACTTCCCAGCCACAGGAGTGGCAGCTACATGATTTTATTTGTTTACCATGTCAACAATTTCTCCATGGCAGGCAAGAAATGCTCCAGTACTGAAAGTTTTTTCTGAAGTCAAACAAGAAGCACGTGCGCATTTGCAAATGCATATGTGGCATCTCAGGCCCGCTGAAACCGACAGCATCAGCATAATCCACCAGGTCTTATTTATTTGAAATGACTTTGTGTGGCCATTCTACTTCAGGATGAGAAGGCAGCTTTATGAGCTGTGCAATGCCACTGCAGTGCTAGTGGAGTGCACGATGCCGCAAGAGTCTCCACCTGGGGGTGCTGTTTTGGAGCAACTCCACTGCTTCACCTTCAGCCACCACTGGTGAACCTACAGGTGAACTCCTTGGCTGAACTGCTGAAAGGATGCCAGACAATGGCTTTTGCAGAAAAATGTAACAGAAAACAAGAATTTTGACAGCTCGGCATGCTGCAGAAACAAGAAAAGAGGTCTGACACCTTACCAAATACCAGTGGCATGTTACTCCTGCTTTATACCAGATTTACTGGCATACTACTCCAGAAAACAGCTACTGACAGACCCAAGTGTATTTGCTTCCGAGTGAAGCCTCCAGTACAATGTGACAAATCAAGGAAAAGGAACATTAAAGTATTTTGGAGATATGACATACATAAATAAATAAATAACATTGTCTTTGTTACCACCCTTAGCCTGATTCCTCAAAGTTTAAAGCCCTCATTTTCTGTAGAAGGATAAATTTTAAATCAACTCCAAAAATGTTTTCTAAGGAAGAAGAAATGATAAGGGTAATAATTAAGAGAAAAAGAAATCCCAGGTAACATTTACAGAACCGTGTGTTAGCTTCAAGGGAAACAGGTTTGTCTTGGGATAACAACTGTGCACTGACAACAGGAAAGCAACTGTTAATTTCTTTTCTTCCTTGTTTTTTTTTTTAAAGGCAAGGTAAGATGATAAACGATTGTTGCAGCTTCCCACAGAGCATTACCCATACTAAAGTAATAAATAAATTAGATGCCTATTACTATTTTGTAGTGTACTTCGAGACACATATTTTGCTTTACATTGCTATAGCTTTGGTAAGGGAAGAAAACTGCCAGTTCTCATTTCATAGAGCCACACTGGTGCCTGCAGAGTTCCGTTATACCTGCTGTAGGCATGTAACTCTCAGAGGGATGCCAAAGTGTAAGTAATTATTTTCTTCTACTGCTATATAAATACAGATTTCAGATACAGCAATATCTTCAAGAAATAAGGCTTCAGAGAAGCACGCTCAAACAAAACATAACTTACTTTGGCATCTATATATTGGTTAGCATTTAAGGATTCCCGTTCCAATAGGCACTGTTTGTAACACAAGCTTTCTAGCTGATACACTGCAAGGAATTTTGAATTGTATACTTTTATATAAAAGAAGAACTAGCAGATCAATTGATTTCCATGTAATCGCTTGCAGGGAGACGGAATCTTTCAGAATCCCAGCCTCAGAAACTTTTAACACAGCTGCTATTGAGAAACAAATCAAATAAGTCAGACAGTCTATGCTTCTATATTTCATTTTTTTCATCCAGGCTAACCCCCTGCTAGGGCACTCAATAACAGAAAACAGCACAAGGTTTCAGTGTCCCCCTGTTTCTTGTCATTGTGATTTACTCACGTACATTTGAAATCCAATCACGTACTCTATACCACATATAGAAAATGACCTTGAAAAATGTCAGCTTGATCATTTTGACTAAAATCTAATCTCTTAGGGGTTATGGTAGAAGACTTAGAAGAAGTAGAGTTAGTCTTGGAAATTATCATAACAAAAAGAGAAAAAATATAAATTCTATTGGTTTTGGAAAGAGACATTAAAAAAAATGTTTCTTTACAATTGTATTTTTCCCCACTTTGGAAATTATATTCACAAAGTATTTGATATACAATAGTATTTAATGGCTTTTTTGTAACTTATTTATATACCTTTTAGATAGGCAAGTATTAACCAATTCAACCCCATTTTAAATAAGATTTGCAACCATTTTATTGGGGGTTTGATGCATTAAATATGTTAAAAGTTGACTGTAATCAACTGTATTTAAGCTGAAAGCTTCCTATTTCTTTCTACACAGTTTATTTCTACACAGTGGGTACCATTCCTACCTGGCAATGATATATGCTATTTCTTAACTGAAGTCAGAAGAATGGTTGTCAAGTTATTTTATAAGTGAAGATCTCACAATCTGCAGAAGCAACTGTATTGGGCTCACCACTTAAAACAGTCTGAAGCAGCTTAATTAACATTCTGGCCACCACTTATCTGCAGAGCACAAAACAATATACCACATTCACTTACCCTTTTTCCCTCTCATTAGTATGGCACAACAATTTCTGTATTACACTAAACTAGACATTTAGCTCCTATTTCATTACTCCACTAAACTCAGACACCTTCTTATCATTGGAAAAGGATGAAAAAGGAACTGGAGGTGGTATTCAGTGTGCTAAATCATGACCCATTCAATCCACCAAAACTGAAAACTGAGGAAGCTACAATCTTCAGAAATGAAGGAGAGGTGAATACCCACAGGCAAGTAGAAAATTATTTTCACACTATTCTCAACAAACCAACCAACCAGCCAACCAGCCTCCCCACCACAACTGAGCACCACCTCATATTGCAGAAGGGACCAGGTTTCTCTCTCCTGTGTTTATTCATTTCCTCCATGCTACTCTGGTCACTGCTCTATTCCCTGTCTGCCTTTTCTGCTGCCTTGCTCCTGCTCTTCAAACATTTACCTCTGAAAATCATATTATCCCATTCCTCAGGAGTCGTTTTGCTCTCCTAACAGATTGAAGTTCCAGGACTTAATAAGTTAAACCCTGGCTTTCTCAACTGAAAATATGATTTTGGAGCTATAAATACTGGCAGTGTATGACAAAACTATAAATACTGGCAATACATATAGTGACACCTACACATATTGTTAATAATAGCTCACAAGGGACAATGTAAAACATGCCAAGAAGAGCACACAGAGTGAGTGAGGCATGATGCTGGAGAGAGGGAAGGTGGAGGGAGGAACTTGGAAAGGTATGAGCTCTCTTCTGCACCCAACACCTTCATAAAAATGTAGCCCTTTGGCACCTACTTCATATATAGCCTCCAGAACCACCCTTTTCTGTACTTTTTTTTCATAACAGACTATCAAACTAATAAAGACATTGTACTCATAAATCTTAGGAGGGTTAGAAATCATTATTTAAATTTAGGAATGAGTTCAATGAAAGTCAATTTCCAGCAAAACACTAAAGCACACTTCTTTCATGTATACAAGCAAGTACACAACATTTCTTTACTTGCATACTTCTGTAGCTGGCCAACACAGAAGGAATTTTAGTTAAATAATAAATATGGCCACTACTTCACAAAGTGATCTTCCTGACAATGTCACAAAGTAGAGGAGCAGAGATAACCCTGCCAGAAGGAAGCAAGGATGGGAGAAGAAAGTTTACCAAATGGTCTAAGAGGAAGGTGTCTACATCAACATTTTACCACATGTAGGAACAATATTGAAACTCCCACCACATTCTGTGAACAATGCAAGTTTTTTTCTAAGATAGTAATACTTCTGAGTCAATACAATAATCACTCAGGAATGTATCTGACTTCTTGGTGAGCATTGTTCAATTCTCATAATGGTATTTAAGTCTAACATGGTAATAATACAGTGAATGATTAATGGTTGGAAATAACTATCAAGAGTTGTACGCTGCTATAAAGGAGAAAAAGATATGAAAAATTTAAGCAGAAAGAGTAAAATATTTACTTTATACATACCTTCAAAAATATTGTTTTCAACTCGGCTGGATCAGCTCTCTTGGTTAGAGCCACCTACAAGTAAATAAAATAACATTAATATGCCTAATTTTTACAGATGTCAAAGTGTCATTTAAAAGGAAGAACTCAAACAACAGAACAATAGATGAAAATAAATGTTCACCTGAGATAAATTAGGCACTGCTTTAGCTGGCCGTGCTTATTTTACTCATTTCACATTTGTACTTTTACTTAACACTGCTTCCCTTATGTGACCCTGAAATTCTTAAACAAGCACACATTAACAAGTCATAAAGACATTCAAGTACCAGATCTTTTCAACATACCTCTCTGCTGGGATTCGGCAGGATACCATCTTTACCGTATGGCTTTATGCTTCCAGCATATTTCATCTAAGGATTTCAGAGTACCACACACAGCCCCCAACTGACAGATGGCAAGAATAAAATACTCAGACTTACAAATTTGTCCAAGAAAGCAACATCCTGAAAGACTGAATTCCAATGCAATTATTTAGTTTATTTGTACTTCTACCTCCCACTGAAAACATTTGAAACTATTTAAACTTATAGTATAGACCTTTTTGATAGGTAAACTCAGAAAGCACAGCATCTAGATTTTTCTGAAAATCAGAGAACTAACCAGTTCCAACTACAATATAAGATACATTCATGACCACAAACCCAAAGTAATTCCCCCCCACCCCACCCCCCCCCACACACCAACA
>VWZY01003688.1:946429-960128 GCA_013399075.1 Chloroceryle aenea | reverse complement strand
CCACCCCCCCCCCCCCAAAACACCAAATTAAAAAAATATTCTATATCCACCATGGAGCAAGCCCATTGGTATTTTCCTTGGTGACATACTGGACCATTCATTTGCTGCTTTTGGCAGTAAGTGGATTCATCCCCTCAGTCTCTGCCTAATTCCTTTTTCAAAATATTGATAAAATCTTGCTTACCAACATAATAACCATCATCTGATAAGTCAATTCAGCACAACCATCTATGTCTAATTCTAAAAAATTACCTTGCAAGCAAACATGGATTTTCAAAAAACTTGTGAAAAAGTCTCTGTAATGGGGAATAAACAGCCAAAGAGCAAGATGTAAAATCTAACCCTCACCTAGAGAATTAAACATCAGAAATGTTATTGATATAACATGACTAGCTACATTCTTGACTGTCCAGAGCAATGGTAGACTGTAAAGGTGAATGTGACTGCAAGTACATTTCTAGTAGCACACTAGACTACTGCAGAACGTGGTGGGAGCTTGTGTAAGTCTGTACAACAGTATTAGGAGAAAAAAAAAAAGTATGAATAGGGTTTTTCATACGATTTTAGAAGACTTCTACTCTTTTGAGGGAAAAACCACACCTGAAGTTGTGCTAAGATTCAACTGAGAGAGTCCACAGCTGGAGTCTAAATTCTGTGTTTTCACAGAAATCTGTGTGAAGGCAGCTGCAAAAAATCAAAGTGTAATCATGAAGCTAGGAATCTAAGAATGTGTATTTTCTGAAGTATCAGCTGTCCTAAATGTAATCACTGAGTAGTCAGTAGAGATTTAATCTAACCCCATTTATAAAAAAAATGGTACTCTAGAGCAATTGGGAACTTTGTGGAAAGAAAAAAACCCAACATTTCTATACTGTTGCAATCCAGAATTATGCCACTATGTAGACAAACAGAAGACACTTCAAACACCTGTAGCCCTTAAAAATAAATCACTTTACCTGCCTTAAAGTTTAAATTTTATACTGTCACAAAATTTTAAGTCTAAGTAACCAGATATGGAAAGAACAAAGGAAAAGCTTACATGCTGGTACCTGAACTTACACTCATTTTTCTTTCTGTTTTTACAGACAATAATCCTTGAGAAATTCAGAAGACAAATTGTGCTCAGAGTGCAGATGCCACTTTTCAACCCCTTTTTGATTATGGGAGGATTTTGGTGGGTTTTTTTAAGGCAAGTTTCTTTCAAACCATATACTGAAAGATGGGCTGAAGCTTGTCAGGTCAATAAATGCATAGAGGCACTGCGAACTGCGAGCCCAAGCAGCAGCAGCGGACCATGGCTTCCATCCATTTCCCACAGTCTACTCCCACATTCTTCTATTTTCCAAGAAACAAGAGAAGAAAGGGATGGTTAGCACCACATTAATTGGTTTGCCCATGTGTCATCCACCAGTCTCCATTCTGAAAGGTCTATTTGGTCCTAATTAAGGAAAAGAGCCTGTATTACATAATGCTACAGCTTCAGGAGAACCTATGCTAATGCAGCTATACCAGGGCTCAGCCTCTTATCCAGCCCCAGCTGTGGGCAAAGCTGAAGCTGCACACACAGAAATAAGAACTGATCCTGATGACAGGCGTTAATAGCAGATTCGCCTTCTGGAAGAGGTCAAAATATCACTTTCAATGCCATTCTGAAAATTGTTCCCAGTTATGTTAGCAGTTGAAGGTGGGCTAAGTAACCTGATGCCAACAAGTCTGCAAGCCAACAGGTAGTGTGACTGATGAAAAATGTCCCACAGACACAAGCTGCTTCTCCTTCAGTCAACTCAGGTGGTATTTACTTACTTGCATATAACTGGGCTTAGGTGTTTTGTTACTGGGAAGACTTCTTCATTTTACTTTATCTTCTCTCCATAAAGAGAAAAACCAGCCTGAGATAAAACCAGCTATGAGCTAGTAGGCATGAGATCTCTCTAGCTGCATGAGGAGGCATTTGATAAAGCAGATCTGAGGGGAATAATGTTACTGCTCTTTACAAAAGGATGCTTTGTAATAGACATTAACACCTCAAACACTTTTAAGTAAGGTTAGTGAAGAAAATTCTCCAACAAACATTTATTTTTAGAAAAGCAGCGGACAATGGGGAACATCAAAACTAAACTACAGGATTATCACATGCTACAGAAAAGAGTGGGATAGTATACAAAAAATGTCACCAGGGATTGTCATTCCTAAGGTAGATACTTGAAAGTTTTAGCCAACATACTATGTGTACATATGCCTTGTAATGTATATGAAGAACAAGCCAGCACAGGCAAAGTAAGATTTTAATTAAAAAACACCAAATCCCTCCCATCAGAACAACATTCAGCAAAGGGAGACAGCGGGTGCACAGAGAAATGGAAAGCTCTGTGAGGGACAGTAACACATGGGTTGATTTGCACACTGGAACTGTTCACAGACTTAGACGCCCTTGCACCTTCATCTTAATTTCAGCCCATTTTCTCTAGCAGAGCTATTTGCTCCCTATTGACTTATGCTCAATTTACACTGACATATATTTTCAGTCTTACACCCTTAACAACAAAAGCAAACAGGCTCTTCCCAGAAAAATGTAACTGTACAACAATATAAGAAAACACAATCCACTGGGAAATTAAAGAAAATTGTATTACACTTCCAGTCAACTCTATTCATATATGTATATATGTACACAAGGCAGAAGGAACAGGTTGTCGGATGGTATATGATATCAAAATATCCAAAAGGACTAATAAACTACTGAGTGTGATCCACCCAGTAAAGAACAATAACTTGGGTGGGCAAGAGAGAAAAAGAACTGAAAAAAAAAAAAAAAAATTAGTGCTAATACATCATTAACCTAATGGCAAATATAAAATGCCCAACTGTCTCACCTTTACAGTAAAGATCACTTTAGTGGCCACCATTTGCATCGAGTAGAAAGTCACCTTTCCTAGGGATCCAGGAATACCTGGGAATTCTACAATATTCCAGAAATGCTTCCAGGGATGGGGCATCTATCACCTCTCTGGGCAACCTAAGCCAGTGTTTCACCACCTTCACTGTAAAAAATTTGTTCCTCATCTCCAGTCCAAATCAGCCATTTTTTAGTTTAAAATCATTATCCCTTGTCCTGTAGCAACAAGCCCTACTAAAAAGACAGTCCTCGTCTTTCTTATAGGCTCCCTTTAAGTACTGAAAGGCTGCAGTGAAGGTCTCCCTGAGCCTTCTCTTCTCCAGGCTGAACAACCAACTTTCTCAGCCTTTCCTCACAGCAGAGGTGTTCCAGCCCTCTGACCAATTTTGTGGCCCTCCTCTGGACCCACCCCAATAGGTCCCTGTTGTCTTTCCTGTACTGAAGACTTCAGAGCTGGAAGCAGCATTCCACGTGAGGTCTCACAAGAGTGGAGTAGAGGGACAGAATGACCTCTCTCAACCAGCTGGCCACACTTCTGATGCAGCCCAGGACTCAGTTGGCCTTCTGGGCTGTGAGCACACATTGCCAGCTCATGTCCACCTTTTCAACTGCTGGGTACTTCCAAGTCCTTCTCCACAGGGTTGTTCTGAACCCCATCATCACCCAGCCTGTACTGATACCAGGCATTGCCCCGATTCGGGTGCGGGATCTTTCACTTGGCCTTGTTGAACCTTAGGAGGTTCACATGGATCACTTCTCAGGCTTCTCCAGGTCCTTCTGGATTGTACCCCCTCCCTCAGGTGTGTAAACTGCACCACTCAGCTCGGTGTAATTTGCAGACTTGGTGAGGGCACACTTGGTCTCACTCTCTATGTCATTGATAAAGATATTAAAGAGCGCTGGTCGAAGTACAGACCCCTGAGGGACCCCACTTATCACCAATCTCCAGGTGGACATTGCGCCATTAATAACAGGCCTAACACATGATCACAAGCTCTAGTAGTTTCATGTTCAAAGTAAGTTTATTTTTTTAAAGTTCTTCCATTCTTAAACACAACTAAAGAACGCAATTTATTTAGCACCATTAAAAAGACCTCAAATCAAGAGTGAAACCTCATGTCTTCTAAAAATGTTCTTTAGTTTTGTCAACAGTTATTGAGTCCACCTGTAAGACTCAAACATAGGTGGCCCAGTTTATTTAAGAGGTCATATAAGATCATTGTAATGTTTTCTTCTGGCTAAAAGTGTACAAATAGATTCAGAATGTGTGACTCCAAAGGTGATCAAACCAGGGTTTGACCTCACATTCTTGTTTAAATTAGTGACCAGAATGTCAGAAACCACCTAAAGCACAGCTCAAATTCAGACCAGAAATCTATTACAGGATTCACAAGATGTCAGGGGTTGGAAGGGACCTTGGAGAACTTCGAGTCCAACCCCCCTGCCAGAGCAGGACCATACAATCTAGCACAGGGCACACAGGAACACATCCAGGCGGGTCTTGAAATTCTCCAGAGAAGGAGACTCCGCAACCCCTCTGGGGAGCCCATTCCAGTGCTCTGTGACCCTTACAGTAAAGAAGTTCCTCCTCATGTTAACATGGAACCTCTTGTGCTCCATCTTACATCCATTCCCCCTTGTCCCATCACAGGGCACAAGGGAGAAGAGGCTGTCCCTTTCCTCTTGACACTCAGCCCTCAGATATTTATAAACATTTATCAAATCCCCTCTAAGTCTTCTCTTCCCCAGACTAAAGAGCCCCAGGTCTCTCAGCCTTTCCTCAGAAGACATGTATTCCAGTCCCTTAATCATCCTTGTAGCTCTCCGTTGGACTCTCTCAAGCAGATCCCTGTCTCTCTGGAACCGGGGAGCCCAGAACTGGATGCAATACTCCAGGTGAGGTCTCACCAGTGCAGAGCAGAACCTCCCTTGATCTGCTGTACATACTCTTCTTAATAATTAATCAACACTGTGTAAGTATTACACTAAAAACCAGTCCATTATAAAAAGATAACTCCTGCATTTTAATACAATTACCTTGCTTACTTAGATGAGAATGACCTTTCTTCCATATTTACACTAATACTACCACAAACACACACAGACATTCTTCTAACCTAGCAACTCCCCTGGGTCACCTTCCATCATCACATGCAGCATCATAAATTAGGACAGTGTTTTGCAACAACATCTGTTCAGGGTACTGTCTCCCATTTCAGCTGTAGCAATAATGACTTTCCATTAGACTATGTTTCAGCATATTCTCACCTTGGCAAAAGTACTGTCATTCTTTCTGCACGACAGAATCCAAGTAATAGAACTTGACCGTGATTTGCAATGGAAAGTGAACTATGCAGAAGTCAGCATCATGGGGAAGTCTGCAAGCAAGATGCTCACCAAGCAGGGAACCAGAGAACTGCAAGAAGAGCTGGCACAGAATACAGATCAAAAAAACCTTCTCAACAGACCTCCCTAATGGTAAGCTAAGTACTTCTCCTAGGAAAACAGAATCAGATGGCATTTGGCATAACTACCAAAAGGCTTAGGTTAAGCAGCACTGTAGAGAGGCTGATCTAAGCAGGTACATTCAGTCTAATCAGTCTAAGCACAGTTAGCCTTAAGACAAAAACATTTATTTTCTACATTTTTCATCCCTGGAGTCCAACATTACAATAACATTTTGCAAAAGTATTGTACTTAGTGTACAATAGTACTACTACACTAAGTAGTAGTTACTGCATTCCTTTGTCTACTAACACCTTAGCTAAGAAAAAGAACACTAATCAACAAATTCTTCTGAGATCCTACTGTCTGATTCAGTATGTAGAAGCTACAGAACAAACACTACTGAAACTAGACAGTCATGCTGAGTCTACCTCACAAAACAGTGCAGGAGAACAAAATTAGCTAACAGAGAGAGCAAATCTCAAGCAAACTATTTGCATCCATCTTCACTCTGTCACAAATAAAACTCTCCAGGCAATTCCCAGTCCTGCTTCTGCACAATGGTAAGTGGAAGCCTCACTTCCCCCAAGTGCATCAAAGCTAGCAGACCTACTTTATTGGGCAATTAGCTGCTAGCTTTGATCCTATTTTCAAAGTTCCAAAGCAAATGCAGCTGGCTTGTTCATAAGATGGTTCTCACAGAAGGAGACTCCCAGTAAACCACAGTACTTCTGCACACAAGCTCACTGGGGACCAACACACAGTTCTCAGTTACACACACTGAGGAAAATGGTTGGACAATTTGTCCAATCCTTCTAAGTAAGCACAGAAACCAAGGTGGGAGTAGCATATATCTTAAGGAAAAATGCTACAAGAATTTCCAGTAAGAGCTAATTAACATTATGTAAAAAGACAATGACACCCATAAAACTGGCCTGATACTAAGGTAAAAATAGCTAGGTATTGTCACTGCTCAGCAAAACTGTTTAACAGAAGGAAGAAGTATCATACTCCACTCCAAATTTTAAGCACATGTCAGGAACAAACTGGAATATTAGCTTGTAGTCATCCTCTGGACTAGGACAAGAATGCAACCGCTGTCATTCCCACAACAAAACACAATGCACTATGCTATAGTAAGAAACTGAACCTGAAAACCGACTCTTTGTAAAACCCAGAAATTTCTTTCACCTCTCCTGTTGCTATCAGAAAAAACTCTGTGCTCCAATCTCTTTCTCTGCCTATCAGTCCATCTTCTTCCTCAAATATTGCCTATTGTCTCATAGCTCCTCTGCAATATGCTTTTTACTCAGATGATCTTCAGGACTGTGATTGTAAGATACATAAGCAAGCTACTTTGCTATGGATATTATGTCATATTACCCTATCCCAATATATCTCAGCAAACTAGAGGCCACCATTTACTTGTAAAAATGCAATAATTATATGTGATATATATCAGAGGTTCTTCGACAAAAAAAAAAAATTATTTTCAAATGAGCTTCTAATGAGAATGGTGAAAGGACATTTCCATCAACTCAGGAGTAGTTTTCAAAAACACCCCCTCCTGCTCACCATCAACAGATAGAATGATAGATGCTAACACTGTTACTTTGCTCTCCCTTTTGCATCCTTAACACCTTTCAGAAATGGAGGATATCCAAGCATTATGAATGTCAATCTGCTAAAACATATTTGGTGGCTACCTCAGCCCAGTTTATAGACTTTCTCTTATGATTCTCCCGGGGCTTTTTCTGATACAACAGTACTACTGTATAACCAATGCATTGAGCATAAGCCCAAGACATCAACTGCCTCATCTTAGAAAGGCTGTCATCCCAGTGCTAGCTCATCCTCTGGAGTTAAACTTCAGGCCTTCATCTGGCAGAAAAATAGTCATCTCACCCCCAAAAAAAGCAAAGGACAGGAAAATTCTCATGTGTAACAGCAAGATCAAAAGTAGTTCCTGGAGAAAGTAGAAGATTAGATAGAAAGCTGTCATCACTCAAAAATTGCCAGGGAAAAATGGCTGACTATTAGAGCAGCATGAATTTTATGTGTCACCCAAGGTTATTAGCATAAAATTTGGATCAGGATTAAGCAATGGGTAAATCACAATGAAGACAGAAGTCCATTTAATGCCATGGTTCTCACAGAGTGGCACCTTCAGGGGGCTTTGTCTAACAGCTACACTACTAAATAGCCTCTCCAAGATACCCATGCTCATTATGCTCAAGGTTGCAAATAGCTCACACCTCAACAGACACAATCACTCCTGGTTTCATCTGGCCCCTAGTTCCATCCCCCAACACCCAAATGCTCACTCTGCCTCCGGCAAGACACAAAGCTGCTTTTGCAGCCTAAATGATTGGATACTTCTACCAATACAAGTTATAATCAAAAAATTCAAAACAATAGATATGATGTCATACCACCAGGTAACTTCTTGAGAGTCCTGCACTGTGCCTGATGCCATGCAGTGCACACAGCAACCTAAAAAGAAATGTCCCAGGCTCTGTCTAACACCTTTATAACTTACAGAAACAAGACAGCAAACAATAGCAGAACAGATATTCTGAACAATGTTACGAAAGGTTTCTCCATGATTTGCTCTCACAGATGCCCATGCAATGGAAGTTCAACTGTGACACAAGGTCCCAGTGATTGAGCAGGATCGTTTGCAGCAATAAATAAAAAGCTGCTTCCCTTTGAAGACAGGTAATCTGGGGCACTGCCATATAGGGGTTTCATAACAGAATGATCTGCTCTCAGATAACTAATAATTCTGTGAGAAGAGAAAAAAAATGTATGGATGTGCAATCAGTGCCTATAAATTTGTGGAAAGGTCTGTCTCACATTGTTGCTAGAGTAACTTGTTATTTGTGACTTCATGCTTGTGAAGGAGTAAGTAAAAGAAATGTGCTGGAGATAAGTTCCTATACATTCCATGTCTTGACTAATGATTGTGTGACAGGAATTATGGTGGAATAACTGACAGGTAAAAGTATTTTGTTTCGGTGTTGTGTTTTCTTCTTTGAAGACAGAAGTTCACTTTTCAAGATCCTATTTATAATTAAATCCATCTATTCAATTCTATTCAGAATGCTACACCTCAGCAGCTCAGAGAACTAGGAAGGGTGTGGGAGTGGGCATGAATCCCTACATGTGCATGGATCCAATTCTGCAACCTTAAAAAACAATAAAAGACTACTGCACAATGGAAACAGCATCACACACACAAAGCAAACTTATTAAAGGCTATAAATGATGAGACTCAAAGAAAATCTTGTCCACAATCAGTAACCCTTCCTCACAGCTAACACAAAAAGCAGACGCATTCCAACATGTATTTTGACAAATAATAGCACTCTTCAACTTGAAACAATTAAAAAAAAATAGTTTCTTTCCTTTTTTGACTGTACAGCTCCCATCACAGTGGACTATTGGGTCATAGGGAGCACACCCATGCTCTGTGAAAGCTGAAAGAGCGGCGGTAACTACCCACCTTTCCCAGATAAACGTGCTTGTCAGCCTATGGAAAACCTGGGCTTTCAAGTAATAGAGTATCTCTCTTTTCCTTAAAGATTTTTGTCTGTTATCTCAAAATACATATGCCAAAATATGAGTTTGCAAATATACTCTCTTTTGCCTGCAAGCAATGGTCTCACCATTTGTCCAACTCCCATTATATGGGTTTCAGTTCAAAATTATTATATCAGCCCCTGAATAGAGGGCAGTTACAAAGTAAAGGCAGTTTAACATTTTCTTTTACAATTCTTAACTTCAGTTTTAACAATAAACAAATGCTTGCTGTTAAAACATTAGCAGATTACGGAGCTGCCACAGACTACTGTGGGCGTGTGACCTTCAGTCTTGCTAAGGGTCTGAACAGAAAGTTGTAGCTATCAAAGAGGGTACTTGGAAATTCCAGTTTCATGTGGGAATATCAAACAATCCAGTGAAGACCTAACTCACTTATATAAGGCAGTGAGTGTAACGCTGGAAGTTTATCCGTGACTTCCTGCAATGCCATCAAAATCTTTATAAAGAGTTCACAATAACACTCCATAATTTGCAAAAGTTGTAAGATATCTCAAAACAATTAATTAAAAACTTCTCATCTCCTTAAGAAACTGCAGAAACATTTCCAGCAGTTTAATAAATTTTAATTAGAAACTACTTTGATTTTAGCTTGAATAATTTTGGCTTCTCATCTTTGAGACTATTTTATTACATATATTTGCATAAAGAAGTAACTGTTTCATCAAAATATTACATTTATTTCTGCTGCATTGCCCTCAGAGTACTTTTTGTGGTTTATCATTTGGATGCAGTGGAAATGATGATGATGTCAAACTGAGTATCTTGATTTAAAGACAGGAGTTTAAAGAAAAAATCCTAAAATTACTTTCAGGCAGGCATCTTTAGCAGAGGGGAAAAGAGAACTTTTTTAATATTATTATTATTGGGTTTTGCCAAGGAAAGCATTTCCATTTTCTTTGGGGGTACTGCAGTTTGACCAGATTAACCAAACACAGAGCAAAACTTAAGATACTTGAGAAATTCTCATGCTATTCTTTCAGTGTCTCATTAACCCTTCATTCCTTGGACGCTTGGGTTGATGTCAGTAGCCTGACACAGAATCATAGAATGGTAGGGGTTGGAAGGGATCTCTAGAGATCAAGTCCAACCCCTCTGCCACAGCAGGATCTTCTAGGGCAGGCCACACAGGAAGACCACCACCAAACAAATTCAGAGCAGTCTGTCTGCCATCTCACATTGTGCTTTTGGTATCAGGTGACAATGTAGTTCACTTCTTGTCATCAACTGTTAAAAACATAATAAAATTCCAGAACTTCTCTCTGACCAGTTGATCAAGCCCTTTGAAATGCAAAAATAAAAATTAATTATTTGACTCATGAAAATACCAGGTGACCAATCAGTGGTTGCTCCTCAAACCTTTCACAGCCTGTGCCAGGACAGGAAGGCTTCAAACAATGAACAGAAAAGCCAGGCAATCTCATGCTAGTTTTCATTATATATCCTCCTGTTTAACCCAACTGTGGGTCACACACAACACAAAGTACCCCCAGACATTTAAAGCCACAGAACTGTAGACACATGTTCTGTATAAAACTTTCTGAAAACACTGAAGGAAAATATTATTTGATGAAGTCTTTTTATGCATACTTCCCTAAGCACTTCCCATCATTTTCCACACTTGAGAATTAAGTATTTTTATTTGGGCTGTTCTCATAACTGAGATACTGAATCTACAGGTTACACATAATGGAACATCAAAAGCAAATTTCAAGGGGTTTACAGCCACTATAATTTTCTCTACTGTGACAAGAAAAGAGAATCTCCAAACCTCTGTAGTACAGCATTCACCCCACAGAAAAGACTGAACCCGCTGCTTCACACCAATCAGTCTTGAAAGAAAAGATGAAGCCCAAGCAACTGATTTGGGCATGCGAACAGAGTAAAAGCAATTATAAAAAGTTTGTTGTTTTTCTTCCTTTTGAACAGCATCAACATGGGACTAATTCATGATCTTTATAAAGTAGTTTCCAGTTAGACTGACACACAATGGCAAGCTGTATTAGACAGGTGAAGTGACAGGAAGGAGGAAGGCTGACTTGATGTCAGTGACAAAAACTATTTTAATGGAAATGTGAAATTATTCAAAAATTTCTTCCCCTAAACACGTGAAGATTTCTCTAGTCAGATTCAGACTGCACAATGGGCTGAGAGCAGGAATCAGCCAGACACGGTATTCTAACATACTGTGTTTTTTCTAATGGCTTTTCATACTCAATGCCTCACTTAAAGGTTTCTTCTGCCGAAGATCTGTTAAATCAGTGATGTTCCATCAAACAGTAGTTGTCAAACATGATAAAAACCTACAATAATAAAATACGTGACCAAGAGGTTTTAGCAGCCAAGGATCCAGGCAAGAGTGAAAATAGGTCCTATTTCCAAGGCACAGAAAGATGACAATAATAGCAAACAGCCTGCTGTTTGTTCAGTAATACTAATTTTCAGACCTCTTTTCTTATGTCCTAAAATCAGACCTATGTATGTATCAGGTCATGCAATGGATGGATGCAACAAGAAAGTCATGTAACAAAGGGCAGATGCTAATGCTTGACTGCTACTGCAGAACATACCTTTCAATTAAGTCCTTTAAGTAGGGAACCTCCTGCCCTGCTACAGATACAGAACATCCTCGTCTCTCTCCCACACATAACATCACACACCAGACCAGAGACTCAACTTAAGAAGCTGTAGTGAGCACCTGACATAAAAGAACTATAAAAAAAAAACCCTGCAAAGTGGCACCACACACAAAAGTAGAAATAAGCATTAAGGCAGGAGATCTCATTTCTCAGTACAGGAAACCGTGTGTGCACACAGTTGAACACAGACCCCCCCAAACCAGAGTTGCATGCACAGACATAGAATCTTTGTCTCGTGATCTTGCTGATGGCCTTCTATGTTTTGGAGATGTTACCTGCATTTTTATTAACACCTAACAGTCCCCAATTCAAGGTGTACTCAGATGCTGCTCAAGCTACTCCATCACTGAATAATTTGCTCTAATTTACTCCTCAAAAACTATTCTAATTTACTGCTTTACTTAGATGACAAGGGCACCTTTTCTAACTTAGTAGAAATAAATATCCATTGACTGAGGCAAAAACCCAAATCCCTAATCAGTGATAGTTCTATTGCCTGAGAGAGTTGAGGGAAGTTGGGATAAGAAACAGCAACTTAAATATGAAGACAATTCAAATTTCTTCTTCCTATTGTCTGGATGATTGGCATTTGGCTGAGGATCATGCTATGAAAGCATTCTCCCCTGTTGACTAAGTGCACTTTTAGGAAGTATGTAAACACTACCAAGAAGAAGGTAGAAAAATGTGCACCCTTCTATGACTCCATATTCAGAAATCTACACATTTTTCCCAGTACACAACATCAGAAAGAAAACCAAAGAACAGAGAGTGCTAGTTGTCATTCTCTTCCCATCTCCTCGCAAAGCCAGCACTAAAAAAAAATGCTCCAATCTGCCAAGTAACCTTCTTTGAACCTGCCATTTCCTGATAAGTTTAACATTATCCTCTAAGATAGAAATGAGGCTTAGCTTTAGGAAAGATCATTTTTACATCTTCCATGAATAAAGATAGGTATTTACCTACAGAATCTGAAATATGGGAAAAGATAAATACAAAATTGTGCATGAAGCTGAAAAAATCTGTGGTCAGTGGCATTTTATACAACAGTCTGAATTCCTGTAAATCAATTTCAGTTACGAAGGAAGTACCAACAAGATTACAGTGTCATAAATGGAGAGAGAGAAGGAATAAACTCTATTAGGGAAATAACAAATGGAATTCAAATACATTAAGTCACCATTCTCATCCTTTCCCTAAAGCTTACAGTTTAAGAAGAAATTGCTCAACTGAGTTTGAAATGTTCACTTTGACTCCCTATTCTTCCCTCCCTGTACAGTTGTTCCACAACTGCTCAGAAATGTTTTATTTAAAATTTGCCCAACGGCCAAGTTTTTAATACTCCAGAGCACTCATTACGTAAAGGCATCTGAAGGAGGAGTGAAAAAGTCTGCTTTCTACCTATTTGTAAGGCTGGCTAATAACTATGGTCATCGAGCTACACAGCACCTTCTGTGTTACAGCTTTGGAATTAAGGTTGCTCTTTGCAATTCTTCAATTGCCCTAATCATCAAGGACATAAAAATCATAGTTGTAAAAAGTACAAGTATTACTCTTCTGATAGGTCCCCATAATTGCAAAAATAGCCTTTAAAAGCCTTGAAATTTTTATACTGATGAGAATTTTTTTTTTAAAACCAGATTTTAAGAGTTTGATAGTATATTATCTTCACATGGCATTGATTTACTGTGGAACCTGAAGACTGGGAAAAAATTAAAGACTACATACTAATACCCTTCAAGTAAAACAATTTTCTTAGTATTTCAGTTGTGAACAGAAGACATAATCAAGTTCTAGCCATATAATTTGTGGCTAATCTCAATATAACCTAATGATAGTTCTACAGATAACTACAACTCTAGGATCATCTTTGCTGGCTTACCAAAACTTAACATGAATTTAGGTGAATTTTGCAACCAAGCTGTCAGACAACTAGCGTCCAAACAACCTCTTGTTTTTATTAAATGTTACAGATTTTCATGAGAGCCTGTCTTGTCTCCTTTGTCTTTCCACAGTTTTGGCACTCTTGCTGTCAGACATACCTGTCCCACATACCCTAAAGAAGAGCTGGAGCAGTACATTCTTCATCTGCTTTCTTTGAAGTACTGCATTTCACAAAAAA
>VWZY01003688.1:936227-946411 GCA_013399075.1 Chloroceryle aenea | reverse complement strand
AAAAAAAAAAAAAAAAGGTGATTCTGATATGTCTGTGTGTTTCTCTCCACATTACATCAAATTTAATTAATCTAGCAGTATGTGATAAGGTGCAGTGTTAACATCTTTTTCCACTGTCTGCACTTATGTTTAATCAGAGTTGCAATAAATCAAACAGCACTAATATGGCTAGGAAGCCTTCACTTGTCGTAAGAACAGTTTGTGGAGGAAGCATTAACAGTATGGAGTAATTGTATGTCCTATTCATATCCATATTCACACACAGCTAAAATATTAACAGTAAGAGTGCCAAAAATGTGGACAGACTAAGGAGACAAGATGGGCTCTCATGAAAATCTGTAACATTTACTGAAAACAAGAAGTT
This sequence comes from Chloroceryle aenea, assembly GCA_013399075.1. Taxonomy (NCBI): domain Eukaryota; kingdom Metazoa; phylum Chordata; class Aves; order Coraciiformes; family Cerylidae; genus Chloroceryle; species Chloroceryle aenea. The sequence goes on along the minus strand of VWZY01003688.1, from coordinate 946,047 downwards.
GTTTGGACACTAGCTGACTGAGAGCTTGGGTGCAAATGAAAATTCTCACCTTCTCAGCTACCACAGCAAACACTGTGGTGCATCTATGCCACCTAACACCAGATGAAGTTCTAACTGATGGCAAGCCCCAGACCCTCCAAAAAGCCTACATCTAAATTCAGTAAACTCAATCAATGATGCTTGAGAAGGAATGCAAACTCTTAAGCATAAGTAAGTCTGCTGCAGGGGGAAAAAAACACATTCTTTATCCTACAGACAGATGTGGAGAGCGATAAAAATGTGTCACTCAAAAATGGAAACATAGTTTAGAATAAATAAAGCAATCAGAAGTTACAGTAGTACTATTTATTACAATAAACTCTGATTGAGTAAGTTATCCAAATACAGTATATGGGTTTAAAAAAAAAACCACAATGATGACTCCCAGAAAAGGTCCCAGTTGCCTGTGCCCAGAGATACATAAACCTTCCTCCGGCTCTTGTCCAAAACCTTTAAGATGGGTCTCCTGCTGAAGGGATGAACAAAGCACCAATGTTATTCATACTCATATGAACTGGCTGCTATGGAGCAAGACTGAGGTGAAGTGGAGCTCATAGTCATAAAGGCAGAAGTAATATAAAAGACAAAGGCATTAAACCTCTTTGTAGTTAGGTTTTTAACTTTGACCTTTATATATTTTAATATGGATAAATCAAAAAATGCTAAAGTTCTTAACAAGTCACATGTGTATCAGTAATTCAAAAACTACCAATCTATGGAAAAAAACAGAAGAGTTATTGCATTGGATGCAAGGTTCCATCATCTTCACCGCTAAGGTCACTCACTCCTCTTTACTCTCGCACATTTCTAATGTCAGAAAAAACCCTGAGAGTTAGAATAACACACCAGCTGCCTGACTCACACAGGCTAAGACTGCAGTCATCTTCTGTGTATGGTGTTGAACTAGAATTGATCAGCACTGATAGAAAAAAATGTAGACACCAGCTAGGCTTATCAAGGTAAATAAATAAAACCACACACTTGCCTAAAACAAGAGGCAGTTATACCTTTGGCAGCAAAGTCAATTCACATTTCAATTCATAAAAATGCCAGCCAGAGACACATCTTTTAAAAAACAAAAAGATCACATTAAACCATTTGCAAGGGCAGTCTCATTTTCTATTTTGGCTTTTGTGGAAAATTCACATCAAAGTTTTCCTGTTAAAAATGCTCCCGAGTCCAGTTATTGATCTATATAGAGAAATGGGTGTCCTGGTTTCAGCTGGGATAGATTTTCTCCCTTGTGGCTGGTATAGTGCTGTGTTTTGGATGTAGGATGGAAAACAGTGTTAGTAACACAGGGGTGTTTTAGCTGTTGCTGAGCGGTGCTCACACAGAGTCAAGGCCTTCTGTGCAACTCGCTCCACCCCACCAGCGAGTAGCTTGGGTGTGCATAAGAAGGTGGGAGGGGACACAGCTGGGACAGCTGCCCCCAGCTGACCAACAGGCTATTCCAGACTATATGATGTCATGCTCAGCATATAAAGCTGAGGAAAGAAGGAGAAAGGGGGAACATTCAGAATGATGGTATTTGTCTTCCTAAGTAACCATTACACATGATGGAGCCTCTCTTTCCTGGAGAAGGCTGAACACCTGCCTGCCAGTGGGAGGTGGTGAATGAATTCCTTTGCGCATGCAGCTTCTGCTTTACCTATCAAGCTACCTTTACCTCAACCAAAAAGTTCTCTTTTATTCTTCCGATTCTCTCCTCCATCCCACATTCTTGCACCATGCCTCTTACATTTAGGGAAAAGGCCCTAGCACCTCTTTGGTTATTCCATCATGAGCCAAGCATGAAGGGTTCTCAATGTAGAAACCTCCTGATCCACAGAAAACAGCACGGACCTAATTTTGCTAAAAACAATTCCTTCTCATTTCTCTGCTGAGCAGTGGAAATTGCAAAATTATCTATAAATGCAAGGCAGTAAATAGCCCCATGGGTTGTCATACAAGACAACTCTTGCAAGATTCCACCTTAAGGTATTTTTGGGCTCAGCGCTACCTTAGAGCATGTCATCCAAATAACTCTTCATGCTGCTTTGCTGTGAACCCTATTTAAAGCAATGTGAACTGATTTACAGCAAACAAGAATGTTTTTATATATTAAAAAAAAAGCTGTGATACTTTTTGACAAGTCAATTACCCCACTCTAATTTACCTTGAAACCATGACATTACCCTGGTATCGCTACCGAATGTTTAGTATTATCCAAGCTGGATCACAGCTTCATGGTTACCAATGTTTTCTAAAAAATGCAGTGACCTGGTAGTTCAGAAAACAAACTGATACGTCTTAATGCCAACCTAACAAACAGTGCTCCTACAGTGAGTTCAGCCCTGGCAAGACAGCAGACAGACAATCAGCCCAGTATCAGGAAGGCAAAACAGGCAAAGAACCAGTCCCAGAGGCCTGGCCCACCCTAGCCTAGGACTCTAAAAATGAACTAGTAACCTCCTAAAACTATGGAAGTAGTGATACCAAGAGGGCTTTTAAATTATTTTTAAAAGGTTTGGCTGTCTGGACACAAGTCTTCCTATCTCATTGTGCTCTCTACAAATAAAACTTGTGTTTCTGTATTTTCAAACTCCACTTTGCAAAGCCTCTGAGGGTCAGATCCATTAGCACGCTCCACCACCTCAATCACAGCATGATGCAAAAAAACAATTCATCTACGAGCAGAAAGGCACATGCAATTTAAGATTTTTAGGATTCCAGATGTTCCACCAAGATGCACATCCAGAACTGCCACAGCCCTGGCTGAGCACATACAGACATTTCAGACACTCTGACCAGGCATCCCCGTTCCAGCTCAGCAACCATGCATGCAACCAACATGTGTAATGTTCATTGGCAGAACTGTAGGATCAAGCACAGCAACCCTCTGAAACTGAGGCAGGTGGTTGTATCACTCTTGCAAAATCCACAAACACCCCTGGCAACTGAGAATCCAAATCCTGCCTCTCCCAGATGGGTATCCTAGTTGATAGCAACTGAATTGGGTTCTGGCCTGTTCCTCTGTCACCCCAGCATTTGTGTCGCTAACTACACAGCGTCCCTACCTGAAGTAGGGATGCAAGCCTTGCTGTTTGAAGATCCTCCTGAGACATCCTTATCTTTTAATTTCTCACTGGCTTAGATGCTCCCTACTCAGCATGCTGACTGTTGTGGTGGTACCTTTTCCTGGACATCTGGGGTTTCCTAATTCTTCTCCCAAAGCCAAGTGGAAAAAAGTTAGGCATGGAGATGCTGATCTAGAGAACAGCAAAAAGTCATTTTAGTCTCAATTCCAGGCACCATCTTTCAGGTGGCCAAGAGTAAGTGAGGGAGTAAGGCAGATCTTCAAGGAGACCCAAAGAGTGACTTTACCAGTCAGTGGAGAAACAGTGCTCCCTAGGTGTGTAAGACATGAGAAAGTTACGAATCCATCATCTGAGGTTAGGGACCTCACAAGGATTCAACAAGAAGAATTTGATCAGGCTTCAAACAAGCACTCTTTCTTCTGTTTCTTCCCTAATTGTGTGTAGTTTGGTGTACATGTATTCACTTCTCCACTCTCTCAAATGTTGCTTTTTTAATTCTATTCAGAGAAAAATAAAAACCCCAACAATCCTCTCCTTATCAGCCATTTCATCCTGAAACATGTTGGGTTTTGTGCTGGCCAAGTAACACTTTTGATAAAGAATATAATTGTAATTGCATGTTTCTAAGGTATTTTAAATAGCATGAAATTATTTTAAAATGTTATGAAAAATTCATTTGCAGTGTTCCTTTAAGTGTGTTAACAAAGCTTCAATTGAAATTGCTTTATTCCAAACCAAGCAAAGATAGAATGTTTTTATAAGGACCTCTTCATCTCCCTACAAATGACTGAGATACGGACACTGTTCAGAAACAGAATGCACCAAAAAATAAGCAACCTTACATTTTATTAGCCATAGCTATCTAACACCACAAAACATCAGCTGCTCTGTTTCTGAAGATTATGTTGTAGCTGAAGCAAAACAGCATGATTAGCAGAGTCACGCTAGTGCCCAGACCTTTATTCAAGTGGAGGTTTGGTGCCATACAAACATACAGGCTCTCTTCAGTAGGATGAAGCCATTCTATAGCCAAAGCAACAGCAATTCTACAAATCAAAAGCAAAAATGAAGCTAAAATAAATCAGCACATTCATGCCATCTTCCAGGAAATACAGTATCACATACCTCCTTGTCATACTCCTTGGACAACATAGATAAATAAAATAGATATTGGCCTAAACAAGCTGGTCAGAAGACACATTGTTATCATTCAGGGCTGTAAGGTTGTCTACATTATAGGATCAGGAGGAGCGCCTTTAATGTATTGTCTGAAGCACACTTGGAAGAGCCTCTCTAACCTCCTGGTACACAAAGCTGCATAGAAAGAGGAATTCATTTCCCAATGTGTTAAGATCTAGGTAACTTTAAATACTTTCCAACAAACATCACAACAGACAAGACACACATAAGGATGCAAATGTAACTGCTGAATCCAACATTCTCCTTAATTGAGGTCACCCTACAATTCCTCTTACAGGGACACCATAATGGGAAAAAAGCTAGTTTCAAAAACTTGTTAAACCTACTGCCACTTACAACACATGATTCCATCAGTACCTCTCAAACATATTAAAGACATAAATCAACCTCTTTCACCACCACCTCTGGCCCCCACCTTCCTCTGATAGAGAAAGGGTGGGGGCAGGAGGGAATAGTCTACAAAGAAACAGATCAACTCAAGTGAGACAAAACCCCCAGTGTAATAAAAAGTTCATTTTCAGGGTAATTCAGCAATCACTGCAGAAGAAAGCTGTATGGACTTTTTCCACAAGAGAGTCACTCCATGAGTGCCCTCCCTGTGATTATTCTTGCCAGTGGGCCCCATAACTCACTGTGCACCTTGTGGGATTAGGACTCAAGCAGTCCTCTTAAGGGTAAATGTCATAAGCAAAGAAAGACTTGTGCAGTGACAGAAACCAAATGAAACTAAACACATAAACAATGATGAGGATGACAGGGAAGGGCAGTAAATGATTTGCTTCCCCCTCTGTTCCAGTTACAATCATCATGTAGGCTACTTTGTACTTGGAAAAGGTTTGAAGTTAACAGCACTTAACAAAAATTCAGTGTTCCTGTATCAGGTAAATTGTGGTCTCTTAAGATGCAAGTCAAGATTCAGTAATAGGTCAAAAGCAGAAAAAATACACGTTTTTACAGAGAGGGAAGGTGGAAAGAAGAGTCTCATGATACTTAAGATGTTTAAGAATTTACACATTTATGCACAGTTCCAAAATTTAGCTACACATCAGGGAGCACTGCTGGAACTGTACAGGCTAAAAATAGGACTTTCCATGTGGATCTTACATTATGCTATCACATCCAAAAAACTACCATGGTGCCATTAAGTGTCATTATACTATTAAGTCTACAGTACACAAACTCAGTGATGCTTCAGGGAAACAAAAGATTGCTCTTCCCTTACTCACCAGCCACTTTTCCCGCATAATTTTGATCTCACTGAGTGGCTGAAGCCTGTCCATAAGGGACTCCACTCTTTTCACAGGCACAGTAGCTCATCATGATGCTAGGATCCCTCACCTGTTCCTTTCTGAGGGCCCAATGAATCCACATGCAATGCAATGCAATTCTTCTATTTTACTGGAGGAAGGGAAGAATAGCATCACTGAGGGCAAGAAGAATGAATTCCATCTGTCCCCAGGCACACCTCACCCTATTGCTAGCACAGGGGAAAGAAGCACAGGAGGAGCTGAAGGAAGAGGCATGATGGAGCTGTATGATGCACAAAGGGACCCACTGGGTGTGCACAGCAGTAAAAGAATCATTATGGCATGGCTGCACCAGCATCTAATAGTTTAGACTCTGTTTAGAATCACATTAATTTAGAATTGCGTGGTGTTTGCATTTCGACCACGGCTCATCCAGAGGTTATTAATCTGCATCACCCAGTGCAGGCATTAGATCATTTCTGCACACAAAAAGGTCCACAGAGACAGGGCCAGCAGCATCAATCCTTCACAGAATTCCAAATAATTCTGTCAAGATGTTGCATCTTGCACAACTGGGGTGTTCAGTGGGAAATGTCTGACTATATTAACACCAAGGCATACAAGGAGCCTGTGATGGGTACTATTTTTGGTATCACAAGGCTGAGGATTTTAAAGGTAAATAGGGCAGTACCCAGAAAGAATATGTAACTCCACTGATACAGCATCCATAGTAAACAGTCCCAGAAAAACACAAGCAGAAAGAGAACTTTAAAATTGTTAAATATATTAAAAGTACATAACAAATTTTCTTTACCTTGCTTTAGAAACAACCCACATATTGTCATGTAACTAAAGTCAGTAACAAATGTCTTTGTGTTACCTTATTGATAGATTTCTGACAGTCAAGCACTTGTGGTTGGACTAGATGACCTTCCAACCCAAAACATTCTATGATTCTTCAACAGACTTACACATGCACTTAAAATTAAGCATGCAAGTAGTCCCACCACATACTGATGTAAGTAAGGTTCATGCATTCACCTGAACAGTCATTTTACAGCTAGCTTTTTTAGCATGGGATATTTGTGTTCGCTTTGTTCATAAGACAATATTTTTTAAATAACTTACACATTCTGGCTTAGAGGCAACCAACTCCTACCTTAGTACTATGCAGTTCAATGCAAGTATTAAGATTCATTCACATGCTATCCATAGCAGATGCTATCCACAGCAGAGATGAAGTTTAATGGTGTACAAGTGCTTCCATGTTAAGCCCACTGTTTTTACACAGATTCTAAGCTTCAGTTTATCTACTGAAATTACTAGAGTTTGGCATTCTCTTTAATGCAACATTTAACTGTTCTGAATGTAGCTTAGTGGTTATGAAATAAAAAGTTTTAAATCCTATATACACTAGCTCCCATTATAAATACCAGTTACTGACATTAACTTGAACAAAGTAGCACAGTGGCAAAGTCAGCTACGGAAAGAGGTCTCCTTGAGAAGTACCTTAGAACTTCTCACTGAAAATAACTTTCTATTTTTCCAAGCAGCAAGAGTTAAAAAAGATAGCAAGTCACACTTTGCACATGCATGAGACAACAGCTATGCTCAGAACTGTGTAGCAGGGTAGCTTACATTTATTCAACAAGCACAGTTAACTTTGCTGTAAAGTATACACCAAAGGAATGGCAGGAGGCACTAGCTAGACTATGTAACTTCTCTTTAAAAGTACCTCACTAAAGGGCAAAAACCACTTCGTGGTTGCATTGTTAAACACTCAAAATGAAGAAATAAAGCATGACACTATATAAAATGTCATTATTGCTCTGTCCATGCATTACTGTAAAGACTTTGCACATAGGCCGTTTACTGTGCAATTCAGAAAAAGAATCCAGTACCTGTGATGGTAATTTCATTACCAATGGGATAAAAATCTACTGGAACATCTCACCCACAGTTTTAACCAACACCTTGTGCAAATATAATTTACAGTGCGGTCTTCACAAAACACTTTCAGAAAACATTTTCAAAGATTAAGAAAAGGCACTGATGTGCAATATACATTGTTTAAAACATTGTACAATTTGTAAAACACTGGGAAACTAGAGAATCCATGCGTAAAAGTGTTGCCCATTTATTGATACCTGAGTGCTTAACTATGCAGCCTTAAGAGTAGGCTGTTTAGGTTTTCTTTCTGACAGACTGAATTCCTATAGTCTGTTTAAAATATCAACAGCTGAAATCTTGCAAGCAAAGAACAATTACATTCAATCCCAAAGACTCATATGCCTAAAAGGGTATAATTAAAAAATTAAAGGAAGCGGTCATGCAGGATTCTGGCAAGGAAAGGTACAGAAGGGATTTTAGAAAAATCATTCAACTCACCAGTCCATTGTTTGGCTGAGGTGAAAAAGGCAAACATTACTGAGATGCATCAGTGAGGAAGTTAGAACACAAATCAAGGCCCATGCCTGCAAGCACATGTGAATAACTTCAGGCCTAGAAGCTTTTTATAAGGCAAAGTTATTCTTATGTGTGCTTGCAGAACCTGAGCTCAGACATTACAGTTCAGGTACAAAACACTACTTACATTTTGCCACTGAGCAGTAAAAATAGAAATTCACCTCTGTTTAACAGCAACCATTTCACCTCAAGAAGATAAAAACCTTTGAAGTCTCACAAGGTAACTTAATAATTAATCCATTCAAGCTCTGCTTTTTTTTCTTTTTAAACCTAAGTCTCTCAATACACATTCAAGGCTGCAACTAGAAGCCTTCCTCAGAAGCTAGGTGAGGGCTGTAAACCCTGCAGTACAAAGTGCTGTATCTCTGCCTTGCAATGCACCAAGGATGCTTGTGACACTAGTGACAAGACATTATTCTTTTCATCAGGTATCTCTCCGCTGAGCCTGACGTAATCAGAAACATAATATTCCTTCCAGTTTTTCCCTTAATTGTTGAGTCTTTCCAACATACACTTGTGTAGGTTTTGGTGATCTGAACTGTGCAATAAACAAAGAGAGCTAAAAGGACATCATCCAAATATGCAGCATGGAACACACATGTCCACCCAATTAGACAAACACTAACTACACCTGCAACATTCTTAAAGTATATGTAAATAGGATGGACTCGAATTGCAGATTAAGAGCTGCGGAGTAGAGAGGAAAAGAGAAGTAAATGGTTCAAACATTTGGTGAATGGAAGATTTTTAAGACTTTTAACACCAACAGTTTGGTAAGATGTAACTGATATGCTGTGTGTATGTATGACAATAAAAAAAAGAGCTAGAGAGGACAGCTAAGACTTATAAATAATAAACATAAGATTTGAGGATGACTGTTTCATAGACTCTAGCAAAGAGGAATCCCATATTGCCCGATCCATTAGAACAGCAGGTATTTCAGATAACCTAAGTTCTTAGTGAGGAAGGTGCTGACGGGAGCAGCTCTGTCACGGACTCACTGAAATAAAGGAGCGTACAACCCCGGTCAGAGTGCGCACGTGTGTTGCTTTGCGTTGTTCGGGGCATTTTTGTTTTCTGATGTTTCTTTCATGTAAGTTTCATCACTACTTCAACAAAAGCAGGATGTGACCCAATTTTTTTTTTTTAAGTCTCAGGATTCAAAAAAGAAACCTAATGAAAGCCTACTAGTAAGTTTTGAAGCATCAACACTACATATAATTTTATCTGCTGTTAGAATGGAATACTTTTTATATGGCCTTGATCCAGCTCATGGATAACTATTATTATTTATTCTGGGATGGAAAAGCATTATTACACAACTGATATAAGTAATTAAATTAATTTATCCCTCTGAAACAGTAGAAAAGCCTAACTGACAGGAATCAATTTGACAGAAGAGCACCGAGAAGTGAAACCAGTTGGTAATTATAATCAAATGTGAAAACAGAAGCTAAAACAAGCATGCAGGGAAAATGGGAGAAAAGGCAAAAAAGGGATTATGACGCTAAGGCCTGCAAGCAGGGCAGGGCCAACATCAATGCCTGCACTGGGCACGGCCGCCCCGCAGGGACCTGAACGACCAGCTTCTGTCCCGAGGCCCTGCTGCATTCTCTCATCCAAAAATAAGCGTATATGTAACACGCAGGCACGTTATGCATCCATATACCGTGTAAGCATGTGTATGGCGGGATGCTCACGAAGGCACTGCTGGGCCTAACAGCGCTCGGCGGAGCCGCAGCCGGGCCGGGCCGCGGGCGAACGGCCGCAGCGGTGAAGGGCCGCACC
>VWZY01003688.1:911561-936104 GCA_013399075.1 Chloroceryle aenea | reverse complement strand
CCTCGGGCACCGCCGGGCCGCGGGCGTTTCGGGGTGGGCACCGCCTCACGCCTGTGAGGAGGGCTCCGTTCGGTTTAGGTTTTCTCCTCGGGTTCCCGAGAGAGTCCCGAGCGACCGTGTCGCCAATGCGTGACTGGTGCTGCTAACCCGGGGAGATGCCTCCGGCGTGTTCGGAGGACGCCGGAGGAAGCGGCGGGAGGATGCCCGACACCTTCATAGAAGCCATGCTGCTGTTGCACCTCAGCAAACCCTGCTCCTGCCCGGAGCTGTTTTCGTCCCCGGAAGTCAGGCTGCTGCTGGAGGCATGTTTCATCCAGTTGCTGTATCCCAAGGCTTCATTCTGGGATCTACCGAGGAGGAGCTGTGCTTTCAACCAAATTTTGTCAATGCTGTTTCAGTTCCTCAGTCAGTGTGAACGTGACACGTAAGCAGCCCACTAGAGTCCACGGCCGAACCCAGGATGACCACAAGTATGGCACGCTCAGCCTCACAGACAGTTTGCAGACTGTCTACAGACAGCCTGTCTGGGCATGTTTGGCACCATACTGTTTGGCATGTGGGCCCGTGGGTGGCTGCAACCAGGGCATTCGCCAGCCTTGCCAGTGCCCACTTTGGCTGGCCTCAGGGTTTCTGGCTCCTGAAGGGATTTTAGGCTGGCCTGAGGTTGGTAGGGCAGACAAGGAACTTGTCTTGTGCAACTAAAGGTTGCTTGTAAGAGTAGCTCAGGGGTGAGGTTTTGTGTTTATAATGGGGTATCAAGTTAGTCATAACTTTGAGGTGGATCTTCCGGCACTTTCCCTAAAGTCAGTTTCTTAAAGATATTACAAAGGCAAAGGATCTCAAAGACAGATCTATTACAATACAAACCAGAACAATTAACTCTTTGTTTTTAATTGTCTTGGAGACAGTAGAGGAATAACAAGGATTCATAAATGCGTCTGTGCCTGCCCACTGTACATCTTCCAGGATGTCTCTTTTTATGTTTGTTTTCAATCCAATGAATTGGTGAGTTTCCCTTTTTCAGCAAATTGTAGTCTCCTCTGTGTCCCTTGGAAGTTTCTTCCATTACCTGTGGGGCCCAGCAATGAATCTACCACCTTCACTTCTCAGCAGTCTTCCAATCTCCACTTCTTATAAAACCCTCCCACTTGCTGGATTCTCTTCCTTTTCTGCTTGCCCCACTCCTGGGAGCTGGCTGCATGTGCTCAGCTGTTCTGTAAGACAGCACAGCCTTTCTTGCTGCATCTCCCTGACCTAGAAAATAGCCATTAGAGGAAAGCATACTTGGAGCATTCCTCTGGCCACAACTTGTCAAATGACCACAAAAATCAGATTATGTAGTGCCTATCTGCAAACTAGGTAAGTAAATACTGTCACCTTGTCATAAATCGATAGTTAATAGCAGTCCATTTATAAACAATAAAAAGCCAATCTCAATTATTTTAATAATACCACTGAGAAGAGTTACAAAGATAAAATAGCATGATAATTGTTTTAAGAGTACAAATACAACATTCTGTGACTATGCAGCAGCTAGGATATTTAAATGTGATGGTGAAAGTCTGTCCCGTTGAGCTTTATTTTTGTGAAAACAGGCTTCAGTGAGATTTCTTTTTTACGTATCAAGACTGCTAAGAAAATCACCGCCGTTCTTGTGTTATACTGCCACATGGTCTTGAGCCAATTGCCAATAAAAAACATAAGCTCAAACCCTGCCTGTGATTCAAGTAGACTGTCAGTGAAATTCAGAGAGATAAATAAAAAAGAATGTCCCTGGAAATCCTCATTCAGCTGCTCCCTAAATGCTACACCAGTGGAGCTCTTCTTGCACTTAGAATCACAGAATCATAAAATAGTTCTTGGTTTGAATGCACCTTTAAAGGTCATCTAGTCCAACACACACCCACACGCCTCCGCAATGAACAAGGACACTTTTGATCAAGTTGCTCAGAGCCCCATCCAATCTGACCTGGAACTTTTCCAGAGATGGGGCATGTATCACCTCTCTGGGCACCCTATGTCAATGTTTCACTACCCTCATAAAAAACTTCTTCCTTACATCCAGTCTAAATCTGCTCATCAGGTTGCATGGGAATCTGAGCAACCCAGTCTAGTTGAAGATGTCCATGCTTATCGCAGGGTGGTTGGACTAAATGACCTTTAAATATCCCTTCCTACATCTAATTTGAATTTACTTAATTTCCCAGCCTTCAAGAGCTCCAGTGCCTCAAGTCCTGAGTGTGCCTTCAGCCATTGCCTTGGTCCCACAGGGCTGGAAGGTCGTTGACTAGTTTATGTGAAAACAGGAGTGCCATCAGCATGAACGGTTTGGCCTGGCAGGTCTCTGACTGTGTCCAACACACACATACAGGCCCACAGTCCTTATCATTGTAGAAAAGGCTAATGTTCAGTACTCTGTCTACAAAAGCCACTTGTTTTCAAAGTCCACTGTTGACTGAGGTTAGATTCAGTCCCATGTGACATACTCCTTTCAATATGTTTTAACCACAAAGCCATAGACTGCTCTGGGGAATAGGAACAGAGGAGGAACATTTTTCATTCTTTCTAGTGAAGCCATGTCATTGTGCAGAGGAGAATCCAAAAACAGCTGGACTGAAGAGAAGTGTGGCTTTTTTGTAGGGTAATCTGCGATGGGTTGAGGGTAAAATTGTGAGTCAGTTTTCATTGCAAAACACATAAGCATTCTTGGAGAAGTTAGGAGATTGTGTCTCCTCAACCAACAGCTTTTTCTGTGTCTTACATGTAACACAAAATAAAGCACACAGCCATTCCAGGGCTCTCCTCTACAATGAGAAACAACCTAGTGGTAGCTCCTTGTGCCCTCTTCTGATACAGGGTATCTTGAGTTTGTTTGTCCATATGGGAATGGGTTTTGCAGGAAGACCTGTAGCCTATTTCCAAAATAAACCACAACCTACTATCTGGACATGTTCATTGAGGTGAAAAATTAGTCTTTGGGGTTTTTTTGCATAGAAGAGAGGATAAGATTGATTCATTATGTGGTGTTTTAACTATTAGGGTATTGTGTAGCAGGGCAACCATAATCTCAATAGGCATATATGATCTTTGCTGATCTTATTAAAGATTACCCTGGGGAGACTGAAAGCCTGGGGCTCGTGATTTTTTATACTTGATAAAGGAGTTGATAAAGGATCAGCACTTTCTATTGACTAATGCAAGGCAGAGCTCAGTGTGCTAGCTATTTTGGATCTTATTCTGACATTCATTACACTTTCTGATTTCTCGTACAATGTTCTGCATTTTGCACTGGCAGAGAGATGCCTAAAACATAAGACATTGCAGTATATATGTACTATGACAGGACCAGAGGGAATGGATGCAAGCTGCGCCAGGAGAGGTTTAGGCTGGATATTAGGAAACACTTTTTCACCAAAAAGGTTGTCAAACATTGGAATGGTCTGCCCAGTGCAGTGGTGGAGTTGCCATCACTGGAGGCATTTAAAAGGTGTATGGACCTGGTGCTTAGGGACATGGTTTAGTGGTGAGCTTTCGGTGTTGGGTCAAAAACTGGACTAGATGATATTTAAAGTCTCTTCCAGCCAAAGACATTCTGTGATTATGTAGCTTAAAGGCAAGAAAGTACCTGCTTGGATCTGGAAAGATCTGAGTTCATCTGTACAAATCTGGAAAGGACTGAATGTGGAAAGATCAGATCTGGAAAGATCTGGATGCACTCAGTACCTTTGTAAGAGGCTGAGGTAAAGCAAAGACTGACCAAAGGTCCTCAAGACCAGTGATACTATCCAAATTATTGAGATGTTTTCCTCAGGATACCTTTTGTCTGCCACTTGACATAGTGCCTTTATATTATACATATATATATACATATACAGCATGCTGTATGTTAACTTACTAGAAAACTCACACCAAGTATGTCTTCCTGTAAGTATAGCTTATAGTAGAAATAAATAAGAAGCCTCATTTGTAGTGGGAATAGCTGAATGTTCAAAAGAAAGGACCGTAAGGTTTTCCTGAGCAGATTTTGTTTAAATGCCTCTTAAAACTCTTTATTGACTCCTCTTCCTCAAGAAGCCTCCAGGAAAATCATGAAGCAGTATCCTCTTCCTAAGATCAAAGGTTTGGTTGGGGATTTTTGTTGTTTCTGTGGTTTTTGTGTTTTGGTTTTTTTGTGTGGTTCTTTTTTTGGTTGTTTTTTTTTTTTAATAACGGATGTCTGGCTGATGGGAGTTAGCACATCAGTTTTAGTGAACCTTAGCCAAGAATCTGTGCTCTCACAGTAGGCCTAGCCCTGAGAATTTCTCTAATAAAGTATGACTCAGTTTAAATGAATCATTCACAATTCTTATTCTTCTGTTTGAGGAACAATCACAGCATATCGTGATTTCCTTAAATATATTTGCTGGTTTTCTGGTCATTTTATAACATTGTCTGACAATTGTCAATGTTTCCTTTTTGTGCTGTTGTTTTTTTAACATATCACACATACATGTAATATCAACCCCATTGTTTACCTGTGATTGCTGAGGAGGTCAGCCAAACATGATCTTGTTTCCTGCTCCTTAGAACATAAGATTTTCAAATACCTTCACATGCATGTCTAAAATTCATTGCCTATCAGCATTTCTGCCAGTGAAAAAACAAAATGGTCATTTAAATAGTTCAAGGAAAAGTGAGCATAAAATCAGCATGTAGCAGTACAAATTCATTTTAAAATCCATACAAATGGTAGTGTATTTCCATGGCTTTCCCACCTCAAAATACAACTCTATCCCCCACTGTGTGTATTGCGTCTTCCGGGAGGGAGTGGAATTCATGAAGTTGGAAGGAGGCAGCTATGATTCTGTCTTACAGCTTATGATGGCATTTACATAGACATTACTGTTAAAATGGAACAGTTGAAAATGCTTTACCAGGGCTGTGTTTTAGAAATGCATCTGAAATAATTCAGGAAACATTGATGCTGATGATGAATAGAGGGTTAATTCTCGTGTTGGTGTAAATCAGCATAGCTAGTAGATTTGTGCTGATTTACGTTGGTAAGGCCCAGAAAATAGAGATATATGACAAACAAAGGATGCTGTATTTATTTCATAAGTGAAAAATACTTCATAACTCAGGCACACCATTGGCATGAATAAGTTATGAAAAAATCTTCACAGCCAAAAGAACATAATCATCCTTCATGTATAACAGATTTGTTTATTCTGTAAAGATTCATTTCAGTTGATTAATTATCAGTATCTGCTGATGGTGGAGGTAACAAGCCATCTCTGATGAGAGAATCATTTTAGGACATGCTCAGAATATTTTATCACCTAGCATAAGTTGTGTATGCTTAGAATATTTACCATACTGTGTACTAATAATCTCACAATTTTAAAGCTAAGTACTGAATGTAAATTATGTTACAGACATAGGTGTCATCTATATTTTTCTGTCTGTTCTTTTTTTTTTTTTTTTATAGATAAAGGAACTATACAAAAATAAATTAAAACACAATAACAGTTGTGTTTGCATGTCAAGTTCTGAACTGTGCTGCTGGATTAAATCATTGTTATTCTGAACCAGTAAAAAATTTGCATAAGTGCAATTGCCAGCTCCTAACAATACCATCAGAATTTTCTGCTTGCACCACATCTGATCTGTACCAGCCACACTGCACTCTCACGGGCCATTATTCACACACGGAAGTTAACAAGATGGAGATTTGTCAAGGGGTAAATTACCGTCTCTTTTTTTATTTTCAATTTTATTTGTTAAGTAAACAAAACTGCAACACCAAGTTAAAGTGCCAAAAGAGGTATTCTTCTCAATTCTGAAGCATTTATGAATTATAATAAATTATAATAAATCTTGTCAATCACTGGAAGATAAAAAGCAAAAGTAGATCATATTTAACACAGTATATTAATTTGCTATTTATAAAGTTGGCCCAGTCACCAAAATGCCTAGAATGTAAAGCATTATCCACAACAAGATAGACTGAAAGCTGTTGCTAAATCCATTTTCCAGAATGTTGGCCATGCTTGAATAGACACACTTCTTTAACCAGACTTTATTCACAGAAGGGTAGGCACCATTTAACAAAACTTGTGTATGTCTTTCAAGCAGATGTATGAACGTCTGTACACACTGAAGATACATTGTGTGCAAAAGGAGAGATGGATTTTAATTACACAGACTTTGCAGCAAGTAATAGAATCTCTGCAAAGTTTTGTACAAAGCACGGAGTTTCTCTTAGCTTGAAATTTACATGCTTGAAACTATAAACATTTGGTCACCTTGAAATTCAGTGTTTTCTTTCATTATCCAGCCAAAACCATCCTTTTTTTTTCTTTTCTTTTTATATTTTTTTTTAATTTTCCACGGATATGCAACATTTATTAATTATTAGTACACATTTCCAGAGGACCCACTATGAGCTAGTCTTTTTCCATAGCTGAAGAAAGGTGGTCTAGCTCACAGTCCATGAAAGCCAGCTGGAGCTTTTCCTTTAGTTTCAGTGCTTTGATTAGACTGGAAGAGTATCACCCAACTAGGTATTTACAGCTCTCTGTTATCAGTCTATGCCAGCTTTTGGTATTTGTTTTGTTAAAACAAGCTGGATAAAGGCAACAGTTCAAAAGGGTTTAGTGACTTCCAGGACTAGAAGCATTGATAGCAAGTGTGTTTGACTAGGGGAGATGATAACTTCTAATTACTTGGAGCACTTGATTTTAATTTCATTACCAAGAAAAGCAGGTCACATTACTTCTGCATGTATCCAGTTGAAAGTCAGCTGTTAGCTGGTTTCAGCCAGGCCTGGGAGAAAGGTGGCAATCTCACAGCTGTTACATACGTCCAGATTTGTAGAAAACAGCATCCTATTAAAGTATAGGGACTTCATGCTGCTTCCACTGAAGAACAGACTACACTCTCAGTTTATCTTTTAAGAATCTTTCATCTCCAAAGAATCCAGATCCAGAGAGATACTAGGAAAGACTAACCACGAAGGAAGACATCAGCCCATCTACTGAGCTTGGTAAACTCCCTAAGAATCCACAGGAAATCAGATGTTCTCGATTGTTCTGCTCACATAGCTGCTTCATCCGTACATTGTTTCTCTCCTCTTTTTTTTCTTTTTTTTTGTTTGTTTGTTTGTTTGTTTAGTTTGTTGTTTTAAGTTTGTTTGGAACCAGGCTTGAAGAGGTGGGAAGAATCACCTGGATCTACAGTTTCATGCTTCAGAAGTCAGCATGATATTTTCAGGATAGGTTGTATGCTTGGTGATGACTCACTAAAAATGTGTCATGCAGCTTTTGTGTTCAGTGTCTCAGAGCCTTCCCAGCAGGATGCCCACACTCTACATATCAAAAGGAGATTTTAGGGGTTAAGTTCCTGAAAGTTGAACTACAACACATGTTTTGATTAGTTAGTCCACTTTTTCTGTGATTACAAGATTTAAAGAATAAACACAGAAAATCCCTTGTTATGCTTACTGAAATCAATAGGGAATTTCCCATCTGAGAATATGATTTATCCTCAGTTAGATTTTGTGGGTGGATAGTGATGTATGAGGCAGAAAAGAATCCATCTCTTTTCTCCTTTTCCACTGCTTCTGCTCTAGTAACAGGGCTGATGAGATGTGAGTCAGCAAAGTGTCCTTTTCCAGCAAGAGAGAGGAAAACATGCAAGAAGGAAAAAATGTTCATCTCTGCCATGGTGAAGACAACCGCTTTGTCATGTGCTGCTTTGCTTATTTATATTAACATAGAGTGACTTAAAAGTGCACGTCATTGAAATGTTCATTGCCTGGTGAGGGAATCCATTAACTTAGCCTTCTGTCAGAGAAGTAGTCATAAAATGCACTCGAGTCCTCTGTGCTTTTCTGTCAATGCAGAGCATGTACAATCACCATGAGGCTCATTACTAAATTCAGACAGATAACACAGATAGGTGACATGTAGCTTCTGCTCCTGAAGTTTGAAATCAATATCGTTCTTGAATCCCAGGCACAACTTGGATGCTAAAATGATCACCAGAACTGAAAAGCATTTGTTCTTCCGTAAGGGACAAGCATTTTCATTTTACGTCTTTGAGACTGGGCTTAATAAGTTTCTCAGAGAATCTGAACCTGGAGATCATTTGGAACTTCAGAACCCTATCACATTCTATGTAATAGTATGGCTGATTGGGAGAATGTATCTTTACAAGACTCCTGAAAGAGCCTGATAGTATTATATTGTTCAGAACAGCACTTAGCAGCTGGAACTCTTACAGTGAGTGAGACACATCTGTCAGACTTCTTGGCTCTGGGTGGTTCAAAATGCAACGCTTATCTCCCACTTTGTCAGGCTTCTATTGGTTCCCAAAGAGTTCCCAGCTATCTAGTAAAGAGTCTGGTCTTAGTTTATTTGCTGTTAAAACCAAGCAAACAGCCTTCTCTCTATTTTCTTGCTGTACTTGATGTCAAGTAGGAGACCCATCCATATCTTGCAAAGCCTGGGCATGAGCAGAAAGGACCTTCAGCTCCAGAACATGCTCTCCATTTTATTCTGAAAGGCTTAATCATAGAATCATAGAATCATAGAATAGATTGGGTTGGAAAAGACCTCCAAGATTATCGAGTCCAACCCCTGATCCAACTCCAATTACTATATCATGGCACTAAGGGCCATGTCCAATCTCTTTTTAAAAACCTCCAGGGATGGTGAATCCACCACCTCTCTGGGCAGGCCGTTCCAATGCCTAATTACCCTCTCTGTAAAGAATTTCTTCCTAACATCTAACCTAAACTTCCCCTGGCAGAGCTTAAGCCCATGTCCCCTTGTCCTGTTGTTGGTTGCCTGGGAGAAGAGGCCAACCCCCACCTGACTATAACTTCCCTTCAGGTAGTTGAAGAGAGTGATGAGGTCACCTCTAAGCCTTCTCTTCTCCAGACTAAACAACCCCAGTTCCCTCAGCCTCTCCTCATAGGACTTGTGCTCAAGTCCCTTCACCAGCCTGGTTGCTCTTCTCTGGACCCACTCCAGTACCTCAATATCCTTCCACTGCTGACCTGCAATGCCTGTTGCAAATCCTGTTGTTTGGTGTTTTTTGGACAAGAACAAAGGAGATGAGTTCTGATCAGTTTTTTGTGGAGTCATCTGTATCACTTTGCATTGGCACATTTTAAGTGAAACTTAACTAATCAGATCTTTTGAGAGTCTTATTAGTCCAAGTTGGAGCATTAGCTCTGAAGGAAAGAAAATATTCCATGAGTTGTTATGTAGAAGCAAGCTGAGCCCAGGCATCTAAGATACTACTCTAAATTTCAATGAGGAACTTTAGATATTTAGGTCAAGTGTCACAACAGCTGAGCTTTCAGTTTCCCTTCAGGCAGATCTTCTATACTCTTGTTGCTAAAATGAAAGATACTTGCTTTGGTGCCACCGAGTTTGAAATGCGTATGTAAATCATTAACATGAACCCTTTATTCTGACCAAAGCTACATGGTCTAAAGTTGATATTTGGAATCTGTTAATCATTATATGTCAGCTACTTGCTGCATATATTGGAAGGTGATTCCAAGCACTTTTAGAGGTCAGTACCTCTGTCTCTCTTTGCATAACTAGCCTGTGTCCAGATTCTGTAAAGGGGTCTAAAACGGTTGTTTGGGGTTTTTTGTAGCTTGTCTAGTGCCACCTGAAGGGAGGCCTGTCTAGTGCCACAGCTGGCTCATTGTAGCACAAATATTTGAAGACTCTAGGTACCAGCCCTGAGAATGACATTACTGAGAATCTGCAAATTTAAAATTTTCCAAACTTTTCATCTCGTCCAAATTAAGTCAGTTTACTGGCATCAGGTAATAAAAAGCACATCCCTAATACAAGCATTAACTCTCAATTAGTTTTCATCCATCTGTTCCAAAGTATGGTGGATACTCTAAATTCTCTGTGTTGCATCCATGAAAGGATGACAAAATGCCTGGGGAATGTGGCCTCAAAGCTATGTTTTTTCTTGAACAGAGTTTGTGGGCACTGGAGCTCCACAGAAGCCTCCCTGTACAAATGCCCAAGGTCATGTCTCCACCTATTCCTGTTAGAGCTGAGCAGATTAGTTCATAGCTTAGCCAAGGTTTTAAGGGCCAGGAACTGGAATTTCTTTGCTTTAGAAGGCTTGATTCAGCAGGAACTTCAGACACTGAACGGATTCTCACATAGCGTGGCTTGCACTGGGTACATGACAGTCAGAGAAAGCTTCAGAAATACCTGAAGAAAGAAATGGCAGTACCTCCAGTGGCTTGGTGGTGATTGATTTTAGCTGTTCCTATCACATTTCACTCTGGTGCAGATGATAATTCAGCATCACTGGACACATAAAAATATTCCAGTTCTTGAAGGTACTGTAGCCCTATGCTTGTACTTTTTGGTGTTTGGGGTTTTTTTGCCCCACCGTACAAAGGTCAGTGTTGGCCTTTCATCTGCCACCACCCTGACTACATATTGACCATGTTTCCCTCCTTTTCATATCTTGGTGTCTTCCACACAGCTGTTCTATATCCTTGGCTATTCCTCATGAAACTCTTTATCTGACCAACCAACTTTCTCTCCTTGCTACTCATTTCATTCTTTCTGCCATCGAGCAGCTTTTCCCACTCTGACTAATTTCTAATCCTGGTATTTGCAACCTCATCCCTCTTTGACTGATCTGTTTTCCTTCCTAGCCCAGTCCTTGAAGCCCTTTGCTAACTCCTTTTACATTTTTCAAATGCCTTCTCTTCCTTGTCCATTGTTTTACCTCAAACCCTGCTGCTGTTTCCCAATATGTCAGCTCTGACTTGCTTCTCTTGTGCTCCAGTTGAGCCATTTTCCCCTCTTTTGTTAACTGGAAGCAGAAAAGAAATTCCCTAATTTTAGTTTGGCTTTTAAATGCTGCATTAGCAAACAGTAGCAAAGAGTAGTTGATCCACGGAAATGCAGAGAGCCTACATCCTTCAGCTGCTGGCTTATTGTAGCACAAATATTTGAAGACTCTAGGTACCAGCCCTGAGAATAACATTACTGAGAATCTGCAAATTTAAAATTTTCCAAACTTTTCATCTCGTCCAAATTAAGTCATTTTACTGGCATGAGGTAATAAAAAGCACATCCCTAATACAAGCATTAACTCTCAATTAGTTTTCATCCATCTGCTCCAAAGTATGGTGGATGCCACAGCTAACTTTCTGAAAACATTTCTAGCATTGAACAAACATTCTTCTCACCTTGTTCTTTAAAACAACTCCATTGGTTTTGCTAAAAGTTTTAAAAAAAATGTCACAGTGAGCCAGTTAGCTACCATGGAGTATTCTGGCCTGTGGTGATGGGTTAATATGTAAGCAATTGAAAATAAGATCTTTTCATGGAAAACACTGAGAAAACTTTCTATTTTATCTCCAATTGCATGACGAATAAATTATAGGTGTAATCCCATTTTTTTCTTTATTGCATTCTTTTCTTTTTTGAGATGTAGAATGTAAGTAGATACAATTAGAAACAATACAACAGCAGAAGAGTGATTGCTTCTTGTATCAAAATGTTAGATGAGAGATTCCACTTGCTTTGAAGAAAAGGGCAGGTTACAAAAATAGCTCAGAGAAAAAACAATTTTTTTTGTTGGAATTGAAATACTTTGTATGTTCAGTCTTCTAGAAAGGGAAATGACTGCACAGAATGAGCTGTGTAGATGGTCTTGACATCCCTTGAAACAATCGTTGATCAGATGCTGTAAAACTTCAAAGAGAGGTATGTTGGTCCTTAGAGAATGATAAAAAATTAGAACAGATTAAGGATATTTAGTTTGGAGACACAACCCAAGTTTTTGAAACAAAATATTTTTGACACAGTTGTAGAGGTAATGGTGCAACAGTAGGAAGCATTCCAACCAGATATGGGATTTGTACAAATCACTGATTTCTTTGTTGCCTTCTGCTTCAGCTCATATGTGATTTTATTCCTTTAACTATTCTTTGTTGAAAGGTAATTGTAGATGCAGGGTACAAATGGATTACCAATTTATATTTGCAAATGTGAAAGAGATATCAATTCTACACTACTGGAAAAAATAAAAATATTTACTTGAATACAACTTTTTATGTAGGAATTCCAATCCCAGATTTAAAAACAAAATTTTAAAATTTCCGATAGTATTTCAACACAGGTGGTTTAGTGGTGTTCTGTAGAGATACACTGGTTCTTAATGGTTTTCTCAGAGAATTCCTTATGATGAGCAGTACCTTAAAGCATAATTAGTTTCATGGGGGAGAGTGGTGCCACTCCTGAATTGAGGAGTTAGAGCTGATCAGGATCACAGACCTCACCTTTAGGTTTGCACAGTAAACCAAGGAAAAGTAGGTTGCACCTCTCAGTTTTAGTGGGAACTGAAGTTTTGATGTACTGCAGTGTGTTCTTACTGTTCTCCAGGGTGGAAGTGACACATACATGCTTGTTTTCATCTGATGCCTTAGAGAAATTCTGTGTTCAGGCTGCAGTAGTCATGCTGGACTAGCTGGAAGTTGAGGGAAAAGGTTTTTAATAGGTGCACAGAAAAAAAATGTTTGAAGGCTACTGCTGTGGAAGAACATACTTAGTCAAGAATAAGCCAAAAGCTGAACTGAAAGATTTAACTCCTTAATCATAGAATAATTAGTTATAAATTGTATAATGTTCACTGCTCCTCAAGAAAAGCAAATCAAACAAAACAGTGCTCTAATTTTAACCTGAAGTCTTTGTCATTAACTGTAAATCCTAGTTCTCATTAATGCAAGACAAGTACAGATAGTATTCTTCCATTAGAGGGAAGTATTGGTAGTTCTGATAAATTCATTTTACCTTCGATGTATCCCATTTTGTAAAGGCCCACTTTTTAAGCTGAAGGACGCTCCTGAAAACCTGTCTTTTTCTTCTGAATATTTTTCTGTAATTCTTTATGTACTGCTGTGACAGTTTTAAGCTGCAGATCTCCAGTGTTGTTTTCCAAGGGAAGCTATTTCCATGGCCTAAGCAAGTGAACTGTGCAAAACAGGCCACAGAGCAGGAAAAGGAGAATAAGCGTCCAAAGGAAAACAACCACAACTATGAACAACAATTTCAGTGAATGAGCCAAGGGAGTTCGAGGTTTTGTGACTCTTGTAAACTAGCCTTTAGAAAGCAAAAGTAGATCCAGGTCACAAACATGTTTACTCATTGGGACAGTTTTGTGATACATATTTTCCTTAAGGTCCCAGGCAGGCAATTTCTGCCCAGGAGTATATGACATCATAAGCAAGGGCTTAGAATTCAGATTTCAATTAAGGATACCCACAGCAAGGCTTTGTTAAGGAATCTAATCACATTCTCCAGGACAGATCTAGGGGCCTTGATTCATGCACACTAAAATCTTTCTGAAGTCAACAGTACTATTTGCTGGAGTGGAGAAGTCTTTAAAGGAAAATGAGCCATTGAGCCAAACCCTGTAAACAGTCTACAGCTTTAGGTAAAACTGATACTTGCCCACGCTGTATATTCTGGCATTTGTAGTAGTCAACCACTGGCTGTGAGAATACTATCATTGTATATCCACTGCTTCTTCACTCATGTCTCTCCTTCACTCATGTCTTACCATAGTCATAACTGCTTCAGGAAACAATTTACAGAAGTGTGTCTCCTCAGCTGAGTAACCATGAATTCCAGCATATCTCTGATGATTTGCTGTGAGCTTTGCTTAGACAAATCAACATTTGTATATAAGATTGTCTGCTTGTCTAAAATCTCTTTGTTGTAAATCCTAGAGAGTGAAAAGAAGAAGAGTATTTAAAGCATTTTCATCCTGAGAATAGGACCATCCTATTCAGATTCTTAGTGATTTTTCTAGTCCAGCTGTGATGGCTTCAGGTGATACAGATATCAACATTTTCTTTGTTAACTGCTAAGAAAATCTACAATTAGGAGAATATTCATAATATCACATCTAAATTTTCTTTTGTTTATGCCTGCATTTCTTTTGCCTGTTTCCAGCTATTGCTAGATGAAACCTGGCCTCTGTAGAGACGATCTTGACTCCTTAGTTAGGGTCTACAGGAAAAAGGAGTGATGGTGAGCCAGAGGAATGTATTTTAAATGCTGGTCTGTCCACTCCCTCTCTCTCCATACAGTCTGGTGTATAACACTTGTGAGACTGAAAGAAAAGCAGAAAATTGTTGTGAAAGGGCACCTGCTCTTTACAGCACATTCTATCTCAGAGTCCTTAGACTGCTTTCAGCACCCAATTACAAACAACAGAGTCCATCAGGGAGAAAACAGAAAGCAGGAGCAAATAACATGGTAGGTTATTAAGAATGAAAACAGCTTAGAATATAACTGGAATTATAGCAGTAAACAATTATGACATTTCTGATACAGCTGCATTTGTGGATATCTAACCATGGATGTCATATTTGATTCCCATCATTTTAATCTCAAAATACTATCAAGCGAAAACGAGCATAAGTCAAGGTGTTAGTGGATAGAGGAGAAGAGTCTGAGGGGATACTGAAAACAACTGAGTGTGTTTGGTTCAGGAAGGAGATGTTACTTGTATTGTTAGAAAATGATTGCTTCAGAAAAAAAAAAATGAGCTTGGTAGTCTGTGCTTTCTCAAAAATGCAGGAGCAGACTGACTTTCAAAGAAATTGAAAGACAAGAAATCTGAAACTACAAAAAGAGATGATGCCCTTTTCCTCTGCACATAATTACATTTTCGAACACACCACTACAAAATGCTACTGCATTAAGGTACTCAGTAAAAGTCCAAAAGGATTATTATTTTTTGTTATGAATACTAAAGATCCTATTCTGTTACATTTACTGGAATAAAACTGTGTTGAGCCCACAAATTGTGTATGAATTTTAGAAATCTTGCTGGAGCCAGGAGAAGATAACTTCCCTCCAGTCATGTTTTCTTTCTGTGTGCTTTTTTTTTTTTCTTTCTTCCTTCTTTAAATCCGTGTTCTCTAGGTAGTTTTTATAATGATTTGAAAGAATGTCTACTTTTCAGTAATAAGTATTCTGTATTGCCTGAGATGGAAAGACTCCATTGCTGTGCATGCATCCTAAAATAATGTTCTCTTTTTGTATTGCTTCATCAGTTTTTCCCCTTTTAGATGCTTTGTTCATCAGATAGAATCTCTTTAGATTTGGGTTTGATTACAAACATTTAAATTACTTCAAAAGAGCTTTTAACTTTATCATCTCTTCAGTTTCACTTTTTCCTAGAGCCCATGGCTGTCTAATGTTTGAATATTCCAGTTTAGCTCTTCAGCTGTTCTTTTTATATTTTTGTATTATACATTTTATTTTTAAGTTCATTTGATTTTAGTAGCAGTGACTCCAGCAGAGATCAGGCCTTCATTGCATTAGGTGATTCATCACCTAGATACCCTAATTCTGATATCATCAATCAGTAAGACTTTTTAAATGTGTTTATTTATTTATATATAATGCAAAATTATAAATTTAATGCATAAATTATCAATATTGTCTTCTCTAAAAAATAGTAGAGGTCTGCTTGATGTGCTCTTTGTCTTTGAAAATCACTCTGAAATAACTTCTATGGAGTACTTGGCTCTTTGGTCACAGTTTTTGTTCTATCCAGGTCGGGTTTGAGCTATGTTGGTGAGATAGGATTGCTGTGCTCCCAGCATCAGCACTGGAAAATATGATTGTATTGCTTCTGACATGTGATTGTATTTCTTGTTTGGAAGGGAAGGTTCAGGAGCAGGGATCTCTCTGCTTGGTAGTACATTACACTCTGCAAGAATAACCTTTATACAGATATAAAAGGGATTTGATTCTATGGAATGATGAGTAGGTAATTATGAGCCATGTTCAGTAGTGAGGAACTGTTGTGATAGACCCATTTCACATTTGTCTTTCTTTCATCACATCACATATCACATCACATCATCACATGAGATCCTTGTAGCCATGCAGCTGTGCAGCCCTGGTTTGGCTTGTTGCCTCCCCGGCCTCAAGAAGCCTCAGCTTTTGCTTTTCCCTATTTATTTACAAGGTACATTTAGTTTTCAAAGGTGCTCAGCTCTGTGAAATGTCAGACTGGTTTCACAGCACAGTCCAGCTAGCCTTTCACACATAAGATCTTGGAGGCAATGACAAAATGGTCTCTAGCGCAGACGGCAGTATCCACATATATATGTCCACTGAGGTCTGTGGAGGTCACTCAGGATCAAATCTCTATGTAGGAGTGACAGAGCTTTTTATAAACTTCTGAAGAAAGAATGAAGGTTTCCGCAAAAGCCCAGAAGCCACTTTCACTGTAAACTCACAAAAAGTATATTATGAAGATGACATTTTAATGGGCTTACTATTTTGGACACAAGGATGAAAATGATGCAGTTCTTCCATTTTCCTTTTTTCTAGACTTACATTGGTTACAGTGTGGTAGCCAGTAGACCAGACCCTTTTCTGTGTAAAGTGGTGAGCATTCAAAGACCTACCACATGAAGTCCCAGTCCTGCAATCAGACATGCAGGGAGAGTTTCCCATGTGTCCAGAGGCCCACTACAGCCAACAGAAACATCAAAGATCACTTTTGAAGGTATAAGCTCAGAAACTGAGACAGATTTACTTCGATATTTTCCTTCCACCAAAATGAAGACATATTTTATATTTCTTTTATATTAATCTCTTTAATTGCTAGCATTGTAATTATATAAAATGTACAAAAGCTTCTAAAATAAGACGTGAGAAGTGATATAAAAATGTATTTTAATTCCTAATGCAGAGGATCATAATTATGTGATTCTATGAAATTTTTTTCCTTCCTTGATGTTTTCCAGAATGTGCTATAAAAATAAAAACTTACCACTGTCTCCTGGCATGTGGTAACATGGTACTGGCTTGCTTTATTTTTCTTTTCCGGCCAATTCAAAGTCACTATTTTAAAAAAATCAAAGTCTTTTTATTTATCTTCCTCTGGATCACTTTGTCCAGAATAAGTGTCCAATATCAACAAAGAAGAGATGTAGTAACTTAGCGTACGCCTTTGTTCCCTCTGTGAAGAACGGCAGCACTATACATCTTTGCTCCCACTGGCTGCATGTGTGTCAGACATCAGCATACCAGCATTTTTGAAGTAACTCTCAAACGCAGTTTGTATTTATACAGAGTAATTTATGTGCAACAGAGGACTCTTACGGTAAAGGAAGTAGAGCTCCTGAGCAAATCAGCATCTCCTCTCCTACAGAAGGCTGGAAATGAGTTAGTTGAGGCCTTTTTTGTCAGTGTTAGCTTATAGAAAACAAGAGAAAATGAAGTCTAATTGCTTGCTTTTATTGATATCTTCCTGCTGGTAAAGTGTGGAAAATAATTTCATATCAGAAGCAGGCTTTTTCAGACACTTGAAAACTGTACATATATTATAATAAGTAATTTCAAGAAAGAACATATAACTAATGCTCTCACCAATGAGTGACATGGTATATTATAAATGTCTTGTCTTGCAACATGTGTTGCAGTAAGCTGTTACAAACTGTCTGACCCCTTAGAAGACAAGACCTTCTTCTGCATCTGAAGCTCCTGAGAGGTCTGGTCATAATGACTGTTCACTTCACTGAGATATCCTAAGCCCAGAGATGTGGGTGGGCTACTGGAACATGGTACATATGCCCATTCTCAAAAATAGGTGTCTGCCCCAAAAAAACTTCCAGTTTCAAACGGTCTTAATTTGCTGTCATGGAAAGGGCTTGAAATTCAAGCACTTGATTAAGTCATTAGCAATTATACACTAAGAGGTTTTGTAGCAATTGCAACATACAAACAAGCCTTTAGGATTTGAGTATATGCTGGGTTTATTATACTGTAACTAATTTACCATTATGTTTCCTCGTGACAGTCTGTTTTCATCCCCAAGGAAACAGACATTTCTAATATTTCCATGATGCTAATATTCTAAGGCCCAGTTATTGATATTGACCTTTTAAAAAAGTACCATTCATGGCTTTGTTTGATTAATTTTCCTAGAATGAGTTAATTTCTTTTTTACCACTAGTGTACCAATTATATGAGTCTTCATTGATTACCAAATTCCTGTGGATACTGCTGTCTGTCATTGCTGCTGAACACTGATTATATTCATGACCCTGTCATACTGTAGAATGTTTTTGTAAAACCAAATTGGTTTGCTTCAGACACACAAGACCTAGGAATTCAAATGGCCAACCCCAGTCTCCAAGAACTAAACAAACCACACAGCTGAGCTCAGATATGGAAAACCCTGCAAACCAAACAACCAACTCTGTATACACAGCAAAATGAAAAGTCTCCCAGATGCAGAGCCAGGACAGCCAGCTGAGAGTGTCTATTGCTAAACAGAGGAGCATGCAGGCAGGACCTGCTTAAGGTAGCAAAAAGAAGGCAAGAATATTTAAGATAAAACAGGTCTTATCACAGCAGTGATGTGTCTGAATTACTTGCACTGCAAAATATTGCACCTTGCTGCTTCTTGTGGTGTTCCCAGAGCAGGAATTCTACAGAGAGCATTAAAAGAAATTGGTGTGAGAATAGCAAGAAGTTTCAGGTGGAGGTGTCCCCCAGGCATATGCCAGCATGGTCAGGAAGAGCCCTGCTTCTCTGGGTTGTAGAACCAGCAACAGTTAAGTTTACCAGCTTCCTCACCTGCCTGGTCTGAAGCTGAGCTCTAGGATGATCTCATGGTATTTTCTGGTATTGCTGGTCACCTGGGGAGCAAATGAAGAATAAAATGGCTTGCATGTGTGAGTGACTGCAGGGAATGCCAAAGGAGGGGGGTAGAGAGATGGATTAAGCACTGCCTTGGAAGGGAATGGCTGCAAGGATTTCAAGTTAATTTGATTATTTTAACAAACTACATTTTTGAGAAGAATAACAGGAATAAGTTCCAAGCAGAAATATCTGTAAGACTGTGGAACAATTTCCAAAGAAAAATAGTTCCCTAAGATCTCTTGTTAGGAGTTATTTTAAACTAATTTGTACAAGACACATATAAACACGGAGGAGCTAATGCATTGAATAATGAAATAGTTTCTTACCTAGTAAAACACCTGCCTAGAAAAAAAAATAAACCTCAACTTTTTATATGTCAGATTGAAAAGAACTATTCCAGTTTTAAGATCATGTTTGTGCTGGCAGTCAATATCTCTTTACCTTAGGAAGATATATGTAACATTTAGATTCCTATTCATTGTGCAGATCCTGCAGACTGTTAGATACATTTTGCAAAATTTAATCATTTCCTAAAAAATACAGTGTACATAACTTCTTGTGACCAGGATATAACTTTGCAGAAATAAGTCACATTACAACAACAAATATACTACTCTGTCAGATGTCAAAAGACTCTTGAGAAGCCATTTTGTTTTGATATGTGGCACTTGGTTTGTTCTACTTTTTTGGCAAATCTGATTTAATAGCTTAAGAAAAAAAGTTATTCTCATGCCTACATTCCCTTAGAATTTCAGCAAAGGACCAGAACATTAAGGTGGCTGTTTCATGGCAATTCCAGCACTTCTCATTGTGTAGTTTTAAACTCTTAACACATCCTGGTGCTTCTCTGTGCTCGAAATTATTTTATTGTAAAATGAATTTTAGCTGGGTAGAATTCCACCAAAACTAATCAGGTACAGCTTTCCATTAGTCCTTAGGAGCTACCTGGTTTTGAGTGTATTTACCTAGCATAACATTTTGGTTAGCAGGGAAACACCTCAAAGCCGCTTTCACAGATGAATACCTGGGGGTCCAGAGATAGCACAAGTAATATTGTTAAAAATATGCAAAGTCACATCTTCAAAAGCAGGTTACGCATACAAAGAACAAATCTCAGAATTGTATGATCTGTCAGCTCCTACTAAAATAATTGGGAATTAGGCTTGGGAATATCTGAATATCATAACCTTTTTAATTGAAAGTCAGTAACTTATTACTTACAAACCCAGAATGACGGAAAATAGGTGCCCAGTTCCTGTAGTCAAACCACTGGACCTTTCGTTAGGACTTACTTTCCATATATGCTGTTAAAGGATGGTTGTGTGCTTCAGAATGGGTATCATATTTTGCTATACTTTATGCCACTAAAGCATTTTAAGAAAAAATAAAAATTCAGGCCCACATGTCCCTTAGGTGCCTCTGAGGTTAAGCTGTAGCTGAGCAGGAATTGGCAGGATTGCAGTCTCGGTCACAGGTACTTAAAACCTCCCTAAGTTCCACTTTAATCACATAAGCCCTTTTCTAGATCTAGGCTTAATGTCCAAATCTCTCTTGGAAATCTTATCCTAAGAGAATGTCCTGAGGTCATGTAGGAAACCTATGAGAAAAGGAATTGAAATTAGGTAATGTCCTCAGATAATGTTTTGCCTCTCTGAATGTCCTCCCAAAACAGTTGCTTTGTGTTGTAATATGCTAATGGTGGTTTTTTAGTGCTCTAAAATATATCAGAAAATCTTTAGGAAGCTACCTGTTTTCATGTCAGACGGATTTAGGATGCTTCGGTGTGAGATATTCACTGTGGCTGTTACAGAGCACATTGGCAACTGCGAATGAAAGGGACTATCTGGAGCTGGACAGCAATGTTAAAACAAATGCTGACTTCCATGGTGCACATAGCCAAGGGAGTATAGAGAAACATTGTTCCCATTGCCCTGCATAGGAGGCATGGCTGAACACAGAGAATGAGCAAAGTCACTTGCCATAATTACAAAATATATTAGATGTGGTTTATGTCTCCTTTCAACTAAATTAGTGTAGCATTCTTAATACTATATGGTAAGAATACGTAAATGATCTAGTTCTTTCACCAAGGACAAAGAAAACCCTTGGACTCTGCTGATAAAAATTGTTCCTGCCCTACTGAGGTCAACACTTCTCTTTCTAAATAATCTGTTTTTATGAAGACAGTCAGCCCATCAGCCTGACAGTAGAAACAGTTAGCAATACCAATTCACACCAAGAAATCAGATGATAAAAATTGTTCCTGCCCTACTGAGGTCAACACTTCTCTTTCTAAATAATCTGTTTTTATGAAGACAGTCAGCCCATCAGCCTGACAGTAGAAACAGTTAGCAATACCAATTCACACCAAGAAATCAGAATCAACTGATTGCAATGCTGTATCTGCATAGTGTTGGTTAGTCTTCTAGTTAAATGTGAAACCATTTCTAAAACTTATCTTTTGATGTTGTATCTTCAGGTAATGAAGAAAATACCTAAAATATTATCATATTTAGGTTTTCCAAACCTTCATGAGGTTAAGATAAAAGCTGTTAACAAATAATAAAATTTTTTAAATTGGGAAAAAAAAAAAAGCACTAGTTTGGCATAACAGAAAGGGGAATTAATTAATTTATTTTCCTACTCTTTATTGAATAAAGCTTCTTAAGTTACTTTTAAATGTAGCCTGTAGATTTATTACCTTTAATCTTTCTTACTTACATCCTTTTCTTTCCAATCCTGTGTATGAAGCCGTAAACACTGTTCTATGGGGGGTGGTGGGGGGGTGTAAAAATCGTGAAGTTAAAGAAGCCTTTGCATTCTTGTTTATTCTCAGATGTTTGAAAAGTAGCTTTTAAAATGAAGCAGAAAACATGACTATCTGACATGCAGGGATGATTTATCATCCCTCAAATACATTTTAATGAATGTGAAATTTAATGAATGTTTTAAACTCTCTCTGAGTGTACAGCTTCCTTTTCCCTTTGAAAGTAGTTTAATTTCTATGAGCATGCAGAGGCTGCTCTGCTAAAACAATTACAAACACACTCTAACTTGTGATACTACAGGGGGCAAAAAGGTCTAATTTTATAAAGAAATCTGTTCCAGTATCTAAATTTTGCTTTTATTAGTTGCTTATTGCATGAGATCACAGGTCAATAGACTCAGAGACCAAAGTAAAGACTCTCCACTCCACGCTTCACCTGCTATACTATTTGAAACTTCAAAAAGTTGCATGCTGAACACATCAAAGATTTTTTTTTTTAATACAGTAAAGGTATATAATAGAGCTTTTGTGTTTTCTCCAAAAAGTTAATAAGCATCTTGAGCTTTTAACATAAACAAAATCCTGACATTAATTCAGTTGGGCAAATTGAGCAAATCCAATGTTGTGACATGAAACAATCTCTTGTTCTCATCAGATGGAAATGAATATCCTGGAATTTTAGGTGCAGGTGTCTGAAAATGTCAGAGCAGTTTATACCTGTGGAAAGGTATTGGGAGGAAATATCACCAATAAAAAAACAACAATGGATTGATTTCTTAATACACTCAGTTTTATCATTTCACATTGCTTTCGTATAGGTAGCAGTTCATATGCTGTGCAGGCCAGCATCCAAACCAGTACACGCTGCTACCTGCAAATTTAGACTGGGCGGTTAGCTATGGTGGAAGGTATCTTATAGCACTACTTCTGGTTTGGTGGTTGCACTTTATTTTCCAGGTAACGTGACAAGTCATCGTGAGACACCAAACAAGCGACACAGCTCTGCATCTGCCACTCTTCCTCATGGTGACTGCAGGCATGGGTAGTTGAAAGCTTGTTGTCTGGTGAAAGACAAGGTTCATGCGGACAGCCTGCAGTGGAAAAGGGACAGTGTGAAATATCAGAACTAGCAATATAAGACAGCAGAAGCAGCTTTCCTCCAGCCTTGACTAGCCCTTTAGTTCAAAGGGAAAAAGTTAACAAATGCTTCATGCCAAAGTTCACAGATACTCTGAGCCTAACCTTCCCATACTATTCTGGCGATGATAGAAGGCCTTAAAATTACTTACTTGCTATACAGTGCATTAGTGCAAAATAGAACTGTTTCAGAACTGAACTTAGCACCCAACAGTCCTAATCTCAGGACCAAGTCAGGTGTCTAAGACCACAGTAATACAAATCCATAGTAATAATAAAATAGACATCAGAAAACTCAACGTGTTGTGTCCTTCTGGATGACACTAACTGTGGGAGAAATCAGAGAGGGGGTCTCTACCATTCAACCTAAAAAGAAATAACATTTTCACAACTTTGGTCAAGGACTGTACAACCTATTGGTAGGAATAATTGTAAAACCAGTGAATGTAAGGAAGTAAATAAAAAAAATAAAATATCTTTAAAAAAAAATAAAATAAATAAATAAAAAAAAACAAACACAAACAACAAAACACAAACCAAGGATAGAATGAGTCACCCATTGACTAATGTTCTATAAATATTTCTCTGTGTCTCTCTTCTTCCTGCAAGGTGATGAAAAGGATGCTCTTTAAAATTAAATCCCTTTTTCTTCTGAGCCTGGATGTTTTTTTCCTATCCCTCAGGATTTTACAAGAGCACTTGTGAAACAGTGAACTGGGTGGTGGAACTGGTTTGATCAGAGGTAGCCATCTCTTCTGACTTGTTGGCTTAACCTAAGTAATTCCCAGACCTTCCTGCAAAGGCAAGGATTTGAAAGTCAATTTGCATCTCCACACAGACAAAGAAGCAGAACTTCTTTTGTCTGAGAGTGGTAGGGGAACTAGGAGCCTGATACTAATGTTACCCTGCAGCCAAAAATTTAACAAGATTAAAAATACAAAGAAACAAGGATTGAACATTTACATGAACAATATACTTCTGTAAAATTTTAACAGC
This sequence comes from Chloroceryle aenea, assembly GCA_013399075.1. NCBI lineage: Eukaryota > Metazoa > Chordata > Aves > Coraciiformes > Cerylidae > Chloroceryle > Chloroceryle aenea. The sequence goes on along the minus strand of VWZY01003688.1, from coordinate 912,485 downwards.
ATGACATTTTTTTTTCAATTAATTATTGAGAACTTCAGAATTGCTGACCCATTACAAACCATTGCATGAGCCATCCTTGACAAGCAAAAGCGAGAAGATACTTTACAGGAAAACTATCCTATAAAACTTTATTGCAAGGATTTGTGCATCTTCCTTTGAAGTAACAGGTACTGTTCACTACTGCAGAGCAAACCCACTGATCCCATATGACCATTCTGTGATTTCCATCCACAAAGCCTGCCATAAATATTGGGATTACAAATGTTATATGGCATGTGCCCATATGCTAGAAATCTTCCAAGTGTGTGTTCAAATATTCTCACCTCCAGTGCACTCAGGATTAAGTATGTCTAAAAAGTGAGCATCTAGGAGAAATTTAACTGGAAATCTGGAAAGAAAAGTTGTGACCACGCTGTCAAAAGGGAGGTTGTGCACTTCCTTTTTCTCCCTGTAAATGGAAATATGGTACCCTCACAAATGCCTTGTCAACTCACCTCCCATTCGCAGCCCAAAAGCTCAGTTGTCAATCACAGAATCACAGGATGGTTTGGGTTGGAAGGGAGCTTTCAAGGTCTTCTAGTCCAACACCCCTGCAGGGGGCAGGGACATCTGCAACTAGAAAAGGTTGCTCAGAGCCCTGACTGACCTCACCTGGAATAGTTCCAGGAGTGAGTGTCCTGATTTTGGTGAAAACAGAACTAATTCTGTTCAGTGATTTTACTTTTCAGTTCAGTACTTCTAACTAACAGCACTTTCTGAAGGTAGAAGCATGTTTTTACAGACAGTGTCTGCTGCTGGCAGTGAGAACAGCCCATGTTTAGAGTTACTACCAAGAACCGGTATGTAGGCCAATGCCACTGTGGGATGGTGTGTACCATCCCATAGGGGGGTGCAGAAAGTGAAAGACCACACCTAGGGAGGAGC
>VWZY01003688.1:891054-911227 GCA_013399075.1 Chloroceryle aenea | reverse complement strand
CCTAGACCTGCTGGCCACACTATTCCTGATACAAGCCAAGATGCCATTGGCCTTCTGTGCCACCTGGGCACACTGCTGGCTCATGTTCAGCTGGTAATCAACCCCATTACTCCCAGATCCCTCTCTACCAGACCACTCTCCAGCCACTCATTCCCCAGTCTGTAGCGCTGCAGGGGGTTACTGTGGCCAAAATGTAGGACCCTGCACTTGGTCTTGTTAAACCTCCTATTATTGGCCTCAGCCCATCGACTCAACCTGTCCAGGTCCCTCTGCAGCATCTCCCGACCCTCCAGCAGATCGACACTCCCCCTCAACTTAGTGTCATCTACAAATTTACTAATGGTACACTTGATCCCCTCATCATCCCCCCAACGTCAATAAAGGTGTTGAATAGAAATGGGCCCAGTACTGATTCCTTCTCATCTTCACCAGTTTTGAGCTTTAACAAAGCAGGTTTCTCTTGCAGCATGTAGAAACATGTTTTTATGACCCCAGGAAGAACTCTGTGACAAAGAGAGATGTACAGGGAGAATTTGACTGACATTGTTAGCAGATTTTACAGAAATCTGTGGTTCCTGGCCTTGCTGCCACAAATATTCACTGCTTCCTGATGGCCTTCATATGTGGACTTCCCTTTGAATTGTTTCATTAAAAAAAATCCCAACTATCAAAAGAAGGGGCAAAAAGAAGAAAAGAAAAAAGAAAATTCAGTACAGTGATAAAAAACAAATGAAGAACAGACTTGGGCAGTGAAATGGTTAATTGGGAAAGTTACCAAAAAAAAAGATCTCCAAAGTTATAGCAAGATCAAGAATTACTTCTTTCTGAAGGATGAAATTAAGTTGTGTTAGACCATCACTTTGATTTTACCGATCTAACTGAGGAAGAGGTATTATTATTTTCATAGTAGGGGTTGATCTACTGAATTGCACATTGCTGATCTGTCACTCAAAATGACAACACAGACAAGGGATCTTCTTTGATCTTGAGACAGTTGAGGTTTCAGACAGGAGTCCACAGGGAAGACAAAGTTATTTTTTTAGACCCCAAACCTCAGAACATCCATGACAAAGGGAAGAGGATACTACAGAGCATATTTGTTAAGTCATCAGAGAAGGCCATTGATTTGCCTCCTAATAGCTATTATGATAAGACTGGTAAAGCTTAGAAGCCAATTACCATTTGCATTACTACCATTACATCACAGTTTAACTTAATTTACCAACAGTCTAAATATAAAACTGTTAATTCTTCACATAGGTTAGGCTGGCCAGATCTTCAGCTCTTTTATATCAGGGTCCCTTCTTTAACTTCACTATAGTTATTCTGATTTACAACATTTGAGGATACAGCCCTCTAACTATAAAACATTGCAGATAAGACTTAAAAATACAGGGGCTTATTCAAAAAGAGAAATAAACACTTTTTCCACAAGTATTCGGATGATAAAGACTAAATGAGATTGTTTGGAAATGATGCAGTACATTTACCAAGGCAATCCATTTAAAACAGTTGGTCAATTTAGTCTTGGATGCTGATTCAAAGTATCAGGAGTAACTATGTAGCTTTCCATTCTGCTGGCATTTGCAAGCAAATATTTATATGAGAGCCTCTTGAAATGTAAATCTATTACTGACAGCACATAAAAAAAATAGTAGCTACCTGAACTCTTGACAGTTTGGGGTTTTTTTCAGCTAAATTTGCAGAATATTTTTAACCTCTGGCATCTTAACTGTCAATTTAATTTTCATAATGTAAATAGCAAACAATGGAAGAAGTGCACAGCTCCAGTTTTCCACACGGGATGTGTAAAAATGTTTATTCCCTGACCGCTGACTTTTCTGTTTACCTACTAGTACAAATTAGTAATTGTAAGCATGTACAATCACTCACATTTACATGTAAGCTTTTACAATTGTGATATCCATACGGGTTTTCCTTAGCTCAGTGCTTAGTCATGGAGAATTTCAGTCAAGGCCCAGCTCCCAAAGGTGAGCAGCTGGGCCTAAGCCAATGCAAAATCAGTGTTTCTATTCATTTTTTCTTAAATGTTAGGACATCAGTGCTTGGAGAAAAGGCACATCTGCAAAACAAAGAGGAGCAGCTGCAGCTTAGACAGGGGAGCTTCAAATGGAGTAAAAAGGCAAAATAGCAGAATGATGCTGCATATTTCTGTGCCCTTATTATTTCCTGTCACTCTTCTACCAGAAGACTGGAAGGATATAATATTTTGAACCAATGTTACCAGGCTATGAACAAATATATTCTCTTAATTCAAATAAGCACAATGCACATCACTAAGCCATTGCTGCACAAATTCAGTGTGAGAAAGCAAAACCTCCTCAAGAGCACCGAAGTAGCCTTTTCATGCAAACCATGACCTGGATATCCCAAAGGGTGGAGAACATTCCAATGGGCTAATGCTGAGTTCCCTAAGATCCCACTCATTTTCTGTTTGTGTTTGTTTTGGTATTAGGTTGTTGTTGTTGTTTGGGTTTGTTTGTGGTTTTTGTTTTGTTTTGTTTTGTTGTGGGTTTGTTTTGTTTGTTTGTAGTTTTGGTTTGTTTGTTTTGCTTTTTGCCTTTTTTTTTTTTCTTTTTTTTTTTTACTTTTTGTTTGAAACAAACACTGGGCTGAGCTCTGCACTTTGCAGAGTTGGTGCCTCACACTTGATCAGCACCAACTCGTTTTCCCCAGCCCCCTGGCCTCTCAGCAGATATGATCCTCTGCTATACTTTCTCCTGGTCTCCTGTACTGTCAATAGCTGAACCCAAATTCTTTACCTGGATTTTCAGTCATCCCCTTAAAAGTGATTTAAATATACTGTAAATGCAGAAATTTCTGTTCTTGGGGAGATTAACAAACATCTCTCCTGCTGCTCTGAGCCAACCAGAGAGTATGAGCACCCCACATCAGTAGGACTATGGGCCATGAACCTTTTCCACTTCGTATTTCTGCAAAATAAAGGGTCCTTCACAGACACTGGAGAAAACTCTTAATAACTGGATGTGAAATGTGTTTTGTTTTTCTCTCAAAGGAGTTCAGTCTCAAATGTACTAAGACAACATTCACTTTTCTTCTAAGTTTTAAAAGGGATAAAAGGCAGTATTTACACCTTTTACCATGAAGCTAGCAAAAGATGTGAAAAAAATAAACAGCTTCTGGTGGGTGAAGAGGCCTGGATAGATCCAGTCTATTGATGGGTCAAGCAACCAAAGGCCTTCTTTTACCACTTTCTTGTTTTATTGGAAGCCAAAATCCACTGTCTAGATGGGAGGCTATGGCCTGAGGTGAGCAAGGGCACACAGGCAGATTGTGAGGGCAAGGTGCACCATCCCAGGAGGGGATCCTGGCTGCATGCCTCCATGAGTGGCCCCTGCCAGTCCATCTGAAGAGTAGCATTGGCAGCAGGCTCACAGGGGTTATTTAGGTGCATTTCTGTCAGGGGTAAAGATGCTAGTGACAAAAAACAAACTTTGCTTTGGTAAAGATGTAAAAAGGAAATAGGAAAAATCAGGACAAAATAGTAAATGTTGCTTTAGCAGAGGGAAGAAATAGAGCACAGAGCAAATGTCCTTCAGCATCCCAAAAAAGCAAATCATCTCCCCATTTCAGTTTCTTGTCTCATAGTCTGAGCAAAAAAGACATTTGTGCCTATTGTGTTATATGCTAGCACACAACTGGCCAGTAAATCTGGGTCTTCTTTGAAAATACTGTTGACGTGATTTTCAAAAGCATTCATTTTTTGTTAATGCTGTTCCTTCTGATGGCAATGAGATTTGCCATTGTAATGAGAAGAGCTCACCTTTACTTGTGCGGGAGAACCATTAAACCTGGAGTGAATACATTGGCAAGTACCAGCTGCTAATGTTGAATTTTTATTCATTATTTTTATGTTTTTATTTAGCACTGAAGAAACACAGATATCTCTGCTGAAACTGCCTAATCATTTTTCCCTGTTCATCTGGTTGAGTTATTTGGGAAGACTACCCAGAGTTACACTGGTGGTTAAGGGAGACTTCTGCATTCTTTGCACCCAAGCAAAGAGGCAACGCTTAGACTTCATGAAATGACTTCCATTGCTACCTTAAATAGAGAAAAATATTGCAATAAATGGGTTCTAAAACTCTCTATATCTTGATTTATCTCCCAAATGGAGGGTGAGGTTTGACATCTGTAATTATACCCAGTGTCTTTCACAACAAAAGCAACTAGTTCTGCATGGCTTCCAGATACATGTATGTTTACTGTATCCTGGTTTAACCTACTACGGCCAAGAATGAATGAGGCTGAAGAAGACAAGTGGCATCAAGATCCTTTGGATGTAGCCCCCAGCAGCTTGCTTAGGGAACAACATTTACATCCACTTTAAAATGAAGTTTTTCTGTTGCATTTCTGGCTAACACCACCAGGAATTAGCACCCTGTACTTTCATCTGGAACAATCCTGAAAAGTCTTATTCACACATGAGTGAAATATAGCCATGCATACCATTTAAATATAGCAGATAATTTTTCTCCAGCAGCATCATACGAGAGCCTTTAGGAGAGTAAAAGGGAAATGACTTCCCATTTTGGAAGAAAAGGGTGAATCATTTGAAGTAGGAAGGGTATCATTAACCAGTTTGGGATATGTCCAGGGCTACATGGACACAGTAAGTCACTGCAAAGAGGAAAATTGTGGCAAACTAGGAGCAGGAGGGGAAAAGAGAAAGAAAAAAAAAACAAACCTCTACTCAAATTATTGTTTTCAAAATAATAAACCACTGATCAATTCAGTACATGGAAGCAGGAAATATTTGGCTCAGAGAAGAGAACAAATACTGACTTGTGGACATAAAGCCAACTCCCAGATTGCCTTCTGAGAAAAATCTTATGTAAGCTGAGCTCAGCACCTACAGGACTTCCAACTATTCCAGGGAAAACCAATCTCTCCCTGCACATACAAACCCTTTCTTTACTCAAACGTCCAAAACTGCAGTCACCAGGCAGTTGTCAAGAAAATGCAGTGCTGCTACTGTAGTAGCTATCAAAACCTTTATCCCCCATGATATGCCATCTGCATGTACACTGTCTTTATATTATCATACATTTGAGTCAAATTCATTAAACCATATAGTCATTTAGACTGTGTGTCAGTTATGTCTGCTTAATGAATCCCACAGTCAGAGAGTTGTGCGTATGGGTGATGGCAGAATGCCACTGCCTTCCCACAAAGGGAAAAGCAGCTATTTTTAAAATGTGTGAGACTAAAAACTCTTCATTGTAATTTTTGGTACCATTTTATTTATAAACTTTTTAAGGAAAATGATTGAAACTGTAAGAAAAGAATCCATATTGAAAGAAAACTGATTAATGCATTAAAAACCCTTGGAAAACAAATATCTTCATTAATGTATACACAGACATGCCCATATATAATATAAACATATAGATAAAAGTATAGCAATTTATCAGATTAAAGGTATCTGTGGCAAAGACTTTGGCTTCCTTCATAGTTCTTAGTCACTTGAAATTTTTTTCATGGCAAAGTATTTTTCAGGTTTCTAGAGTCTAATAAAAATGTTTATAAACAAAAAAAGATCATTTTACAAAGCCCATAAGGACACTTCAAATAGGCACCTCATACAAGCATTTTGAGTAGCCAAAGTGTATTGTAATATCCTTTACATTAAAGAAATTCAGATCACAATTTGGAAATCCCTTCACTGAGTTAGAAAGGTGGGTGTTTTCTGAGGCTACCATTTCTCCTTCTGAGTCAATACAGCTGCAGTGAAGCATGGAACTCAAATGAGTTCCTGAAATATCAAGGAATGCAAATACAGGAAGGTGGATGAGTGGCTGCAGAGTTACTCAGGGCAGTTCTCAACCAGCACTAATCCAAGTTGTGAGTCTACCAGCACGTGCTATTTGCAAGAGTGTGCAGGCCTTCTGTAGTAAGCCCAGAGATGGGCAGCATCAGACGTTGAAGTCCATCCATTAATGAGAAGATCATCTAATTATGTTCTGTGGATGCCAACAAGCAACAGAAATCTTAATACCCATCAAGAAATCTTAATATCCATCTTGATACCCATCTTAATATCCATCAATGGACTCTGTCTGATTATGACTAGAAATACTGATCTTTTTCATCTTGGCATGCCCACAAGTTACAGCTGGTAGAGTGACATAAATGAGTTTTTGTTTTCATGTACATTGTTAAATACAGGCTTAAGCAATGCTGCAGTGTCATTTCCAAGGTAGGGAACAGAAGACAAATGCTCCATGTCTCTGTCTGCCATCTAAGTCAGGACTCAGGTGCCTAGTGACAGGGAGAGGTCTTAAGGTAGCTAAGATATCTGCCTAAGACTAGGAAAATTACATAACAAATCTGCAGCAGATTCCTGCTAGTAATGTTTGTTTCTACTGGACCAGAGTGTCTCTTCATAACAGAGGGAAGGAGGAACTTGTGGCAGAAGTATAGTTTTGGAGAGAGCTTACAGCTAATTTGCTCCTGTATCTTGCAGTACCACTGTCTGATACTCTGTTATGCAGGACTCTGCAGCCAGTACATGCTGGTGTGTCCCTCAGCACCCCCCACCCCTTCTGTGGCCCACAGTCCAAGGCCTCAATTGCTTCTTTCTGGTGGGAAAAGGGGCCTGGACAGGGATGAGCTGAGTCCAGTGTTGCCCAAAAACATGTCAACCATTTAGGAAGAGGTGTGAAAACATTTTTGGGATTAATGGAGTTGAGCCCTTCTTCATATGAGGCATATATCATCTTGCAACAGATAATGATCAGCAAGAGACAAAAATAAATTTTTTTTTTTTTTTTTCCAGATGGCAGAAAGCCATCTTCTGGGTAGAGGCAGGGATGGTGGGACATCTGCATGGTCATTCCAGCAGATGGGAAGGCTGGGTTCCCTACCTGTACCACAGAAACTGCAGAAATACGCTGTGTCGGAGCAAAGACTTAGTGTAAGGGCATGGTGGTGTAGCCTCAGATATGCTATCACAGGAGGTACATGCTGTGGGTGGAGGTGGCTCCAGACAGGAAGCTCACAGCTCCAGATCAGGGATCATCTGGAGGCACTGCAGGCTTCATGTACATGCAAGGATGCAAAGGAGCATTACTTAGTGTGGATAATCTCTACCTCGTGTACCTTTGTTTGTGTGGGGCTGCTTTTATGATCTCTGCTAAGGCTGAAGTGATATATAACCAGGGAATAAGCCCTTTGGGAGGGGGGTGAGGTTCCAGAACAGCAGGGCCGCAGACCCAAGCCTCCTTCCCTCATAATGAGTGGTGCAACCAGCTCTCAGCTGCACAGAAGTCAGAGACTAGGCTCGTGTGTGAGCTTAGTCTGATGAGGTGTTGATTCACTTTTGCTAGCTAGAAAAGCCTGCAAGTACAGATGGAAGTGATGAATCCCCTTACACTAACCTCTGAGAGAAGAAAAAACAAAGTAAAGTGCAGCAAAATGTTCCAAGAGCAATGAGAACAGAGATGTTAGCAAGTATCTGTCAAGGGCAAATTCATAATTAAAATTATTGAGTAGAGAGAATGCTCATCAGAGGAATAACTTGGAGATGCAGATGAAGTATGGATTTAATGTAACATTCCTGCAGAAGCACATTTTTTTTTTAAATGCAGAATTATCATTCATGAAATAACAGAACACTCTTGCAAATGACAGGAATAAAATTATTCTCCTGGCCTAGTAATGGATATATATTTCTCTAGGAGTATATCTTATTTTGAAAAAGCAACCTCCAAGTCCACTGTCTACAACAGTGCTGTGATCTTTGCGTGGTGCACTTGATGACAGAAAAGACCTTTTCTCTGGATGGAAAATACTGGGAATAATACTCTCATGTATTCCACCAGAGCTGTGCCTGACTAAGACATCCGTTGACAGCAGACATACTGACATGTAGGAACTACTTCCCCAGGCATGTGTGCTCCCATGTGCTTTCTATCAGCAGCTGTAAAATGGGGCACCAAAATGCCATCACATTATGCAGCGTGAAGTGCAGTAAGCATTCCCCACTAGCACAGGGTGAGTCAGTATGCATGTGAAATGTGGTTGTCTCCGATACTGCCTGATCTCTAACCCAGAACCCCCTCATTCCTTAAAACTAAGACTTGAGAAACTCACAGGCAGTTAACAAAAGGACTGCAATGAATTAAAAATAGAAAAATATCACACAGGGTTGATGATCCCTGCTGTCTACCAGCTTCAACAGCTGGTGATGCTGGAAGGAAGTATGGGAGGCGATGTATCAGAAAGTACCAGGGATGCAGAGAACTGTACCCTTGGTAGGATGTCCCTTCAGGAGAGGTCAGATGAGTTAGCCTGGTCAGATAAAAGTCTTGTTGTTGAATGAAGCCTTTGACAGCCTACTTGGCCCCAAGAAATTGTGAAGAAATTCCAGAAAATACTTTTCACTAGAAGTGAAATCTCATCTCATTCAAAACCAGGGATCCACAAGGAGAAATATATGACCCAGAAGATGGTATAAACTGCCACCGTGCAAGATCATGACAGTGTTCTGAATTATTTAATGCTGAAGCTGACACCAGACTTAAGCACTATATGAAAGCGCATTAAATAATTGATCCAGTCTCAAAGACATTACCGTTGTTTATTTTGTGTCTTAACGCATGCATAGTGGTTACAAGACAAAAAAAAATGATATGGTTTCAGCCTGAAGGAATTTTTTTATTAGACGTAGCACATGGCATTAAATCCCTAGTCAGCAGGGGGCTAGGAGAGATAAGGGTTTCAACAGAGTCTGTGAGTAGTGGTAACATTATTCCCCCTGTCTTGTACAATCATCTGTGAGCTCCAAAATAACCATCTGGGAAATTTGTCAGGCTATAGGACATCTAAGGCTGTCTTCATAACTTCCATTTCAGAGAATGCCTTCTGAAAAGATGGGAACTCAGGAAATTATTTTTCTCAACAGAAGGAAAAAGTAAAATTTGCAATTGCTGACCTGTTGGCCAATAAAATACCCAGGAGTCTTTATGGTTGTAAAGCTGACAGGTCAAACTGCCATGGTGTAGGGAATGGGGAATTTTAAAATGAAGAAGAGTAGATAACACTTAGGGAAAAAAGGCGCCAAATGTAAGGATTTAATTTTTAAATTATAATTCCTAATAAGTAAAACCCCATTGAATCACCACTTTCCAATACAAATAACAGCCTCCAATACATTTCCCTAAACCTTTATTGCCTAAAATCTCATAGAACCCCTTACAGGTATTTAGTATACATTATTGGCTATGTTGGAGAAGAAAATGTATTTTATTTTAAATAAAAAGCAAAAAATCATAAATTAATTTAATATTCTGGTCATGGCAGAGTATCAGAAAAGATGGGGCTTTTGTGTGGAAAAAAAAAGCCCTGCAAATAAAAGCAAAACAGAGGAAGTTTTTATAAGAAAGAGATTTGTTAAAAATGGGTCGAACAAGTATTTTTAAAAACATACTTAGATGTTTTCTACCTGTTTTTTTCCTGCAGAGGATATGCATATTTCTTGCTAAATCAAAATACAAATATAGAAAAATGTCTGTAAGGTTAAGAATATATACCAGTAACCGAAGGGTAAATAAAGAAGTTGCAGCTATATCAACATTATCTAAAGCCCAACTGTTGCACACACAGAAATTTACGAAACACAATCACACTTACAAAAAAAAAAAAAAAAAACAACAAAAAACTTTGAGCAACTCAAGGTTAAAAAAAGTGCTCTAGTAAATGTCTAAAAAAACCCTGAATTGTCCTTACAAAGGTCCCATGGATTCAGCATACTATTAAAACATTTTATTAGGGATTGCTTCTGCTTCAATGACACTGATTTTTAAGGAGGACTTACTGTCCTTCAAAAAACCCTCACCTTCCTGATGCCCTTACTCTGCCATAAGTGTAATTTTCCCTTCATGTTTAGAAATACACATTAGCAAACAAGTAACAAATCCCATCTTTCTTTATTTCTCAAATATAAAACACCGCATAAATTTGGCTTATGAAGCCCTTCACCGAAAAAATGATGATCAACTTTTGCTACAAAAGAAGTTCTTTAGAATGTAACATTTTAGTAGTTTTAGGAGAGAAGTAACAGAAGCTCAATTGTTTTAGGAGAAAAACCCACCCACAATGTTTTATTTTTAGGGAGCCTATTTTTAGTATTCTAAAATTAGTGTTAGAATAACAAAGTAGTAAACCAAGGTCCTAGACTACTTCATTATCTTGGTTATTAGCCTGACAGCCTAAGTGACTCGATTAAATATCAATGACAGAAGAGCTGAAGGGTTTAAAGGTCAATAAATAAGGTGATAGGAATCCTTCGATGTAGACTTTTGCGACAGACTTCTGGGGTTTAAAAGTTGACAAGCTAATTACTGTTCTCCCCTAATTAAGTCGTTCTTGATCAGCTGGTCAGTGAACAGCTGATCACAATTGCTCGGTTTTAAGTTCATAAGGGTCTCACCCAACCTAAATTAAACTTGTAAGCAGCAGAAATGAAAGCCAGATCCCAGCTAGCTGACTTTCTTAACTGAACTGCTGTTGGAGAAAATTCTGTTCTCAAGTTTTAAAACTAATTATGTCATTGAGCCAAATTCTGTTTCACAGTCACATGGGAATGAGCCACCTCACTCATCTTCATACAGATGAATGAGTCTTGAGAGTAGGAAGACTAAATATGGAAGTGTCAAATGAAACTGACTGTAACTTTGTTGCCTTTTCTATATCTCGTAATATCTCTGTTTTCCCCATTCAGTGTGGATCTCTACAATTACCATGAAAAAGATAATCTAAATCCTCTATGAATTCTGAGGGCTGCAGGTAGAAAAGGGCAGATAAAGGTGGCTCCACTGCCTCCACGGTCAATGTATAACATACTTATTGGCCCCTTTAGGAAACACTGATCCTTACGGCATCCTACCTTGGCTACGGTGTACTAAAGAAATGACTAGGCTGGAAGAAATCTCCCAGTCCTCTCATCCCTTTCTTATCAAGGAAGGATTTTAATAAAATCCCGAATGCTTTCATGGGAAGCATGAAAACCCTTCAGTTTCCCACTAGTCTATTATTAACACTGTTTGTCTCCTATCCCTGCCATTAATGACCTTGCAACTACCAGTATCAAAAAGCAGTGTATTCTTTCATATAGATGTATGTCCTGTGGTGGCTTTTCAATAGCTCTGCTGGCCATTTGTGCTAGTTGTCCCTCTTTTTATGTAAAGGGAATTTGAAATGATATTTACATACAGCTACAGATAAGAAGTAGAAAATACATCTGTCATAGAAAGAAAATGAGCCACATCTAAGAGAAAAATAATTTTACATCCATTTCTTTAGTCTCTAAGGCTACATGAGGATTGGTAAGCACAGGGGAAATAGAAAAGCAAAGAATATACCACGCAAAACGGGATAGGACATTCAGGCATTGACAGAAGAAAAGGCATCCTGGGGATGCAAGGACAAAGTAGTGCAGGGGATAAGATAGAAAATAGAGCAAACAAGAAGACCCTGGAAGGAAAGAGAGAGCAAAACTTTCCCACCGGTCTCGGACATAATTATTCTTTTCTCTTTGCAGTTTCTCTTCAAATGCTTCCTATGCTTTGTCTGACTTTGGTTGCTTTGTGGCCCACTTTCACCATGCCTGTAGGTGGCGGCTTGGATGGAAGAGCTTCCAGCTGAGTACTACAAGGGAGAATCAGGCTAGAAAATGGCATTTGTGCATAATAAGGAACAGACCAGCCCAAATAAAAGAAATATTAGGGTGTTAGCTGCACTGGAAAGGCTGGAGGACTCCACTGAGACTGATGAAAAATTATATCCTAATGGAAAGTGCTGTATACTAGGGTTTGATGGCACTGCCATTGAAAGCTTGTTGTTAAACTGCACTCCATCATCATGGATTCTCCCTTCTTTTAGTTAAGACATGAATCATTCACATTTTCATGCTGTAAAATTAATAAATAGCTGGAAACAGGTGGATTTTCCACACTTTTCAACAGATTTAGTTACTGAAATGGAAAAACTGTGTCTCTGATATCACATGGATTTATTTATTATTATATTAATCTGTGTAGTGGAGGGGTGTAGGCATCTCTTTGAATATTATAGACTCAATGTCTATCCCATGAATGGACCCCAGAAACCTGATGACATGGCTGAGTACTCACACATAGGTGGTAATATTTCTCCACTTGCAACCAGGGAGTCCAAAAGCAGAAAACAATTTTTTCCTGAAATAGGGGGCAGCAAACACAGAAAAACAACAATATGGTAGTAAATTGGAGCAATACTTCTGATCTCCCTATCCTTGTCTCCTGGCTGTGGGTGGCTGATGATGCTCCTCTTCCACAGCTGTCTAGCAACTCCTGGTCTGGACTTGGCTGTTAGTTGCCATCGACTCTGTCCATACTAATAAAATAAATAGTACTGAGGAATGCTTCCAGACACTAGAGATCATTCATCCTTTTAAACTCTCTGGGAGGACAGACAGTTTAAAAGCACAGACACAGGCTATCCCATGCCAGGCAGCCTTAGGGCCAGAACAGCCCGGGGCACATTGACTGGAAGTCCCCAGCCACCGCCTTTTGCTCCCTGTTGACAGGCTGAATCCAAAGTAGTCACAGTTCTGGTGCAGAGCTTGAGGAGAGAGGTTGTCTCAGCCCTCCCTACTGAACTGTGCCTATGGGGCTCAGCCTGTTTGAACCATCACAGTTGTGTTCTTTTTAACCCACTTAAGACAATGGTGCCAAGAGGTCCCAGAGAGACACCAGCTCCTCAGTAACAGGTATGAGCCCCCCAGTCTGTTAATACTTCAAAGCACTTGCAGTCCCATTCACACACTCGTGTATTTACCAGTGCACAAAGGAAAAACACACATTTTGCATACGGAGAGTCTCATAGAGATACTTTTGGCATTCACCCAGCCAGATGCAAGAAACCATGGCTGCCACGGCTGCACTCCTCTACCTTTGGCTGCTCCTTGTGCCCTTTTTTATCTGTAAGCCTCAGACACAACCTTTTTAGGAAACTGAAATGAAGCTGCAGTAGACAAAGAATTGATAATATCTTATGCAAATATGTTAGGGTATAGCCTGGTGGAATTACCTGTTTGCTAAGGAATGTTTGGTAGAATCACTCTTTAGTTTTCATACAGGGAAAATCCTAGTTTGTTGACTGTCCTAAATCATAATCAAACTTTGATAAAGAAACCTACCTAAGCAGATGAAAATATATTAACAGGAAACCATCTCTGAACATAAAGGTCATACCAGTCAGCCTCTGCAGTATTCAGAGGTGCAGATGTGCAAATCTACCTTATCAGAAGAAATTTTGTCCTACATTTAACTGTTCCGTATACAGGGGAATAAGGCAGTGATCCTCTCTATCAGGGCTGCCTCTTCCTTGAATGTCAGGTGGTGCAGTCGTGTGATCAGGACCCAGTTCCCTCTTGCATAGGCTTGACCAGTGTATCACAGCTTCTCAGGTGTAGGACTTGAGTCAGTAAGCTGTAGCTTATTTTAGTGTTCTTCATATGATTGGCTCAAACAGCAACAGCTGGTTTATTTCTTTCCTCTCCTTGGCCATTCAAGCACCGCTGAGCTGCTACAGCTGCAATTCCCATAAGTGCATTATCATAACTTCCACAGCACAGCAGGAGCAATTATTCTCCCCAAAGCTGCATCTTCTTCCACCTGAATATATGTTAAATACATGGCCAGAGGGGACCACCCCCACCAAAGGATATTTCTAATCACAATATCTGATGCCTAAACCTCATCCCCAGACACCTTATAAAGTGTGTTGGTTTAACTAAAAATTGAAATGGGAACAGCAGTATCAGCAGAAGTTTAGCTCCCCTTGATACTGTAATTAATTTTACTGATCATTTCATTCATCTGTGGTCTGCACTTGGGGACAGAAGCACTATTCCCCTAGCAAAGATAGGAAGGGTGGAGCAGGTACCAGCATCATGTCCAGAAAGACTCTGTACAAGGAAAACCTATTCTGATTTAACTAAACCCAGCAAGCAAGTAACCCTGGAGCATTTTTATCATAAATAAGGTGAGTAAAAATATTCACTGTTATTAACTCTTATCAGCTTTGCAGAGAAAAAAATATATTTTTTTATTGCCATAGCCACTCAGCAGTGCAAATTGCAAGTCTTTAAGAGTTTAAAGAAAAAAAAGAAAAAAAAGGTAAATTAAAAATTTACCTCTACAAACAGAGGGGTTTTTTTTCCACAAATAATATCACTTGCAGAATCAAAGACCAAGTTTAAAAAAGAATCAGTTACACTGCAAAAGAGTAGGGTACTTTTTTTTTTCTTTATATTGTTTTTGGAAGTTAGTATTTTGTAAGCAACAAACTCCATTTTTGCTTTGATGGGATATGGTCATTTAAAGTGTAGGCACTGTTGCATTTTTCAAAATTGTAAAGTAACGCTTGTTTTTTTGGTTTGAATAGGAATTGCCAACCAAACTCTGAGGTCTCACTGAGAATTAGTTAAACAGACTCCATGTTTTCCCTGCTGAATGTGTATGAAAACCTTTGAGCAAAATATCGCCTCATGTTCTCAAGCCTGGATGTAAAAAAAAAATTATTCAATTTAACTGTCTATAATCAAACAAAACCTCAGTCCATTTTCTTCAAGAGCTGTTGCAAAGGAGCATATGCACCTGTACTAATAGTGACTAAAATGTTATTTGACAACCAATAGAGTAATTAGTAAATTAAAGCTTATTTGTATTGATGTCTAATTTATTTGAGTGACATCGGGATTTTCACTCTAAACTTACTTTATAATTCATCATCCACTGGATTTTATTCTTTCAAATACATTCCTCTGGAACACAGCTCTGCTTCCTCCGATGCAGAAGACTAGCAGATGTAAATCAGATTGCAGTGGGGATTTTTCATTTCTCAAAGAAATCTAGTATTTGTCAGTTTGCTTAGCACTAAAGACTTCAATGCAAAACCTGACTACAATATGTCAAGGGAAAGTCTACTTAAAGAGGAAGTAAAGTTACATAATCTCATTTTCAATTACGTTTCATTTAGGGCATATTCTCATCATCACCCACTATTAAATACAAAGATTTTTGACAAGGAACTCCTTAAGGAAAACTTGTCATGTTTAAGGATATATAGCACATATGTTTTGTAAAGGGCCAGAAACCTTCTTTAAAAAAACCTAACAGCTCGGTACTCCTAATTACCCTGGGAGGAGCTTCTGCAAATCCGACCTTCGCATAGCTCCCATTAGGGAAAGTCTGGTGATTACAGTTTAGATGCAGTCTCCTCGGTAGTGGGCCATGCTTTCATGCCATGTGCTAATAGTATCTTTAGGGTGGAGGTTCATGAGTCAAATGTCCTGAAGAAATGGACATGTTATATTCAAGATTAAAGGAAGCTAAAGGACACTTCAGACAATCCAAGTTTCTGTTGTTGTTTAAACATAATGGGTTAAATTAGTCTCTGATGGGGACCAGGGGATTATTACTAAGATGAACTTGACACAGTTTATTACTGCTTTACACAAGTGCATCCATGCACATGTGGCAATGAAAAACTGTGCTGAAGGGACATATGTAAGAACTATCCCCTTGTTATTCAAACCAAACTCGTCTTCCTTGAAGTGTAATCTCAGAAAGTTCCTGACCAAAACTGGAGACAGGCTTGCCTGCTGGACAGGTCATGTTATGATAGCCAGGCTGGTGTTAGATTTTCTTCAGAAGTGGACACCTGAGAAAGGAGAAAGATGAGGAGGGGGAGAGGGAGACGGAGAGGGAGAGGGCATTCAAACATGTCCCTCTGCACTCTGCCAGTGACAGCCAGGATAAGCCTCCCTGCACCAGGCTGAGATGTGAGAGTCAGTGCAGCAATGACTTGTGCTGTAGGAGAAGGCAGCAGGTTAAGAGCAGGGACTAATGGCTTTAAAGCCAAACTCAAACTTTTATAAATTAAGCAAGATTTTAAAGCACTTTGGACTAAATTAGTGTCTGGTGGAACCTTGCTGGTGTTTGTGGAGTTACGCCCTGGATGAATTGAGTTCTCTGGCATGAGAAATGGATGCTGCCTGACTTTAAATAGAGCATGGGCTGTTTGCAGTTGAGCCAGGCTTGTTTCCTCTTGGAAAAATTTTCCTTGTAACCTTTGTGCCCGGTGATTTTGTGTCCTTATAAATGGGCTGACTGAATGAGACCAGAAGTAGTGGGGTACCATGCTGCGTATATGTGACAGGCAGACTAATTTAAAGTCCTAACTTATGAGCTGGGTTTTTCCAAGGCCATAGATTTTCATTAGCTATTTGCTGTGTTAATAAGAGACAACCACAGCAACAAGTGATACAAATGTTAGCTTTGAAACACAGAGCACCTCTTAAACCAACAGAACTGGCAATAAATGGTGTGTGTATATTCGCTCATTTGGCAAAGGTAGAAGTTCAAATTATGTCTTACAGGCCAGCTGACATATACCTGACCAAATTCATCCCCAGGGCAACTCCACCAGCTTCAGAGGAGGTACTCAGGGAATGAATTAGCAATTTTTCTCTTAATGCCGCTTCATTCCAAACATAATTATTTTTTCATGGGCTGTTCAATACAGTCCAGCTGATATGACACAGAAATGGGCCTGCAAAGACCTGTTTATTGTTTATGGTTCTTCCTTTGTGCCTCTGTCACAATTACTATTTCCAGTGTGGAGCCATTTGCTCCACACACTTTTTGGAGAGTGAGAACTGTTTCTTACTGTGTGTTTTATACTGCACAGGAAAGCAAGTTTTCTTCTTTGTTAAAGACTTCTAAAAGTAATTACATAAAAAATTGCAAGACATTAACAATACCTGTTCATTGGAAGGATTACAAATTAACCTGAGGTATGGTCACTAGAATTAGTCCAATCTGCTCTCTGTTGGATTTTGCTCAGGTTGAGGTAGCTCTGGCCCTTCTCCACATCTGTCACCACATGACATCAGATGAAACCAGTAGGTGATTCTACAGTTTTATCCTGTTTTTTCTTTCTTGCTTTAAAAAATTGGACACATTTCATCAGGCATGGAAAAGTCCCATCTGGCTAAAGCCATTTTTCCTTTTGGCTCATACAGAAAATGTACACATATAAACCTGAACACACAAGTATAACCTTAACTGTAAAGCTCCAGGAATGTGTTACCACTTTCTTTGATCATACTCTGCTGGGAGCCAGTAGATAACACAGCTGCTTATGAGAAATGAGCATTTTGGTGAGCTGAGGCTCTGTTAGGAGACCGTTACTGAGATATAGTGAGATACATGGATCTCTCCATCCATCAGACTGGTAAAGGGTGGCAGGATTTGGATGTTTTTTCTTATTCACCTGTCCTGCAGAATATGTCACAGAGATATGCCAGCAACCCAGACAGAAATATAGACCTACCAGTGAAATTGTTGCCATCCGCTGTGGATCTCACCTGAAAATGGAAAAACTGCTACCTAGCGATCTAATCAGCATAACCAGAGAGACAGTAAAATTTTAACAAAGAAACTCTTTTTTTCTGGAGAAAGCTGCAGCACCATCTTTTCTCTGTAGGTGCTTTGTCTACTGGGATACAAAAAGGTTCCTACTTTTGTCTAGTAGGCTACAAAAGATCTAGTTGAGCTGCTCTTGCATGAAAGTGGGTCATCCCTTAGTGCCCCACACTTTGTGGCTAATGCTGCTGTCACAGCTCTACCTCCTGCCTGCACAGCATCATTATTTCTCAGATTAAGCTCTTAATCTGTGATTGGTGAAGACCATTGAACAAATCCGCTAAAGCTGATGAAACAAGTCTAATAGGTCCAGAATTAATTTGGAGTTTTTAAAATTTAAAAAAATGTTATTGAAATTGTGTAATTTATTCAAATTCAATTAGAATTTAAAGCATAAAAACACAAAGTAAAAAATAAGTTGCCAGTTTTTCTGTTATAGATTCGGTCCTGTGTGTTCAGTATATGTGATTTGCACAGTCCTTCTTTATCCATGGTGTCACACCACTCAGACCAGCAAGATGTGAACCCACTTGGGTTTTTTTCCTGATGAGTTTTTCAGGCTTTGTGTCTTCAGAATTGACATTGTGTTACTGAATTTCTACCTATTTTCCACCTCTGTGGGACTGCAGATTTCAAGTACTTCTGTCTCTCCCTGTTCTTCAGCTCATGGGAGACTCCCTCAGCTGTGTCAAAGCTTATTTGCCCTGGCTGAACTGCCTGAAAGGTGAGGTACAGAGACAGTCCATCTCTTCAACACTTGTCTTTCAAAACATCTTAGCTCTGAGGGTAATAAGGACAGGGAATGTATGGCTTGGAGCTGTCTGCCAGCCATATCCTATGTGAGTTTTCCCTTTGAAAATATATTGCATTCTTTTTAGAAGTTAAATTTATTTTAAAATTAAACACATTGGCGGATGCAGTTTCTGAAACACTGGTAGTTTAGTTTTCATGTTAATCATGTGGATGAGCTACCAGCAAGCAAAGGAGACTTTTGCATAACCTGCTGCAAATATATGACAGACAGCTTGTCAGGAAATGCTCAGTATAGGCAATGATTTGGGACTAATTTCATGGATGTTTTCCAGTTTCTATTTTCTCCCCCCACGATCCTCCTTTCTCTTTCTCTGAACAAGAGGGCTCCTGAAATTTCCTGCCTAACATCTTTCACTTTGAATAAAGAATACACTAACCATCCCCCCTGCAGCTGGTCCTGCTGAAATTGCTCCTCTAGAGGGACCAGCAGATGATGTTGGCGGATTTGAGAAGGTCCAGGCAGGAGGGTTTAGCCCCCAGCACAGCCCACAATGAAGCCTGCAACCTGAGACCCCCTGCTGCCACTGCTCCCCACCTTCCCCTCGCACACGCGTGCGCGCACACACACACTCTCACATGAGGAGGCAGGCAAGGACTTTAAATGAACCCAGATGGCTGGCACACAGGGAGTAGGCACCCTGGAAAAGTGCTCCAGGGCGCTCTGGTTGCTGTCATCTTATTCTACAAACCAAGTGCCTTCAAGATGTCTGTGTTGTTTCTTAATCGGAGATCACTCCCGTTTGGGCTCTTAGCCCCTTCCTGTTGGGAAACGTCACTGAGGCATCAGAGAGATACACAAAGATTGATTTGACTGAAATCAACCATTCCCTTAACTCAGAGGTTGTAGATTATTATCCTTAATAAAGACCATATTGTAATAAAATCCAAATCAGATTCCAATCGAGAGACTGTACTTTCCCCTCTTTGGTGTGTGTACTGTTGTCTGATTGAGTGATTCGAGTCCTGTGCGAAAGAAATTAATTGGCTACAAGTAATAGAAAATGTTGATGAAAAGTGTGAATGTAATGAATGCTGATAACCAGTTTGATTTTTTTTTCTTTCTTTCTTTTTTCTTTTTTTTTTTTTTTTTTAAGTTCAATCACACCGAACACATGTTTCCCTTCTTTATTTCTCTATAAAAATATGCAAACAATTACCTGGCTTTGGAGACATAATTACAAAGAGGTTCATCTCTAAAAGGTTATTATTGATTTATAGAGTTCTTTAGTTTAATGGAAGACAGACAAGAATAAAAAGAAACTTTCTGCTTTCCCCACAAATAATAGATGAGCTGCAAGGGAAATGTAAGATTTAGAAGTAATTTTTACAAGATACACAAGCTGCATCGTTCAGGGGGTTGTTTCTTGTACATTCACAGAGTTATTCAGAAACTGTAACGCAGCAAGGCTGGTACAGGCGTTTTCTTCTCTGAGTAATTCAGCATGAAGCATTTTGACAGGGTGTGATAGCCGTATCTGTAGAAAATGCTAAAGATAAAGCGTATGGGATAATTTGTAATGCCAGACCTAGTGCTGGATTTTAAAGGAGTATTGGGTATTGGAGTGCAGGAGTGCGTCTAAGAGGAGAATCAGTTGACCTGTGATTATTAACTACCAGGCAGAAGCTTTTGGGTGTTGTTTTTTCAGTGGATGTAAAATTATAAAGAAGTGTGTCTATCAGATGATAGAATCTGATTTTGGTACACCTGGCCTTCCTTCAGCTAATCCAGGACTCAAGGGAAGCAGCTTGGTGGTGTGGGTGGGAACAGGAAAATGACCTCACCAAGGACACAACTTGTAGCAGTCTAGGGCTTTGGACTCTTTCATCTGCTTGTTTTTGGGGGG
>VWZY01003688.1:867700-891038 GCA_013399075.1 Chloroceryle aenea | reverse complement strand
GGGGGGGGGTGTGTTTGGTTTTTTTTTGGTGTGACTCGTGTCTGCTTTAAAAATCTGATGCCATGAGCCCCTCAGGACAAGAACTGAGCCATTTTGTCCAGTGCACACCCATGACTAGCATGCCACAGTAGGGCACTGGTGGCATCTCCTAGAGGTTTGGTGATGGGACATCAGTGATGCTGCTGCCTCATGGACTGCTCCCTGTCTAGGCTTGTGCATTTATTAACCAGTGAGCCCCTTCATGAGAGAGGCATGGGTGCTATAGCCATACCTAACAGCAGAGTTCATTCCTTCTTTTTTTTAAGTATCCAGACAGAGCCAAGTCTGGTTTGTCTTGCTTGCATGAAGCAAGCTGGATTTGCTCTTAAATGTGCATCCTGCAATAAATGCGGTGTTTATGGTGTTGCAAAAATTATTCACCAGTAACCATTATATGTTTTGTCCATTTGGATTTAAAGAGAGCAAAACATGTCAGATTCCCATTCATGTAATATCCTCAGTGCTTTCCTCGTCCTGGTGCACACTCCCATTCCAGCATAACTCCCAGGTACACACCCCACCCATGCCTCTGGGCTTTTGGGAAGAGGGTGGGAGCTTTCCAGAGCTCTGAGAGCCCTCGTGGCAAGCACGCTTCTGCTGCCTCTGATTTATAATTAGCATTGCCTGAATCTGATAAAACAGCTTGTAAACAAACACAGACTGAGGCAATTTTAAAAGAGAAACAGATTAAATCAATAGTGCATCATGTGCATTGTGGTTGTAATTGCTTTTGATGGTCATTCAGCATGTGTGGTTGTTTTTCTGTCCATAAGATGGATATTCTCAGAATAATGGTCTTTTGTTCAACAGCATCACAGAGGGAGATGAGCTCCTTCCTAGCAGCTCTAGGAAGCCCCAGTATGGTCATGCAAGCACTGCTGGCACCACTGGAAGTTATGGACGCCCTACAACCTCCACAGCTGCAGCCCAAAACAGCGGGACAGGACCGGATAGACATGCCTTATTTGATTTTGTTAATTTAATTTTATTGAAAACCTACCCTTTGGGAAAGTTTTCTGTGAGCTGAGTGACCATCTTAGACGAACACCTTCCAGCTCTCTGTACAAGCAAAGAAGAACAGACCTTTCATGCTGCCTTTTTCTCCTAGTACACATGTTTAAGCTCCCTCAGTCTTACCCCCTACACAGATATCGTTTCTTATATTGTTTTCAGCAGAACACACTCCTTACTGCTTTATGCCTTTTGACAACACTAAGCAGCTGCTGCTGCTGAATATTATCGTAATTTAACTTTGGGGCTTGGAATGTAGAAATAAGTAGTAGTGCAGGATTATGTTTCATTTTACATACAATCTTATAATGAACCATAATATCCTCTTGGAGATTTTGCCATATGAGATAATAAGACAAGCAACAAGTTTATGTGAAGAATTTTCTCTTCCCCAATGCATCTATATTGAATTACTGCTTCACACTTGATTGTACTCATTTAGTCAATACCCAAAGGTATTGGGCTTCCAGGTCCTTCTCAGAAAGGTAGAAGCTGATTGAAGTCCATATGTAAAAACTCTAAAAAGTTTGAGGATCTGGCCCATTGTCAGTAAAACAGATAGTTAATTTTGTGTCCTATAGTCAGAAGATTCAACTGCGAGAGCAGAAAAAACCCTCCAAATTTAAAAAAAAGTCTTCAATAGTTCCCAAGGTTTTTTTGGCCAGGTGCATGCTCAGCACCTCAGTGGCAAAAATATCAGTTACAGAAAACAACAACAGCAGTGGCGATGGGTACTACGCGCTTGAAGCAGCTGGCAAGCCTCTGATGGTATCTATACCTCAGTACGATGGTACGATTACAAGGTATGGGAACCTGAGACCTAGCCAAGCGTCACCTTAACTCTCTACCTCTAACTCAGCTTAGGCCCTATGTCCCTGTTCCCTCAGCACCCACACTTTGGTATGCAAAGCTCCTGCAGACAAAGCTTGCACGTCTTGGTCCATGGGCTCGACTATATACTACTTGCAGTAATAAAAGCCCTGTTTGTTACTATCATATATAAAATATGGCTGTTTGAATGAATTGCTACAGGATCCCTCAGAGGGAAAAGTTACAAACTTCTGAGTGGCCCACAGAGTCCTATTCTCTCCAACTAGAGCTGAGCTGCATTTCCTTTTTATTGTACAGCCTTAATAGCAATCATTGATCAGCACAGCTAACATTACTTAATTTTATTTAGGCCACATTTATAGATGTGAGTGCAGTTACCATTTTGCAACTTATTCATTTTGCATCTCATAATGATGGTGGAAAGTGACACAAAGGATGTGAGTGGTGACACTGTGCAGTTGATGCAATAAAGCAAATTAACAGCAACTAATAGCTGGCAGATAGCAGCAGATCAGTTGATTAAACAGAAGGCAGAAAGCTTGGCTTTGGCCATCCAGAAGCTTGGTATATTGCTCTCATCTGTTCTCTAGGAAATGCTTCAGGAAAACATGAGTACTTTTTATCGCTTCAGTCCGCTCAAAAAAACAAACATGAGAAGGTGACTCGTTTCCTTCCAGAAAAATGAGCTGATGCTTAGGAGGACAGGATAAAAGGCAAGATTTTGTAGCCGATATTTCTGTTGACATGGGGAGAACCTGCAGGATCAGTCCCACTATTTGGAAGAGGCAGCTTCGTCCTGGTCCTTCCTGTAGCGACTGGGTGCCTCTAAAACTGCAGAAGGAATAATACAGCTGAAAAGAATGACTCAACTATTTAACTCCTTCCTTAAATGGAAACTGTTCAAATGCTTCCTTCATTTATCTGTCCCAGTGGCGTATGAGAAAAATGGCTTGTGGGCTCTGCCTGGTGCCACAGAGATGAGAGGACGCACATGGCTCGCTGCTCCTCTCTAAGGATCTCTTTGTTCTTCCCAGTCCCCGGGGCACATGTTCCATGCAAGGCAATGACAGTTTTTGTTATCACACAGACGTATCGGTTTCAGTGACAATCACTCCCTTTTCAAAAAAACATTATTTCTCATGATTGTCTCCCTCTTGGAAAATGTGGCCTTTAAAGCCAAAGTGGGTGGAAAGAAGAATGAAAGGGAGACAACAAATGTCCTGGCGACATAGAAGTTAAATGGTGTGTTATGGGACAATCAGTCAATCAGCTCAAAGGGGTATAGATCAACGTATGTGCATGCAGAAGGGAAACACTGGTCCTTACATTGCAAAATAAAGAGGGACTGGTTTGTCGTGCCAGTGCAGGTTTAGCAGATATTGTGGAGGAAACAGCACATGTGAGAGGAATAAAGGGAGGGAGGGAGGGTGAGGGGGGTGGGGGGCTTGCTAATAACAACATGTTTTTTCCTTCCTTCCTAACTCAATGGCACATGTGACCTCATGAAGCCAATAAGTTATGGGCATCTGATGTAGAAGTTCCCCAAAAAAATGCTCCTTTAGCAAAGCCCACTGGGTAAACTGTGTCATGACCAATTTCTGCAAATGCCTTGATTTAAGGCAGGCGCAGGACCTGAAATTCACACCAGGTCTTTGTGTGCTGGAGTCACGCAGATACCAGGCTTGGTGAGAAGAAACTGCATACTTCCTATTTTATTTCACCACTGCTCGACCTGCTTTTCCTCAGACTTAAAATCATTTGCCAGGTCAAAATAAACTCCTCAGAATCCCAATGTGAAAAATGTACCTAACAATTCAATCCTTGTAAATTGCGAATGAGAAGACAAAGTGCAGTTGAGTCTAATTAAATTATATAATAAGTAGCTTAACTTGTGGTTTCACTTTGGTTTCTGTTATTCTTATTACCATAAGCATTGTAGCTGGCAAAGAGCTATTGAAATATGCAAAGCAGAGATGACCAAACTGGAGACTGCTTGTGTTTTGCAAGAGCTTTTCTGTCAGAGCTTGGTTTTGCAGAGGCAAATCCAGAAGGAGGTCAGGCCAATTCCAATTTAATGCAAAATTTTACTCAGAGTTAGCAATGAGTTCTGTGTTTGACCTGTCTCTATTACAGACAAAAATCAAAGGAGATTTGGATTTGCAAATCCTTACCTGTCAGGTCCTGGTCTGCAAAATGAAAACCAGTGCTGGCTCAGATTTGGGTGAAGCTGAGTATATAATCCTGGCTTTAGCTTTCTCTCATTAACAAGTTAGTTGGTAGCACCCAGAAGACAACAATTCAAAGATGATATGATGCCCCATGGTGCTGATGTGGTGGTGTAGACCTGTTTAACCTGACCGCTGCTTGGAGGTCGTTCTGTGACTTGCCAAATTTTGCCCATCATTTAAGCCTTCTCTAGTGCCTGGTATATAGTATAGCTAGAGGAGCCAGCTAAGCAAAACTGCTGATGGTACATGAAGAGGGTGAGGAAGTACCCAGATAAGCTGCCACCAGGACGAGTGATAACTTACAAAAGTCAGCATCTGCTGACAGGGGACACTGCAACATCTTAAGCCAGTACCTTTTTTTTTTTTTTTAAGTAATAATTTATACTCTGTCTAGCACAGATATGTTGGCAGAGATTTACATCATGCTTTACCTTAATTGTCAGTAAAGCTGACTAGTATACTGGTGGGTTCCTTCATAAAGGGAATGATTGTAAATTTGAATAATCAAAACAGAGGTCTTTCAAAAAGTTTGGCATACTTCTCGGCCTGCTATGGAAACAGGTTGCACTGCCCACTGAAATCTGAATCTGGATCTAGGACTTTGGTTTGGCAACATTTCTGGTTTTGAAGACTGTCTCATGCAAGCTTCAAGTAAGAATAATTTCAGTCTGTTTAGTGGTCTATAAATCCAAGTGCCCCAAGTACAAATGAATCACTCTGTTCTCTGCCCCAGGGGGTTGACTATTACAAACAATGAATGAAGTCATCAGCAAAAGACAAGGTCACAGACTGAAAGAGGAAAATATGCTTTTTCATTTCTAGTATAAAAAAATTGAATGCATTGTTTGAAAATGTCAGTGCATGAACTAGACTAAATGGAAGCAGACTAAATTGGGCTCTGACATCTTATGCTTCCTCCTCCACTCCTATTCTGTTTAATTTGACAGCTACTTACCAAGATACACAAGCTCAAAAATTCAAAATAAGCTGCTAAGGAAGAAGTTTACAACATTATCCATCCTCTGCTATAAAGTGTAAGGATTGAAGGTAGAGATGAGCTGAAAGAGTGCTGGATTCCAACCTGGATGTTTCCTTCATCTGCCGCTGCAAACAAAGCTCTTAAACCGTCCGCCAAGGCCTTTCTGTAGCAGTTATCTGCCTTGCAGTGGTGAGGTGCTGCCTAATCAACAATTACTGCTTGAAAAGCGCTGTGAGTTTCACAGAGCCAGCACTGAGCACAGGCTGAGTTGCTAAACAATGTATGGGTTCATCAAAGGCTGATGATCTCCAGAGAGCACTGAAGAAAAACTATTTACTATACACAGCCAAAGCCTTGGTGATTCTCAAGCTCAGGCAATCCCACGGGTTCTTAGGGTTGGTTATGAGAAAACAGATTAAAACTAATTCATTTATGTGTTCATATATATATTAATATTCATATCTATATGTAAAGGCAATCAATCCAGTAAAGACTGATGAAGTCAAACACTTTAGAATACTTTACGCATACCACTAATTAAAAGTACGAGTGTGGCAAGCACTGCAGAGCAGAAGTGACTTAAAGTAACTTACAGTAGCAACAGGTTTTTTCTCTAGTTGGCAAATCAAATATGACCCTTGGATCTTAAATCCTCAGAGGGTACAAATAATGCGCTGTTTGTCAAAACTTTCCATCATAATTCAAGGTGAAAGGAGTTTAGAAAAAAACAAAACCTGCTGTTTAATATATGATCTCCCAACACTATGTGCATTAAGTGCTTTTGCTTTAGGCTTTATCCTATAAACAGAAAAATCCCAGCTTTACTTGTCAATCTGCAACAGAAGATGTAGTGTTAAAGATCAGTCCAAACCAAACCTCAGATGAAACTTTGGTCCCAGTGAAGTGAATGTGTGTGTTTTCTCGGTGGTGTTAGTAAAGCCTGCCCTTCCAACATCTTCCTCAACCCTAAGCCTTAAAACATAGGCAAACTTCATACTAGTGGCTCACGGGAATATTACTACCTTCTGTAAATACAAAGTTATAAAAAGGAAGCCTAAATCAAACACATTCTTGTCTTAATGTTTCATCAGTTAAAACTTCCTCTAACATATTTCCAATTAATGGTAATTTTCACTTCAGTGCAAAGAGTTTGAGCTTGTTCTCTGATATACATGCTTGGTTACACAGAGCTGTAAATGTGGGTGCAAAAGCAAAATCAGATTTACAAAGCATGCTGGACCTCATCTGATATTCTCTGCTTAATGATGTGAAAAAAACAAACAAACAAACAAACCAAAAACAAAACAAAAACTGTAAGAACCCAATAGTCTCAAATTAGGTGGTTTCACCCATGTTTAGGCACCGAGAGGTTTCCATTTGCCTCCTGCAGATGGATGATTGTGCTGTCATGTTTTTGTTCTTGAGATTTTGGTGTATGCTTTAAAAAAGTGTAAAGATCCATTTCTCATTTCCAGCTACCTTCAAACAGTTGTACTAGAACTACTGCTGCTCTGGCAAGGAATGGTGCTTCTCAGCCTTAAATTTCTGAAAGAAATACATCAGCGACAGAGCCATGACACTTTTAAAGGGAGAGGAGAATGGTTTTCTCTCCGTCTCCATTTTCTCCCATAATATCTAGTAATATTGGACATATTGCAGAAAGGAAGATAAAGGAAAGCTAAAGAGAATTTCTGCATATGATAGAAATTTCAGCACTTGGTTAAAGTATCTATAGGCACAATTATGTTCAAATACACATCCTTTCTGTATATGTGAACAATTAACATGTGTGCTCCTGATACTGCTCTGCTTGCTAAAGCTAACAGCAATCATATACATAGCTTCCCTGACTAAAACTGTCAAAAGTAAAAAATATTTTGCAGAAATTTCCAACCTTTGATAAGAATTCATTTTGAAACACAAGAGAGAAAAAGACATCTTTTTATCCTCTTAGAACACAGCACTTCAATTTTGCAGAAAGATGATTTTTATTAGAAAGTTTTCACTGCATATTATAACAAAATAAGCTTAATGATATTAAAAAAAAAAAAACAACAAACCTGCAAATACTGGAACAAACACGTCTCACTATTTGTACTCTGATATTTCCATTTCTGAGAAATGCTTTGTGTTTTGCTCTATTCTGGAATGATCTCATTTTTCACATTTTGAAATTTCACCTCAAAAAGAAAAGTCTAGCTCCCCCCCGTGAAAAACCCCACAAGAAATCCCTCAGTACCTTGGATTACTTATCCTGTGCTTTTACGACCTAGATATGCAGTTTTAAAAGGTACATCAGCGGAAGAATTCTGTCTGAGGAGTACAGCTACAGTTTTTTGGAGTAACTATGTCAGCAGTAGAAAAGTCAGCCCTGGGGAACACTAATCTCTCTTTAGGTTTACCAGGCAGGTGAAAACATGAGCAAGGAAGTGTTTAGTTTGTCTGAAGCTTCTTGTATGTTCTGTGCTGGAAAATTCTGAAAAAAAAACCAAAACAACAAAACAACCCAACAACAGAACAACAAAACTAAACCAACAACGAAAGAAAACGAAGAAAAGGTGTCAAAATGTTCTCTTTTGAAGCTCTACCAAAGCAATGTCCTTTTATTAGGGATGAATTGGATGAATACAGCACACTCTCCCCAGTTGCTGTAAATCTTAAACCTTAGTGCACATACTAAACCCTAGACTGATTTAGTATTTAAATGATATACAGTAACCAACCTGTTAAATGTAAATTAAATGCACACTTACTCTTTAAGACAATTTAAAGTGTCACCTTTATAGCTAAAAGACTGTGACATTTCATGAACTCACAGCCACATCTTCCCACTGATAATGCCAAGCTGAACTGACTGGGCTAAATTCAGATGTGGGGTAACCACATTCCTCCTGTCAAAGGAGTTATACCCATTTACACTAAGGCTGATTCCAGCCTTTCATTATCTATACTTAAACCTACCATAATTTATATGAAAAAGTGGCTGAGAATAGTAACATTTCAGCTGTTATTCACACTATAGGCACAGTGTTCCCTAGTAACATACATTGACTTGGTTCCTTTGACTACAACAGAAGTACCTTGATTTATGCTGGGTGAGGACCCAGCCCTAACTGAAAAGCAAAGACAAAGAAAATTCACCTAAATTGAATTGTTCTTGGAGAACAAAGTGAAATGATAGATATCGATGAAACAATTAATAGCGTTTAATATACAAGTCCAACCCCCCTGACAGAGCAGGATCACGAAGGGCAGGCCACACAGGAACAGATCCAGGTGGCTCTTGAAAGTCTAGAGAAGAAGACTCCACCGCCTCTCTGGGCAGCCTGTTCCAGTGCTCTGTCACTCTTACAGTAAAAAAGTTTTCGCTCATGTTGAGGTGGATTTTCCTGTGTTTCAGCTTGCTACCTACCATTACCTCTGGTCCTATCACAGGGCGCAACTGAAAAGAGACTGTCCTTCAGCACACTTCTCAGCATGATTGAGTAATGAAGTATTGATTGTTGTTGGGGATCCGGACCCTAGGGCACAAAGATGTGAACTGTTATTTAACTTAGAGCTGTCCTTTCTTAGTGTCCCTGAACTGGAGAGTGTTCATGCCACAGATGTCCAAGGAAATCAGACTCTATGATTTGGATGATCACAAAACCAGCACTGGAGTCAAATATGATGTGAATAAAATATTAACATAAAAAGTCAGTTCTCTGTGGAGTTAATCCTGTGCTATACACAGACTTCTCCCTCAATATCTCTCCCTACGTGGCTTCCTCCCTGCCATGGCTTCATTGCTCATAGGACCTCCTTAGAGGAATCAGAAGGTCTCCTTATGCTTTCCTTCAGTAATTACTTCATTTCAGAATGGATGGCATATTTTGCCTTCTTAATTAATACAGCTGAAATATTCTGTACCAGCATTTAAAATTAGAAGTTAGCATGCATTATGAAGTTTCATTGTGTTATTTCCTCTCACCTTGGACACGAGATTGAGAAAAAAACGCTTTTCAGTGTTGAGTGGTTTAAATAAAGTGCATTCATTGTTGTCAACATGTAGAGCTGGTAAATTGACAAATTCATCATCCCATTATAATCCCTGCACCTGTTCCAGTTTGCGGTCTGTGGTGTTTTAGCTCATGTATGGTGAATGCATCTGCTGAACAAGGACAGTTAACTGGCAGAATTTGTTTATAAACCCAGTGAAGAGCTAAATGAGGTAAACTGCATTATCTTACATGTTAATTGTATTTCATTGCAGACAAACATTTATTAAAGATGCAGACGGCACACCATACATTCTAATTGTGTTTGCATCCATTTCTGGTTTTACCTTGATTTCCAGAATTTCTTTCACCATCATATTTCAGGGCTTCAAGACAGAGTCTGAGATATCCCTAAAAGAGACCTCCATAGCAGTGCCTGATGTGTGCGCACACACACACACACACACACAGAGGAGCTGGGCCAATCATTCACAGGAAAAATTCTATTAGAAGGATGCTGCCATGTTCTCCTGTCTGGCAGATGTCCATAAAGAGATGCAAATTTCTTGGATTCTGACCGTTGCTTTGAAATGACATTATGAATGTCTTCTGCAGGCAGTTTACTCAATAGTGAGGACAAAGCTCCCTGAGGTCCCTGCCTCCCCATCCTCATTCCCAACATCTCCCTGCTGGACTCTAACATCATGGTAGGAGCAGGACTCACACAATACCTGTGAAAGACTGACCTGCAGGTCTGTCTCGTCTCACAAAGTTTGGCATGCTGTTCCTGCCCAAAATGTTTTTTTTTTCTCTCAATCTTATTCTGATTTGAATAGACAAGGTGTCACAGGGGCTCAGGAGTGGGGAAGCAGCACTGCTTGGCAATTTGGGAGCTGAGGCAGAGCTACCCACAGTCCATCCAAATCAGTGGAAGGGCTCAATATGAACCGGATAAAATCCTAAACAAGACTCAAGCAACCCAAAGTCCAGCAATGAACTAAATGCAGATCTCTGAGACCTTGTTCAGCAATGTAGCCACAAGAACATCCTTCTTCCCTTTCTCTCGCACTTTGCAGGGTGTGTCATTCCTTAGCACGGGAGAAATCACTTCTCCTATGTCCTCTGCTCCTCACTGCCTGAAACCATTCTAGAGTCAAACAACCTGCAGCTGAGGAAAGACTGACTGGCCCAGCATCAGGACAAAAATATTATCAGTCTGAAGACAGTTTGTAGGTCCTCAGAGTGGGGTGGACTTGCAGCAGAGGTGCTACATGAAAACAAAGCATCACCTGGAGGTAGTTGTACTGTTCTGAAGGTATATAATTGCTGCAGAACAACATTCACTGGTTTCTTACCACACACTGAGGTCTGTTGGACTAAAAGTCAGACACAAAAAAAATGTTTACATTTTGAACTAAGCAAATGTGATATGGAGATGCAAGAAACATGAACCTCCTAGTGCCACAGCTTCTGAGACAGTTTCCCAGGGAGCCACAACACTGCTCTTCCTGCCAGGAGGGTGCTGGAGCCCACCAGCACAACCCGCATTCCTGGGTGCTGCCCCATTGTAAGGCAATTAAAAACCATGGCATTTTCAGAACTTGGGCAGGCCCCCCTGGCGCTGACAGAGAAGATACATCTGGTCTTGGTTTGTTGATTTTCCTTGGGAATGCTTCAAAATTGAAAGGAGATGGGGAAATTTTTGAAAGACAGAGTTCACTGTGCTAGTCAGCATGTTTTGTAAGCATGTAAATGTCTCTTTAGTCAGCAAAGCAGCCACTGTCTCCTCACTCAAGGTGCAGCCAGGACAAACTGGTGACCAAACGCCCAGATCATTTCTGAAGGTAAGGTCCAGTACTGCCACTAGAGGTCAAGCATAAGAATAAAGGTCAGACATCTACAAAAGTTTAAATGCAAGTCTGAATTTACAGCCACTCTAGTAAAATTAAAGAAAAAAATAATTATTGGAAAAATAAGGGTGCTGAGAATGAACCCGGGATTCTGGTCAGAGAGAATGAGAATGAAAAAATAAATCTGCCAGGTTCTGAAACTGCATAGCATGTGGCTCTCTTCCACTCCGTTTTTTTGCTTCATATGCAAAGAGGCTGTAGAATTAGATTCCATAATCCAAATAGTTTAGGATTGATTCTCTAATTTCCCTTGGAAATTCATTAGGCTTTTTTTTAAATGAGTGGTAACGCTGCTTGCATTTTTGGTTATGGGAAGATTAAATGAAGGAAATCTTTGCCTAGAATAATCATCGTTACTTAACTTAAATTTATTCCATTCCTCTGAAACTTTGAAAAAGAGCAGCTCTTTGGTCCCTGAAGTTACACTGAAGTAAAACTCAACAGCTTGCTAAAATATTGCCATATGAGCAGAAATATTCAGCACTGAGGAACTGATGTGGTGGGGGAATAAAAGGTTGTTTGTTAGCACTGGCTGGCACCGGGTTTTAAGCAATACCACAGGCCTGACAACAAGAAGCTGATAACAAGACTTTCTGAATATCTTCCAAAGCTTCACAGAAATACTTACTTGCTTAAAATTTTACCCTTAAGCTTGTAAAAGTTTATCACAGAAAAGTGGCTTTAAATGTGTGCAAGCACCCCACACACATATGTATGCATGCAGGCAGGAGGAAGACACATGGAACACAAGAAAATATTAATGTTTAACACGTGCAGATTGAGCATAAACAATAGGACAAATGTTTCTGGTTTGCACTCCAATTTCTCCCCTGTAGCACACAAATGGCTTAACACCTCAGTTGGATTTGGGCTCCTGGTCATCCTACACTAATGTTTTAGTTGTTTCTCAGTGCCTTAAACCAAGGGAGAACTCATAGCATGGTGCCTGCTCTTTTTCTTCCCTTACATTCTTCCTTCCTTCCTGGTACCATTTTAATTTAGAGCTAAGACAATTCTTGTTTCTAACTGTGTGTGAAGCTCCTTGCCAGCATAAAATTTAAGGCAAGCTACTCTCTACACAGTGTTCCTGATACCTTTCAGTTTTGAGCTATAGCAACTTATCTTGCTCTGGTCTGAGCTCTCCAAGGTTGATAGTATGTCCCCAGAATTGTGTCTATGGAAATTAAAAGAAAATGTATGGCAATGGGACCAACACAAGATCTGTAGCTGTACAACATGAATTTGAACCTGGATTTCTAGAAGTAAAAATCTACTGTACTCATTAACCCCCAAAACTGTACTAGCATGGGCAAAATCATACTTATAGCACTTTATCAAAATATGGAGTGAAAATCTGGCCCTGTCATAGCAGTAACAAAGACCCCATTGTTTCAATCAGCTGCTTTACTCCATGCAGGAATAGATCTATCTTATGCCTGTATGACATTTCCAGACTGCATGCAGTTCAGTACATGCACAGTAAATTCGATTCAGCATGGCTGCCAGTTTGATAGCACTCCCAGATGTCTGGAATTCCCAGAAAAACATGGGCAATTCTAAAAATCTGCCAAGAAACATTTCTGGGTAGAAAAGGAGGAAGTGCTTGGAAAGCTCTGATGTATAATATTGTACATTATATAGCTTGGCATTGTCTTATGGAAGACAGAGACCTTCTACCTTATATGTGCTTCTGCTTTGTACACAATTTAAACAGCTTTTTTTTTTAAGTCATGGCAGAAATGTTGTGTACTGTAAAATGTCCATATGTGCCCTGCCAAGTAAACAAAACCCCCTGATTCCAGCTAGTCCTCAAGACCATTGGAAGTGTGGAGTGAAGCATCACCAACCATGCCCAATTTAAGGGACACTGCACCTACACCTGTTGTTGCTCCCCTCCAAAAAATGTGATAAGAGGCATTACAAAAAATCCAAAGTCCAGACCAGAAGAGGTAAAGGAAAGAGCTGCACAGACAATAGGTTGTATTGAGACCCAGAGCATAGTGGCATGAGGTTGCTCTACTGACCCTGGAACAGTCAGCTGTAGCATGTGCTGCCACAGAAGCACAGCTAAAGCTCCTCTTCCTTTCTAGTAAAGGGACTAACCTTGAAATTATCATGGTTTTTCACTACTCAATGAACAGTTTCAAGTGACAGTGATCATGGGAGTGAAAAATAAAAGAATGTGAGTTTGTCTGAGACAGTGATGCTGTATCAGACCGATGAAAGCAGGGCTAGCTGTTTCTTGAAGACACCTAAATGAATTTTTTCCTCACTTTGTAAGGTCAGTCCTGCCATCTGCTCAGCCCTGTGACTTGAGCCAGCAAACTACCCGAACTCAGTCAGACTACTTGAAAGTTTGAAGTTACTCAGGACAGAGACCTCAGCACCTCTGAAAGCTGAGCTGTAGGAGAAGAATTATTTTTGTGAACTACATGCAAAAGCACTAGTTGAAATGCTAAATTAAGTTAGATATCTGAATTTCTTGGTCAGTGAAAGCTGTTGCTCTAGAGGTGAGGTGAGATATATTAACATGTCTATTCTAGAGCTCCTTTCATGTCCAGATACAGGCATAAAAAATAGATTTTGAAAGAAGCAGTTGAATGTCTTCGGACTGACAAAGACAGAGGAGAAGCACAGATTTCCCACCTATGCTCTGCAGAAATAATTAAGGAGGGAATTTTGTGGAAGAAAGAGAAGGCTGGACCCAAGCACATAAATGCCCTTCAGAATCACTGTTCCATCTGGGAATTGTTGCTGGGCCCACAGCAGTGCCTGGGTGTTGCCACTCACCAGAGCCCAGGCAGGAGTTTGGTTCTGTCAGTCAGCACCATCTCTGAGGTCTGCCACCAAGAGAGTAAACCCCATGTGTGCACTCCCTGAATCCTGGGTCTGATTTCCACCTCTCTGGGGACTTGTGAGCATCACAGTCACAAGACTGCTCTGGAAAGAGAGGGCAGAAAGGGACCGTAAGCAGAAGGAACAGATGAAGTTTGCTTTCTACATCTGTTTTTATTAAGGGAGCTGTTACTGCAAGTGAAGTCAGCTGAGACATTTCAAGTCACTGCAGCTTGAATATTCAAGCCAGTCTATAAATATCTGAATTATTTTTTTTTAAACAGTGATTATTGTTTATGCTTTCTTCCTATTTACCCTCCTTTGATTTAGTAGCATGGGGAGGTTTGTATCACTTTAGCATGTCAATTGGAAGCAACTGTCATCTATGTTACAGATAAACCCTCAGAGATGACACCATTTGGGATTGTGCTGTCCAGTTACCTTCTGCTTGTGACCCTAGGTGGCTCAGAAGTACTTCAGGTCAAACTTTTTATATACTATTCACTATCCCAATAAACAAGTAGCATGTTGTCACATTTGGAGTGCTGTGTATTTTTCTAGTAATTATGCCTTATTATATATTTACTATTCAGAAAATGCAGGTGTGGGCTGTTGAACTGGGGCCAATAAGAATTCGCCGAACTGGCAGCAATTCCTCGGTGAGTCATGTTTCACTGTCTGTTGGTTTTATAACTGTTTTCACTACTAATTTAGCTCTGCAATGCAATATGCAATTAGTTCTATTATGGAAGCAGCTGTATTCAGTTTTACAATGGCACTTTCCCCTTTGGCTTGTACCAGAGCCTGTTGTGGTTCTGCTGATTTGATGACTGAAGTTGTAAAGTGGTATCTGGATGAGCCACAGTGAGCCATGGGCCTCATACAAATATGATTCTTGCTTATACACCACTGCTCTAATGCTATTTCTTACAGCCCAATTAGAAATGTGGTCACAGAGAAAAGCTGTTTCTTGCTACAGTAAGTAGTATTGTCATGCAGCGATTTGTTGCTGTGCTGGTATCACCTCTGGAGTCTTGGAGCTTATTATAAATAACATTTGGTAGCCAGAAAGTGAAAAAAAAAAAAAAGCAAACAAACAAAAAGCAAGCAACTAAAGCCAAACTTCTGCTTGGAAATAACCTTCTGCTTTGAAATTAGCTTTTCCAGGCTTCAAAAAGTACTTTCCAAGATGTAGACCCTGGGTGGTGGCCCCAGGAATGAAGAAGGGCCAGGTGGGATGGTGTCTGGGTGCGGATCCCAGGAGATTTCAACAAGCCCACAAAGCCCCGGTCTGTCTACCACAACAGACTAGGGCTTTACTGACTCACCGAAACCTCCCAGGGTCTGTGCCCATCCCTAAAAACCTTTATGCCACTGGCATGGTTGCTTCCTACACCCAGCACTTGGATAGCAAGCATGAACAGTCTTTCTCTAAAATTACACAAGAAAACAGCCAAGAAGCAAATACAAATATCAATTACACTAATTAGCTGCCTTTACTGTCAACAAGGACGTTAAGGAAATCAAATACATATTGCTTATTAGAATGTGTATTAGAGCTACT
This sequence comes from Chloroceryle aenea, assembly GCA_013399075.1. Taxonomy (NCBI): domain Eukaryota; kingdom Metazoa; phylum Chordata; class Aves; order Coraciiformes; family Cerylidae; genus Chloroceryle; species Chloroceryle aenea. The sequence goes on along the minus strand of VWZY01003688.1, from coordinate 875,664 downwards.
CTGTTAAAAAGAGCAGGGTATTGAAAAATCGCTGAGAACATTCACTACATTTTTTCTGCAGCGTTATTACCCATTTTCACACCCATACATATGTTCTGGTTTTGTTGCGTGTCACACAAAATGGTAATTTGGTGGTGAAAAAATGAGAAATCATGACATTTCACATGTGTTTTCAGTAAAACAACAATTTTCCTCCTAAAGGGCCCCAGTTTTCCTCCTCAGAAATAGGACTATTTACAATGAAAATGTTCCTGTTGTGGTGGAATAATGACACGAAGAAAGGCACAAGGCTGGATACTGCAAAGCAAAGTTAAAACGTCTGTGTTTCCAGTGCTTTGAATGCCAGGTGATGTGAACTGCAGCCCCTGGAACACCATCTGGCTAACGGGTGCTCGCCAGCAGCAGAGCTGGCCCCAGCAAAGCCCATTTGCCCCTGGAATTGTCTCTGACCACTGTTGCCTGCAGTTATCATTCTGGTTAGTCTCTTATAGTAAAAACTATTTTCCAGGAAATTTTTCTATGAGAAACAAAGAAACTCTCTGCCCTGCAGAGACTAGCCATTTGGGAGAGCTGGACTGACGGAGAGTTGGTAGTTTGCCCAGAGCTTACCGTTTTCTATCCAGAGGCTTGCTTTATGCTAGAGTAAACAGCTGGAGTTACACACTACATTTCATCACAAGCATGTAAAGCCAATAATGAACTTTACGGTTCTATAAAGATTTGCAAAATTATTCCCAGGTCTAAAGTTTAATTGTTTAATGTCACCAAATGACTTTGCAATAACTGAGCACTGTGGAGTGGCAGAAGTTAATCACTCGACTGAAGTGAATTAAGAGTTTCTAAAGCTACATTTATCAGTGTAATTTCAGGCTAATTTCATTTTCCATTCATAAAATATGATTTCAGTTGCTGTATCTCTATGAGCTGTGGAGAAGGAATGTGCCTGTTTTATGAAACATGTTTTTGTCAAGCAGTGTCAAAGGTGGTGTACATACAGATAACAGGAAAACGAAAAGCTTATCTTGGCGCTGCATTGCACATGCCTCTGCCCTCAAGTCTACAGGTTCTTTAAGGCTTCTCTCTATTTAAAACTCAATGGGCCAAATCTTCATTCTTTGCTTTGCCTTCTCTATTCTTCCTGACCTCCCATCAGGTAGTGAACACACTAGCATCCTTGCCTGAAACAAGAGTTAGCCAGGACAGTTACTTAAAAAGCTGAATGGCCCATTTCCAGGGGCTGCTTAACTCCTGAAATAGGTGAGGGATGACTCAGTGCCTCCCTGCTTGACTTCTGTTTTCAGGTACCCAGAACAGGATCCAGCTGGTTTAATTTTAGCCTTCTGGAAGTAAACAGAAGTCACATCTGGTTAAAGAAAGTTGTCTAAGCAATGTCAATAGTCAGCAGAAAGAAATGTGTATCTGTCTGAGGTGCTTTATCCCATTTTTCTCCACTGGCTATAGCAAGACCCCAGACAGGTATTAGCCAAAACACCTGTCCCTAACAGGCTGAAGTCAGAGCCATGAACCTCACCTCTCCTTTTTATCTCAGACCCTTTGGCACTCTACTCCTGCTTGAGATAGAATTGAGTTTGCCCTCCACCTAAGTCCTGTGTGGGCCTAATTCGGATGATGCTCTAAGACACTAGCTACAACACGCTTGTGGGGAAAGTCCCACGCCAAGGGCCTTCCTGAGGACGCGGGGCTGGCTCTCCAGAGATATCATGGTTTCAACATCTATTCATCAAGTAAGGGAGTTCAACTGAGGCCTGACCTGTCCAAAGGACTCAAGGAGTGTGTCCATGAGCTTAGAGTGAAGCTGGTGGGTGGAGAAGAGGGAGGCAGACATATCCACCTCTCTGCCAGATATGCCTGAAGGACACTGTCAATACAGCCTGCCTTCTAGGTGGTCATTTGGAGGCAGTGCCTGGCAGCTCCCAGCATTGTTTCAGTACTTCATAGTAGAAAGTCACTGGGAAATAAGCATAACTCATTTTTCAGCTTCCTAACTACAAACCATGGAAACTAAAATGGAGCCCAGCTTACCATGTCCAGAAACTCAGAGGGTGACCTCAGTTGTTGTCCCAAGGACTCTGCAGAGTTTCCCCACCATCCTGAGTCAGTCAATTAGTCCTGGAAAAGGAGAGGGAGAGTGTCACACACAGTCTTCTCCCAAGCAGTCACGCACCTGCCTACAAGCTCCTACAGCCCACTGGGTTGGATGTCCAGATCACCACTGGGAGGTACCCCACTGTCCTTGTAAGAAAGATGCTCATGGTAGAGGTAATAGGTGCTGGTATTTACAAGCCAAGAATCCCAACATCCACATATGGAGGATAAAATCCTGTGACAGATCCATCCTCTGCACCTTTAAAACTTTGCAAATTGTGGCTTTTGACATTTTTTCTTCAAATGAATGCATTAAGAAATTATCCAGGAAAGACCAACACCATCCGCACTCCAGTTCAAATCCTGGACCAAAATCTTCAAAGAATTGAACTCTCTCCTTACCTTTTGAAGTGTCTGGGCACTCAGTATGTCAACTCTTTTTCTTCTGGTAGCACTGATAGACATAGAAAGAGACAAAGATGACTGTGAAGGCCAACATCGCTGCCAAGTTTCCCAAACACACAGTAACTCAGCTAGAATGTGTCCAAGTCAAAGTAGCTTTGTTTATTATTCATGGTTTTTTACTTTTACTCAAAGTAGCATTTATATAGATAACCTTTTTTATTATTATTTTTAGTTTTTATTGAAATCAGACATGTCCCACCACATATTTCCTTCTCTCCCTCTTGTGTAATCCCCTTTACTATGATGGAGGTAAAAGGTACTAACTGGTTTTAATCAGCAGTGAACATGAGTGTGGTTAGCCGTATTATGGTATGTGTACAGACAACAGTTTGCAATCGCTCTCTACACAGAGCATGTACTCAGTGTACACAGATGCAACATGCTGTTCTGGCCCCAAATTGCTTCCAGGTCACTTCAAGTCCATTTCCTCTTCTTTTTCTCTCTGGCATTTTATTGGCCTAGTAGAAATAAGACACAAATCCAACTTGGGTTTAGCATCTTTTGCGCTCATTTGTTCCAATTTTTGTATGCCCTAAGCTCTTCCTCTCACACACATACAATTTATTCCCACACATGTCAGGCATGCTTGCCCATGAATTATTTATATACCTCTGGTAACTTATACTTTTCAAATAATGAGAGAAGAAAATGGTTTTTGTGTAGGAGTTGTAATAAGGGAGAAATCCAGGCAGGCTGCTGAGCAAGAAGGTGGTAAAATGCCCCAGGTTAAAAATAATGCATTGCTTTTGTCTGGCTGGAGAAACATCGCAAGGGCCTCTTGAAGCAGTCTTCTACCCTCAGAAATATTGCTGAGTGGCTGAAATTAGGAGCTGATATCCAGTAATGGCGAAGCAGGCCTTCATTTCCCCACTTTTTCCCAAAGGTTGGGTGAGATAAACTCGACAGCTGTCCAATACACCAAAGGCAGCATTGTCACTTGCATGGAGGGAGAAGCTGAGAAGCTATCCCTACCTCTCATGAGTTGAAATGACACAGCTTTGCTGAGAAGAACAAAATTAATAACATATACCAAGGGAAAACACACTACGTGACACAGCTTCTTTGGTGCTTTCATCTTTTATTATATTGAGAAATAGAGGTAGGCTCTGCTTTCACTTCCTAACATGGCCAAGCACATAAAGCAAGGACTGTGATGTCCAATCAAGATAGATCATTTAGAGAGAAATTTGGTAGCAGTTTGAAAAATAGTCTCATTTTATACATGGAATGTACGAAAAAAGGAAAGGCACTGATGGTAAAACTGAGGATGCAAGAATATGCTCACCGGGAGAAGGAGAGAGGAATTAAATTAGATAATGACTTACTTTACAAAGACTTCATCCCAATTTCAGATAGGAAGGGTAGAAAACAGGAGCAGGATGATCTTCCTGTGTGTTATTTCCCTGACACAGAAAGAGTGGGATAGCACTGCTGGCACCTACAGCCCAAGCTGAAGGTTTATGTGACAGACACCTCCTGTCACTGCATCTGTGGGGTTGGATGATATACGTATTGATCTGCTTTCTGGGGGGTTGTTATAGCAGCTAGGAAACAGGCAGATGGAAATCAACAGCACCCACCTGCCTGCCTCCATGGGGGCTATGGGAGAGGGCTCTTGGAGGGACAGAGAGGGGGAAGCAGGGCACAAGGTCTAGCAGGTAAGGACTGGAAGGTCACCCTATCTCTGGAAGCCTTCATGTTCTCTCTGAGTGGATGGCTCTGAATCCCATTTCTCAGAGCCTCTCCAAACTCTCCATCCTGTTCTTCATTAGGCTTAAATTGGCATTTCTCCACTTCACGGCTGAGGCAAAATAAGAAAAACTGAAATACCATGAGAAAATGGATTCCTCTGAGATTTCATCTGAAACTCAGTATGAATTAATTGATTGATAAATGTGATGATTGCAGCAAGCTAAATAATTTTTTCTGAAAGTATAATCCAATGAGGATTTGCAATTGCTATGCTTTATTCACCAAGCTACACAAAAAACATCCATTAAAAATGAAGTTTCCTAGTTAAAGACTTTACTTTTGCCCTTGAAATGCTTTGACATTTTCTTCTTGCTCTTCTTCACAGCATTATTTGAGGCTTAGCCTGGTATCCCAATAAAGTTAGTGAGAACTACCAAGCTCAGTTTTCCCTGGATCCAAGTGACTTAACCGTGCTGCATTTCCCAGTCAGGTTTTACTGCTCAGTGGCTAGTAATTGGTCAATACTGATTTGACAGATTGCCTATCTGAATCTACTCCTTTCTCTTTGCAAGTTTTCCAGAGCACAATACTGTGATGAACAGGCTTCTGTGCTGATTTTAAAAAGCATATTTTTCCATGGAAGGCAGCCCCTCCCATATTTTATGATCTCACTGCCAAAAAATGCCACCTAAATATATTAACATCATGTTTCTTCCTACTGTTGATTTTGAAAACTGTTGGATCCTTCAGCTTCAGTTCTGCACCCTCAAAGAAATCACACAGAGGCAGAACAGTGTTGGGTCAAATAATTTAAGCCTGGCAAAATGGTGAGACTGTTAACAGACCTTTAAAGGCTGAGGAACCCCTTGGTTCACCAGCTGCCCATCCACACTGCTCCTTCCACTTATCTAAGGTAAAAATTTACAAGAATTCAGAAGAGAAACATTTTGTGTTGCTAAAGTTAATAAAAAGAGACAGGAGGCCTAACTCTAAGGAAGGGAAAAATCAGATTTAAGGGATTACAGGAGAAGGAAATTGGTGCTGGAACAAACCAAACGTCATGAAGTTGCATCAGTTTTGAGGTGTTCAAAACAAAGCTAATACAAAAGGTTAGTATAACTGTTCCTTACTGGGGTTTGGACTAGATGACCTGAAAGGTCTTTGCCAGAGCTATTATCAGTGGTACTGTGATACCTTTATAAGGCAGCTTTTGTACTCCAATAACTCAGAAATGGATGTTCTTTTTAGAATGACATTTCACAGCCTACAAATCCTAAAATGGACTAATGGCTTTGACTTTTTTGGGGTAGAAAGATTGGTCTGAAAAGTAAAGGCCTAGCTTGTGCTCAAAACTTTTGAACCTTTATTTGTTTGGTGAGAAATGACTCACACTCTTCCCCTATCAATAATGATGGTTCAGAAGATGTCATTAAAGTCAAGAAGGTCAACAATTTGTGAACCACAATTTAAGTAAATGGGCTCTGAGAGAAAGCCTTTGAACCAGCCCACACCATGGTGGGCTGATGTTAGGTAGACAGATCCATTTCTTTGGAGACTCTAGGGATACTCAGATATTCTCTCACAGACAGATCTGAAATCAGAGGTACATCTTTTTATGGATTTCGGTATTTCTATGTGCATTTTTTAATGGAGGAAAAGATACACAGATACATGTTGTTGACTTGAAAGGGGACGCACAGAAGAGTATGAAAAAAGAAGGCAGTGAAAGGGAATGTGATTGTAACCTTTTACGCTGCTTGTATCTCTGGTGCTACAGGGTCTATTTTTGGCTTTGGTTGCATTTAAGATCAGCCTCAGGGCTGCTTTAATACACACCACTTTAGAAGGCTCCCAAGTCTTTTTTACTCAGCAATTCTAAGGGCATTTCCTCAGCACTAATTCTTGAGAACTTCCCAGAAAATACAGAGTTATTCAGTGTCTCAACCATCATCTGGGTGATGCTAATTTTCTCCCACCCTTACAAGCCGTCAAATAAAGAGTTTATAAAGATATCAGTTTGCATAAAGGTTGTAAAAAAATAAGAGACATTAAAAAATGTCTCTTTTAAAAAGAGACATTAAAATTAAAAAATGTGGGTCTAGTGCTAGTGAGGGAGTTCAAAGGGTGCTTAGCTCCATGGTCCTCTAGCAAGTGATGGTGCAGCATGCCCATACCACTTCAGCAGCAGCTAAACAGAGCCCCATCCAGCTCATAGTGGCATCTGTCCCAGAACAAATAGCAGCTGTACAAAATTTGTGCATATTTTTTATACAGTTCCTTTGACCTGAATATATGTTTTGGAGAATTTCAGACAGAATTGAAAACTGCTTTTGCTGTCAAGGTAGGCATACCACATGTAGCCATGTACCTAATCCTGCATTCCTCCTGCATTCCAGGCACCCACAAAGTCAATGAGAATTTGAGATGCAGCATGAATACAGGGCCAGGCACATCATTTGAATATTTTAAGGAATCTTCTTGGATTTTTACAGTTGATGTCATGTTTTCTACCCCATCAATATGGATTAACAATGGTCCAGAGCAGCAGGAACTCATTTGCTATTCATATATGCTAATTGCATGGTGCTGGATAGCAGGGATTTCTTCCTAAACTTCAAGTTTGGGGGGTTTTTGTTTTGTTTTTCTTCTTCTTTTTTTTTTTTTTTCCTGAGCAAATGGAAAAGAGAAAGAATGTGGCTATGAAATATAGAAGTGAAGAGGATTTAACACAAATACTGAAATATTCAGTGCTTCTAAATATGTGCTCTGTACTTAAAAGAAGCAAGACCTACAGTTCCTTCTTACACATTTCACATAGATGAAATCCATCCTTCCTTAATCTGAACCCTGGCTGACTTTGAGGTAAGTCTGTGTGGTGACNCATTAACCTCCATGGGCTGCAGGGGGACAGCCTGTCTCACCATCATCCTCACCCCAGTCTGCAAGGGAATATCTGCTCTAGCACCTGGACCACCTCTTCCCACTCCTTCTTCAAAGACCTTGGTGTCTGAAGGGTGGTTTCTCTCATGTAGTCNTTACCATCACAGACAAAACAGACTCTACATGGGGAAATTAGTTAAATTTATTACCAATCAAATCAGAGCAGGATAATGAGAAATACATCTAAACCTTAAAAACACCTTCCCCTCACCCTTCCCTTCTTCCTAGGCTCAACTTTACTCCCATTTTTCCCTATCCCTTCCCCCTGCAGTGGGGCATGGATTTGAGGAGTGGGGATTGTGATCTGTTCATCGCATATCGTCTCTGCCACTCTTTCCCCCACAGAAGGAGGACTCCTCACCCTCTTCCCCGGCTCCAGCGTGCGGTCCCTCCCATGGAAAAGAGTCCCCCATGAATTTCTCCAACATGAATCCTTCCCTCGGGCTACAGTTCTTCACAAACTGCTCCAGCATGGCTCCTTTCCACAGTGTGTAGTCCTTTGGGAACAGACTGCTCCAGTCTAGGTGCCCTATGGAGTCGCAGCAAACTTCAGTCTGGGCTCCTCTCTTTCTCCATGGGTCCTGACAGGAGCCTGCTCTAGTGCAAGCTTTGCACAGGGTCACAGCCAGCTTCATTCAATCATCAACCTCTGCCAGCATGGAGTCCTCCACAGACTGCAGGTGGATATCTGCTCACCATTAACCTCCATGGGCTGCAGGGGGACAGCCTGTCTCACCATCATCCTCACCCCAGTCTGCAAG
>VWZY01003688.1:828752-867360 GCA_013399075.1 Chloroceryle aenea | reverse complement strand
CTCCAGATGTGGCCGCAGTAGGGCAAAGGAGATGGGGAGAAGAACCTCCCTCAGCCTCTTGGCCACACTATTCTTAATGTACCCCAAGATACCATTGGCCTTCTTGGCCACAAGAGCACACTCCCAGGTCACAGTTACATTGTCCATCACAAATCTCAGGCCCTTCTCTGTGAAGATGCTTTCCAGCAGATCATCCCCTAATGTGTACTGGTACAGGGTTATACCTCCCCAGGTGCAGGACTCTACACGTGCCCTTGCTGAACTTCATTAGGTTCCTCTCTGCCCAACTCTACAGCCTGTCCAGGACTCAGTGAATGGCAGCACAGCCTTTTGGTGCGTCAGCCAATCCCCCAAGTTTTGTATCATCAGCAAACTTGCTGAGGGTACACTCCCTCCCTTCTTCAAGGTCATCAATCAATATGTTGAACAAGACTGGACCCAGCACTGACCCCTGGGGAACACCACTAGCTGCAGGCCTCCAGCTAGACTGTGCCACTGACCACAACCCTCTGAGCTCTGTCATTCATCCAGTTCCCAATCCATCTCACAGTCCACTTGTCTAATCCACACCACCTGAGCTTACCTATGAGGATGTTGTGGGAGACAGTGTAAAAAGCCTCACTGAAGTCAAGGTGGACAACATCTACCGCTCTACCTTCATCTACTCAGCTATCAGATTGGTCAAGCATGATTTCTCCTTGGTGAATCCATGTTGACCATTCCTGATAACTGTCTTTTCCTCCATGTGCTTAGAGATGACCTCTAGAATGAGCGGCTCCATCACCTTACCAGGGACAGAGGTGAGGCTGACTGGCCTGTAATTTCCTGGATCTTACTTCTTGCTCTTTTTGAAGGCTGAAGTGACATTGGCTTTCCTCTAGTCCCCAGGAGCATCTCCCATTGTCCATGATTTTTCCAAGATGATGGAGGGTGGCTTAGCAATAACATCAGCCAGATCCCTCAGCACTTGTGGGTGCATCCCATTGGGGCCGATGGATTTGTGGGTGTCCAGTTTACCTAAGTGATCTCTAACCCCATCCTCTTCAACCAAAGGAAAGTCTTCCTTTCTTCAGACTTAACTCTCATTTCTAAGGTCTGGGATTCCTGAGGGACAGCCTTTAGAAGTAAAGACTGAAGCAAAGGCGGCATTCAGTAACTCTGCCTTCTCTGTGTCCTGTCACCAGGACATCCACCTCATTCAACAGCAGGTCCACATTTTCCCTAGTCTGCCTTTTGCTGCTGATGTACTTGTATTTTTCATCATTGTTGCAATAAGCAGTGTCACTTTTTGAAATCTCAACAGAGATTTCAAAATTCAGAGGTTTCCTGGTTACATATCACTGCAGTATAGGGCATCTTGAAATAATGCATGAACTAGTATAGCAACCACTTGCTGTATGAGACAGAAGTGCATACAAAGTGTGTCTTGTCTCAATAATGCCAATTCTAGAAAAAAAATTTCATATTAAAACACATTTATTTTGCAGAAGACCTGTTCAAAACATTTCCTGTTTTGCAGTGAAAGATTCTAAAGTTTGAGATTCTGGTTCTTTATTTCTTGCAGTCTTGGCTTGCTTCTCACTTGCAAGCCATGGTGCAAATTTTTTTGCTGATATTGTCTGTTACTTATAAAATAGGTGGGAGAGGGGTTTGTTAGCATAGGCCTTCAGCAATGATGTTTTTAGAAGTTTGAAAAGAGGGTGGTCAAACACAGGAAGGGGCTTCCTAAAGAAGTTGTCAATGCTCCAAGCCTGTCAGTGTTTAAGAGTCATTTGGTCAATGCCCTTGATGACATGCTTTAGCTTTTGGTCAACCCTGAAATAGTCATGTAGTTGGACTAAATGGTAACTGTAGGTCCCTTCCAACTGAAGTGGTTCTGTTCTGCTCTGTTCTATTCTATGTTTTATAATACCTTTTCATTTCCTAGTTTTTATGTCTCCATCCAATCCATCTGCAGACTTAACAACTGGAACTCCAGAGTTCTGCAAGCAGATCAGCATATAACTATGGAATTTACATTTTCAGATAATGCACACAATAAACCTCTTTTTCTTTCCTAGTTACCAATGCCAGCTAGGAACATCTATCATCTTTTTATAGGTCATCACATCATCATATGGATATAGAATCTGTTTTTTACAAGCTCTTTGATTAGATTACTGGTATTAGATTATGGGGGCTTTGCTGATGCTAAAAGCCTATTTACTTATAATTATGAAAATAGTGCCAGCTAGCTACTACTTCTCTGCTCTCTTTCTTTGCACGCTCTGAATTCAGGACACATTCTAGTTATCTGTTCTTTCATATGATTTCTATCACCCTGGCATCATTCACAGAAGACACTGGAAATCTGGCAGTGACTATTGCCTGCATGCATCCAACATGCGAAATAGAGCTTACAGGGAGAGCAATTGCACTCAGCTTCAACATTCTCAATATACTTAAGGGCAGGCAGGGGGCTTTGTTTTGAAGACCTGGTGAGACCAGAGGATCTGGGAAGAAACCTAGCCTCTTGATTCCCCATAGCTCTGGTATGCTGCAGCTCTCATGAATGGTGGCTGGGACAGCCCAGCCTCTCTGTCACATCCTGCTCCTGTGCTGGAAGCCGCAGGGGAAGCAAAATGGGCACTGGCCAGGCTCCTTCTGCATGCTCGGGAAATTTGCCACAATGGAAAAATCCCCCACAGTAGACTGACATGTATTTTCTAATCATGCAGTGTACAGCATGATGCTGGCACAGGAATCAAAGCAGGGTAGAAGGTCTGTCACAATACACTAGAAGAATTAGAGGACAAACACCTTTTTAATGTAAGTTTTGGCTTGTAGATTGAGACAAAGAGAAGAGAAGACAATGTTTAAAAAGAAGGAAATGTTTTTATCTCCTGTATAAGAAACATCTCTTAGTACAGCAACATGGAGAACAATATTACTTTTGTGCTCTGCTAGATAATCAGAATAACAATTGCAATCACAATTGGACTTTGAAGGAAGAATGAGATAAGAATGCCAATTCTACCACAGCAGCTCAATAGCACCAGCACCTGGTAACGGCTGCCTCAGTCTGTTTGCAAATGAGCCTTTGTGTCTATCTGCATGTTTGTATCTACTCCATTTGTCAATTTGTATTGTGGATATTGCATTTCCCTAGGTTTAAAGTAACTTCCCTTATAACTTCTGAGAGATTATTAGGTATGATTTTCAAAAAACATCAAACTTGCAGTAAAATTCCTTTTCATTTCACTGAGAGCAATAGTAGATGGGGCACATCTGAGAACCATATCCAGTAATAACGACACCTTTTTGAAGATGCAGAGTGTATTTTTATTGACATAATAGTGCTTCTCACTCTAAGGTCTTTAGAAATGGTTGGTAGATAAGTCTCATATCATGCCCAAGATGTACGTATTTAGCAGATTCAAACTGTGGAATGGTAATCCAGAGAAAAACAAATGTGTTTTTCCTTCTCTAACTCCTTGTTTTCCTTTTCTTTTACTTGGTCCAATCAACTCCGATCTTATGGCCAATGACCTCTCCTGCATCAAATATCTGTAGCTTCTACTCCCTCTCTAATAATCATTTAGCTTGTTTTGATACCACAAGTCCCATCTGCTGGAAGCTCTGCCCACAGCCTTACTTTCCTCTGGTACTCCATCTTTTCAGTCATTGTTGCTCTTTCAGGGCTTCATTCAGATCATGCAGCTCTTTCCCCTCCCCACAACAGATTTTGCAGTCCTCCTTCAGGATCCAAATGGAAAAATTGCTCTTATTGTCCAGATTCATTTCAATGAATGCAGTGTTGTCTAAACCCAACATCATAAAGGTTTATGTATCTGGAGTGTAAATTCTCCAACTTAAATTCACTCCCAGGCTAGGCCATTACAATATCTGATAACCCTTTCAGGGAAGAAATGCTTCCTTGATGTATCTAGCCTAAACCTCCCCTGAAGCAGCTTGCATCCATTCCCTCTGGTCCAGTCACATGTCACCAGGGAGAAGAGGCTGCCCACTCCTCTCTCCAACCTCCTTTTGGGTGGTTGTAGAGAGTGATAAGGTCTCCCCTCAGCCTCCTCTTCTCCAGGCTAAACAACCCCAAGTCCCTCAGCCACTCCTCATAGGAGTTGTGCTCTAGGCCCTTCATGAGCCCTGTTCCCTTTTCTGGACATGCTCCAGCACTTCTATGTCCTTGTTATAGTGAGGGGCCAGAACTGAACGAAATATTCAAAGTGTGGCCTCACCAGTGCCAATTACAGGGGACGATCACCTCCCTATTCCTGCTGGCCACAGTGTTTCTACAAGAAGCTACATGTTTTCTATGAAATGGAAAATCTCTAAAGCATTTTTTTAATTTTACTTCGATATCTGTCAAAAATAGCTGTGCTAAGTCTTTCTTCTCGAAATAATCAAGTTAAGGATTGTAGTCAAAGTTTGGAATCTTAAGTTTAATCTAGTCAAACTGTATGAGAAAACTTGCACATGATTTAGTAGTCTAATGCACTTGTTTAAAAAGGAAGAGCAGGTTTAATTGAGCATACAACTATGTCAACTTGTCATTCCTGGAGCAGGTAGTGTCTGCCGACTGGGCTGATAAATTTTGCCCTAGCTGTCTGAATAAATCCTGAATTTTCTGGGGAAGGAGGCCTATCCAGTATTTTTCTGACACCAAAAGATAATAGAAGACACTTTGGATGTGAAATGTATTCAAGCCTGGAGAAGTGTGTGTTTGAAAATAGTAAAGCTTTATCCCTTTGATTTCTTGGTACTGGAAGTTATCAGCTTATTAGAATATAAGGAGAAAGGAGGCCAACCACTTCAGCATTTCAGCTTTCACCCATACAATGCAATTGACTCCTGATAGGGTCATCGTTAACCTGAAGGCAACAGCTTCTACAGGGCTGCAAAAATCCAGCCAAGCAGGACTAGTTGCAAAAATCAGAACCTCAGTTGTTAAAAAACAAGGATCAAGAACACTCATCAGTCAAAGCACAGCTTTTGGGTGAAGAAAGAGAAGATATTAGATTTGGTGATGATACAGCTGAATATCAAAACCAGTGTAATATACTTGTCAACATAATTGCAGTTTTTTGTCTGATGATCCTATTAAGTGTTACAATTTCTTTTCCCCCATTATTTTTGTTTTGTTTTAGGTAATTTCAGAGTGTGTTTTTAAGCAGTTACATATGAATTATAAAGAAAATAGGTAAGAGAAATAATGATGTAAACACCATTTAGACTGTAAGCAGCTATGATAGCCTTACACCTCCCTCCTACCTGTTTATGAACATCAAGTTTCATACTGTTAATTGCAAAAGGAAAAGAGGTACATGATCTCAAGAAAACAGCATGCATTTCTCAGAAAGTCATGCAAGAGAAACTGTTGTCTATAGCACAATAGCTGTTAGATCTAAAAGACCTTGGGGCCCTGTGGTCAACCTGTAGTGAAAGACTAGCTAGACAAAATTGTCAGGGGAAAGGTTCATGAAGTATCTTGGAGAGGTGGGGTGGTTTTCTCAGGCTGCTCAGTAGAAGAGCTGGAAAGAGAATGGAATATTCTGTCAGTAGCACCTCATCTATCAGGCTGCTTCCCTCTTTGTCTGCTTCATTGTTGACATACTTTTAGCGTGCTTATGAAGATGGTGCCTTGGTGCCAGCCACAAACCAAACATCTTTATTACCTATGGTCCAGCAGGTGACCTATTCTCTAGCTCTGTGGCAGCAGCATGAGCTCACCAGACATTCCAGCACTGAGTTCCAGCATCCCAAGGGACAGTAATAGCCTTGCAGATGGTGGGTGTAGAAGCAGTTCCATGGACTTGCCCCAGCTCCTTGCCTCCAGAATGTTTGGAGCTGCACTCCTGGTGGTCCAAACAACCTCAATGGTAGCTGGACCCTGCAGGGTACCTCTCTGAGAGAGTTGAAAAGGAGCATCCTTCTGCTGCTGTGAACACTCAAGGTGCTCAGGGTCTGGCAGTGCTTCACTCCCAGAAGGATCTGGCTTTAACATAACCAAACAGCAGATCATTAAGAGATTTGTGTGTCACATAGAAAGCTTGAATGGTATATTGCAAATACATAGGATATTACACATCATCAGCAAAAATCAGTTAACACAGAAATCCCATCAAGACTGTGCATTTATTTTTGTTGTTCTGTGAAGGCATTTGCATGTTTTTAAATACAATCACAAAATAGCACACTACTAGTTTTACTGTCAAATGAGTAAGTTATAAGTACAAGGATTTCTTTCCCTCCACCATCACCACCACTCCATTTATCTTTTGCTTAAATCCTTCCTCTCCAGAAATAATACAAATCAAGCCTCTGGGGCCTGTTTATATAATGGGGGATTTATGTCATTTCAAGACAAATGGCATTTGCTGTTTCAGGGAAGCACCTGTATTAATTGTATTTCCTGCTCATGTGTTGCTTTTGTTTGCAATAAAAGAATTCATCTCAGGTGAGTTAACCTTGCTTTTAGAGAGGGCACCTGCAGTTATCTTAGTGCTTATTGTAAATCAAAACATGTTGAGCCTTTAAAGCAGTGGAATAAAGAGGTGCTGACAAGAGGGTATGCCAATAGGATTAGGAGCTTTTCTCACCGCTTGTATTATCAGGATGGAGAATTGAGTCACGTTAAATTACAGGGGGAAGAGATATTCCCAGAAATTCCACAGATTGGAGATTGACTTGCTCCTTCAGTAAGCCTATGGATAGGAGGGGCATTCTGTGTTCGTCAAGATTAAGGGGAAAAAAAAAAAAAGAGAAAAAGACACCTCCCTTTTAGCCTTAGGCATCTATAATTGACGAAGATTTTTCTGCTTGTGATTTGATCCATCCAAACCCTGTTAGAGGCACTTGCCCCCAACTGAGACCAAGGCTGAGGTGAATAAGAATTAGGTGACTCACTCATATGTACTATACATGCATTCACATCTATTAGGATAAATGACATGTCATTCAATTTAAGCACAGGCAACTGGAGATTGTCATATTTTGAAAATGACAACTGTTATTTATTTATTGAGAATATTTATACAGGTTTTTCCTAGGTACAGAGAATGCATTTTTCAGCAGTTCCTGCAACACCGGTGGACCAAGCGATTACACAAAGACTAGAAAGGCAATTCCACAAACGGAGGAACAAAGCTGTCAAACTAGTGGCCACCAGGTCTGGGACAGCAGAGCTAAAATGGTGCAAACACCACCAAAATTGTTAACCTCACCATTTTCTGTGGTCCTTTTTAAAAGTACTCATCGTAATGCTCTGATCCCTGCTATATTAATATGGTGCTGCTGAAAGCAATGTCAGGTGGCAGGATGCAATGTGATTTCACCCAGTTTTTAAGAACGAGAAAATTAAGAAAAAAAAAAGTCACATGCTGGCTTCCTGGATTTGGGGGTAGGGAGAAGATAAGAAAATTATGCTTGTCTTCTCCTGTCCTTACCCCAGTATATCCAGGCTAGAATGGTACATCTCAGGTCACATGCTGTGGTCTGGGGTTTTTGTCTTCCCTGTCCCTCTTTAGATCAGGGCTTTCTGTGTCTACCCCTATTGCCAGGCTGTGAGATGCTTGCTTTAAAAAAAAATCATTGTTAGTGCTGTTCAGATAAGCGCTGATCAAAATTATTTCCATCAATATCCTATATTTTTTATTAAGTATGGATTTTTTATTAAATAAGTAAGTAGGTAGGTGATGAAAAAGAAAAAATCTGCATGGCCATAAAGGGAGAACTTTACAAAGTGGTTATGAGTTTCCTATCCTTATATCAGTATAAAGTAGGACTACCTTTTACAACCATGTCCAATCTTCAGGTTGGACTCAGCTCTAAATAATCACTACAGCTTTTCAGGACTCCTTCCAGGTGGACACAATTTGAGCAGTTTATTTTTTGTTTTTCCTTTTCTTTTCTTTTCTTTTCTTTTCTTTTCTTTTCTTTTCTTTTCTTTTCTTTTTTTCCTTTTTTTTTTTTTTCTGGATATCTTTATTATATTCATTTTCTAATGCATCTAACTTTCTTCAGAGAATCTACTCAGTAAAATGAGTACTTCATGCTTCTGAATCTCATTTCATTCAATATCTTTCTTTCCATAATTCTGGATTCTTATCTGTGAGCATTAAATGGAAATGTAGAGCTCACCATATCTTTTATAAGTACAGCTGCTACGTAGTTTTGTGTCTGATGGTGATACAATTTGTTGTACATTAAAAGTCCATATTGACCACAGTGTTTATCTTGTTTGGTCTTTTTAGCACTATACAGTTCAAAAAACACTTGATGAGGGAAAGGCACTGTAGTGCTGTGAAGTGCCTTCAAACTGGAGCCAAGGCTGATCAGCTGTTGAAAGGAGAAATTGAACATTTACCTTATAGCATAAAACATGTTCTCTCCCTGAAAAGGTGGCCATCAAAGCACTGAGGCCAGTATTTTCAGCTGTGCGTTGGCTGAAGTTAGCGACCCAAATAAATATCCTATGCTTCTGCAGCTCAGTGCAGCCCATCTGAAAACTGATGAGTTGAAATAAACATAACCAAAAGTGTCTGTTGAGACATTGCCCAGCTTTGAAACATTAACCTTTCTGTTTCAATGCTTCATGTTACTGATTTTCCTGAGGATGTACTTTGCAGTGTCTGGCAACCAAAATAGATAAGAACAAACTGAAGACAAGGGACGAATTGAACATCAGGAGACCTATTTTATTTTCCCCTGTGTTCTTCCAGTCAAATACTTGTGAGAAGGATGGAAGGAAGAGTGATAAAACAAGACATTGAATGATTCTAAACAGGAGAAAGCCTTGAACACCAGCAAGGCAAAACAGCTTGCCAGGCATGGGAATAGGCTCACAAAGAGATTTGGCCACACAGTTGACCATGTGTTGAGGAGCAAATGGCTAGCAGAGCCTCTCCCACATCAGGTCCCACAACACATGCTTCATGTGACATGGTACAAAACAGGGGGACACAGGCGTCCTCTCACCCACATGTCAGGATGCACAAATGACCTCCTTTGCCAGCTAGAGGCACGATTTGCAGGTTTGTTTAATTTCTTTGTTTTCCAAGTCAGCTTGAAAAATTTTTGTTCTTCAACAGGTATATAGATACAGATAGTTTCAGTCCACCCAGTCTGGGCAGACCTGGGCAAGTATTTTTATCCATGAGAGAAAAAATGAGTTACATTAATTAAACATTCAAAATAATGTTTTCTTTCAGAAAGTCAGAGCATTTTATAGAAGGAGAGTCCCACCAGATTTGGCTTTCCTGAACTGTTCTCCCCCTGCATTATGGCTGTAAGCAGGGTTGAAATTTCCCCTTGTATTCACCTGGAATTTACAAAGACTTACTTTTTCCTAACAGTATGTTTTCCAGGAAATATACTGAACACCTGAAAAGTCTCATTAATCATCTCTGCAAAAGGGGCTGTGGGAAGCTGGTGAAGCTACAGGTCCCTTTTCCTATTTTGTCACTCAGACAGAGTCCTCATGTTCCCCAGAGGTGATTATCCTCACCCATGCTCTGTCTTTGCACGATAATCCCTGATCAGCAAAAGGAGAGTGGTCATGAGGATGACTTTCCTCTCCCATCCATGGACCTTGACAGTGCACGAGCCACACACACGGAGTTACAGGGGCATATTTATTTCGTACTCATGGTTCAGACCACAGCTAATGCCTCTCCCTCAAAACATACCATGAGGTACCAAGTTTCATAAAGGCTGCCTGCATGTGCTCTCAGGGGAAATCGCAGCAGAAAACAGCTTCTTGTGCTGTTTCCAAGGTTTTAGAAAGGATACTGCAATTTGTTAACAGAGTTAATATGAAAATGTTAGAAATGAACCCATAAATGCTACCTCAGCGACGCTTCTAAATTGCCTAGTTAATTGTGGGGCTGGCAGAAGTTATGGAGACAGTTAAAAAGGTAGTTCAATTACTTGCAACATTTACTGAAGATCGGTAGCCTTAAATTACAAATAATCAGCTCACTCAGAAATATCAGTTGCAACAACAAAGGTGTTTCATTTGATGCAGGAGCCTCATCCAGTGAATGTATGTTTGTAAAAACCACTTACCTATGCAAATTGAACTGCGGTTCCCTGCCCCATCCTTCATGTTTTGCTTATTTATAACACTGTTTGTTCCCTTTTTTTCCAGGGATGTCTCTCTGCTGACAGTGGAAAGGATAACATTCCATCAGCTGATGGAAAAGTGCATACATCATTTTTAAGTTCCAAAATAATAGACAGTGTCCATCTCAGACCTCATGCTTCAGGAAAAAAGTCACATTTGTCAAAACTTTTCCAAGACTGAATGTTCAATTCTTTTGTATAACTCTTGGACAATAATCAATGAAATAATCTTTAATGAGAAGGGAAGACCCCAGGAAGCAGTTCAAATATAGCTTCCTTTTGAGAAGTATTTTTGCCTACAATGAGGTTTTGAGGAATATATATTTGTTAGTATCCTGGAAACACCCTTATTACTTTATTCTATTATGAGCTATGCTCGAACAAAAGTATCCTTTTTAATAATATTAGTTTCTCAGTAATTCACATCTGCTGTCCAGGCCATAAACTGCATCCCATCCCCAAACAAACTCACAGAATCCTTAAAAATTGGTCATCTTTTTACTATTGGCATAGTTATCTGGGCATTAAATTCTGCCCTTCCTACCTGCAGCTTCATGATGTGATTTGATTACTTTAGTATCCCTCAGTTGTGATAATACCATGTGTCAATGTTGTTTCATGATGATACCGTGTTTGAATTACATTTAATCATCAGAGATGATAGACAAATATTTTTTTTATACCCACCATCTGTATAAACAAAACAGTGGAAAAATCAGGAAAAACTGATATACAAACATATGTACTGAACTTTCCTTTATAGAGAATTGCTTGTATGAGATTCATAGCTTTTTCTAGAAAGCCTTGCTTGGTCTTTCTGTAGATGCTGTAGTAAAATCTGTAACACAGTTAATTAAAGAGTTTATCTGACGCATCCTAGCTGGGAGTCCTTCAAAGCACAGCTGATCTTAAAAACTCCCGTTTGGCACAAAGCAACCACCTGTCAATATTTCAATTACTGCCCTCCCCGCCTGATCACACTTCAATTGTTTTCCAATAATTATTATAATCATGCACCGTAAGGGCAGCTAGCTGCTTCAGGGTTTTAGGTGAGAGGCAAAGAACTGGAAACCCGCCCAGTCATTTGTACAGATCTTTCCTCGGGGCAGCTCCTTATTAGAACAGCTGCTGGTGAGGCACAAATCAACCTCAGAGCTGAGCCAAGCCTGGATAGCATGATGTATCCTGATTTCTGGGGTAGGTTTTTGTTGTTGTTCTTGTTGGTCCTAATTTGAGTCCTGCACATGACCAGCCGCTTTGCCCTACTGGAAATAATTTCTCTAAATTAAAGGTTGCTGCAGTGTTTCAAGCCTGTCAAAGATCTCTTGCTGGACAGGCTCCTTCAACAAAATGAGTCAGTATCTCAAATCTTATCCTAGAGAGACTGGTTTCACTTGATGAAAGGGCTGAAAAATCATTTGCCAATCAGGAAATTTTTCTCTGTTAGATTTCATGTGAATAAAAGTTTCCAGTTTTGTTTTTATTTTATGAGAATAAATGGCTTGGATCTATTGTTATTTATGCAGCTTTGTTCTCAGGAAGAAAAAAAACAACAACAAACAAACAAAACTACCGAAAATCATGACCCACCCTAGTAACACTGCAAACCATCTGAAAGCATTCTAGCTTCAATGGAAGCTACTTCAAGGTAACCTAGAAAAGCTGAGTATTTCTAACCCAGTCTCTTACAATTTTGCACCATTTCATGCCAGTGTATATTCATTTGAATGGGCATAACTTCACTGAATCTATTTTGATGTTATAAATATTACTAGGGACAAAATCCTGAAAATCTGTTGAAATCTGCTAGGATTTCAATGGAGCTGGGAACTCACATTTGAGGATAAAATCCTATGGGGCAATATGTTGTATATCATCATGCCACTTGACCCTGGTAATAATAATAATTCTTATGCATGGGGAAATCAGTGATCTTGTGATGCCAGTAATAAATAATAATGATTTACAACAGAGAAGCAAAATAACACACATTGGGATGAGAGGAAAGCAGAAATTGTAACTCTTGCATCCTACGGTGTTTGCATTGGATCTGGCAACTAGAGAGAGGGAGATGGGCACCCTTACCAACAGCTCAAGGAAGCAAATAAATGCTTTGCTGTGTAAGGAACAGCACACTCAGTCATACGGAGGATGTTGCAGAGCCTTTGTAAAAAGCGGTAGAGAGCCCATCTGCAAAGGTGGGCAGATCTCTGCTTCCTCTTACCTCAGAGGAGAAAGGAATTCTGCCAGCCAAGAGATGCCTGCTAAGCCAGGCTGCCAAAAGTATCCTCTGAGGAGAGTTTTGAGAAAATTAAAAAACAGGGTCGGTTTTCAATAAGAGATGAAAAGAGGAGCCACGAGAAAAGCAGGTAATAGAAGAATGAATGCATGAGAGAAATTACAGTGGGATGGTCTCTTTTCTTTGTCTCCTAACCCAGAAGAAGAAAAGTTTTGATTTTGTTAATAAGGGAGAGTATTGATCTAGAAACCACAGAAATGCTCATTCTACACAACATGCAGTCAGTTAACGGTTGAATGTTAGCAACAAAAATGTATTTCTCCACTTTTTTCTTCCACTACTTATATCATATCCTTCTGCTACAGAAGCCCATCCATCATCTGATTGTGTTGACTCCTGCTTTTTGTGTGTCACAGGTATTTAAAATCTCTTGCTGTTGTTGGGAGATCCGTTATGAGGCCTGATAATAGATGTGTGCATCACCCATCAAGCTCAAAGGAGAAATGGTTGTCCCATATTTCTGAGCTCTGAGCCCAAGGCAATAAATCCACTGACCACAAGCAGTACTTTCTGGAAACTTGTTACCTATACAGAGGATGGCTGAGAGCAGACCGCTGCCACCAGCATTTTTAAAGCACATTGCCACTTGAAGTAGCCCTGTGCATGTTAGCTACTAGTGTATGACTGGATCCTGGCTTTTACCAAATGCTCCTCTTTGTTTCTTTTGTGGTATTAGGCACAAACCATCGGCAGTAGTAACAGGATATTTTTGAAAGAAACTATGCATAAATACCTATCCTGAAACATATGTAGTTGTTGAGGTCAGGACCTCCATGGTGGCAGACCTAACCATAGGAAAAAACACAGTCAATCCAAGTTCTGTTGACACTGCACATACAGCACATGATAGTCTATATAATTTTTTGATCAATTTACATGAGGTTTTTTTAATGCATATCTTTGAAAAAATACATTTATATCAAAACTGTATTTATATCAGTTGACATGTGAAATTTCTGTTTCTTTACATAAATTGTGTAATTTTGTGAAGTGCTGCATTTAGCAGAAGTTGTTTAAGGTTGTACCATTAATTCAAGAAGTTAAAGTGTATTACATGGTAAATAAGTTCCAACCCTTGTTGATTTGCAGCCTACAAATAGACCATCGAGAAGATTTACTGTAATCCATTTGTCATTTATCATAATAGCTTATAATTCACTCCTATTGCTGCCACCTTCCTCCTCTGCCATGTTACACTTCTTCACCTGACCTCTGCTCACCTACTCCAAGCCATTTTAAAGTTTCTCCATGCTTTTCTTCCACTCATTTGAGCTCCTGCTAAGTAACACTGCTCCACTGAGCCATCTTTAGATTCCTTCTTTTATCACTTCAAATTGGCTCATACTCTCCACTAGTTCTGGTTTAAAATTAGGGAGCAACTTAAGTGCTTTGCTGAACCTGGGCATCCTTTGTGTAATACAGTTTAATCTTTCCCCTGCTTCGAGGTCTCCCCTCACTGCTTTGCGGTGATTAGTACCATTCTCCTCTGATATTGGCTCTTCCAGCAATGTCAATTTTGTGGTTACTTTTCTCGTTGAACTGGTAGGAAAAGGTCATTAACTTGTTGTCCACAGTCTATTCCTGGTTGCCAATGAACTGTTCCCCACAAACCACTGGTCAAGAATTGCCCTAATGTACAGCTGATAAGCCCCTGCTTCAGCAGCTGCAATCTCCGCACTTGTACAACACCATCAAGTATAAATGTACACCTGGCAGCGGGATAATGACACGGAGCTGCCACCGCAGCTTCCATCGAGATGAGGTTTCAAGGACTGAAACTAATAGCTATTGCAAAAGCTATCAAAATTACATTAAAAACCACAGTATTGCTCTTTCTACTTAGGCCTTTCATCCAAGGATCGCAGTGCACATTACAGGCACCAAGCCAGGCACTTTCCACTAACGCTGCTTCACTCTCCAAGGTTTCCACCTGTAATGTCACCCACCTCTCCTACAGCTTTGATTTCTTTTCTCAGCTTTTCCACTACTTCATTTCTTCCAGAGCTTACATGCACTTTCTCTCTTCCTGTTCCCTTTGCAATAAAAGTCCTGATTTATGTTGCTATCTCTGGGCTTCTCATCCTGTGTCTCCACTACAGGCCCTCCACCACTGGCCATTTACTTCAGCAGCCCTCTGACCACCACCACTGCTCTTTACAGAGAGCATCACTCTTTCCACATCCTGCCCCTCCAGGCGAGGGAGACCCTTGCCCCACTGCAGGCACTGGTGGTCCCTGCTGCACTGGCTGAGGAGCTCCCATCCTGTCGGGGGTGAGCAGGGGCTGAATATCTATGCTTGTGGGGAAACCACTTCACCCGCTATTAAGGGCAAGCAAATTTCCTTCTATAGTGGAAGCGCCAAGATGCTCTGTAAGTGGTTCCTATAGCAACTGTATCCAGGTGAAAATTCCTGCAAGCGCTCCCCTTCCCCCATCCTTCTCCCCACCTCTCCTTTCTTTGCAGTGTTTTTTCATGGTAGGAGGTGAGCAAAAGGGATGCTAACCAAGTGAGTTCACTGCCTTGGCTTACCCACATGAAACACCAGTTAAATGCTGTCACTGGGAAGTAGAGCAGCACGCCCACACTGTAGGGGCCAGCAGGTGGGCAGCTCATTGGCCATCCAGGTATCAGTAGTCATGAATGATCCATAGGTATGGACTGAGGAAACACCTTCATTTTGCAGAGGGAAAATATCAACTGATTTTTATGGCTTTGAACAGGTGTTTCTCTGCCACCTTCATTCTATTGTACTTATCTGGGTCCTGCTCTATGCCCAACAGCCCTGACAGAGAAATTGCCACCTCCTTCTGCAGCAAAATTATAACGGAGTGTTAAGCAAGGGAGTTAAAAAGGTCTAGGGGTGCAAGAAAGGAAATTCTCTAGAATAACTTGCTACAGCATCTGAGAGGGGAAAATACAGACATCACCTTTCTGGTGTGCAGGGAAAAAAAAGCTGTTCTTGTGTGGAGAGCTTTCAGCCTAAACGATGGGTGCAATGGCCACACACCAAGGTTCTCTCTCAGGTCTGCTGTGCCTGTCCTACTGTGTGCACATGGAAGGGACTCGCAGGTATCCTGAGTTGAACCAGCAAAGATGACTGGATAAGCATAGATCAGCATCCTCACCTCTTTATCCAAGCTATCTGGCTTTGCTGGAGGCACACTTAAGGAGTGCCCAAGCCCTTTCTTTGGCAGTGCAGTTAGAGGATAACATCCAGCGATGAGGTATGGTACCAAACAACTCATGGAATGGGGGAATCATCAACAGAAAAACTGATTTCACGGCCATATTCAATGGTGGGAGCAAGTCCTGTAGGTAACAACATAGCTTAGGAAGTACTGAGTTCAGCTTCACCTGAAATAAAAGCAAGGAGATAATCCATAGTTTATCACATATCTCCTTTGCCAGGGTCTTTGCACAGTTATAGGACCTTAGGTTTTTCTCTCCAGCCATATAAGGGCTAGAAATACACTCCAGTCAAACAAAAAGTTAAAATTATGAAATAGCAAGAGCTGTAAGCAGAACGAATATTTTCTTGACCACAACAAATTTTAAAAAATTGGCAACATTGTGGTTTTTTACATATCTAATCACCTCCTGATGAAATCAATGATCCTATTGGTATCAGGGAGTTTCCCATGAGTCCAGAAATTTCTGTTTCTGCCAGCAGTTGCACCAGTTAGGTGACAGTTGCAATATGGGAGTGAGAAATCACAAGAAGCTGCAGAACCCACCAGTTTCAGTGTGATATCCCATACTCAGATCTGAAGCCTCTTAGTGTGTAGATCTCCTTTATATTTGGTACATGCTGCTTGCAGTGACTATTCAGTGTTGGCAAAATACTGGCTGTCATTTACTCTGAGTAGTTGGCGATAACTGTTTGCAGCCCCACAGCCAACATTCAGGGTCAGATCCTCCTTTCACTGCCCCACTAGCCTCTGTTAGAATACAAACACATCTGTGAGGGACCTTATCCTGACCCACTAGGTGCATAGACCTGAGTTTCTCACTCCTTGCTATCAACCCACGCCTGCTCACACAGACACCTGGAGTGCCCAATGTGTGCCAGCGCCAGAAGGTGCTAGGACAAAGGTGCCAGCAGATATCCAATGCAGTGGTGATTAACCTTAGAAGGGCACCAGCTTTTGTGCAGTGCCTCTCTGTAAGAATATCACTTAGATCCAGAGGAGGGTCTTCCTAAACTATATGCCAGTGTTGTGC
This sequence comes from Chloroceryle aenea, assembly GCA_013399075.1. Taxonomy (NCBI): domain Eukaryota; kingdom Metazoa; phylum Chordata; class Aves; order Coraciiformes; family Cerylidae; genus Chloroceryle; species Chloroceryle aenea. The sequence continues at coordinate 850,721 of VWZY01003688.1, read as the reverse complement.
TCAAACCATACAGACAGTATGGAGAGAAAGACACTCTGTGCCAACACACCACTTACCTCTCATGAGGAGACAGATGGAGTTTTATTCTTTTCTTCTTGGGGATTCAATCCTTCGGTGTCAGTAAAGAACCTTCTTCAACTTTCTGCAACTTTAGGCAGATCATACCATATTGACCTGACTCCCTGTATGGGATCAGAGGATAATTTAGACTGGGAGATGTCTCAGAAGGTCTTAAGACAACCTCCAGCTCACAGCAGGGTCAGCTCTGAGATCTGATTAAGTTGCTCAGAGCTTCATCCAGACAGATCTTGAACCCCCCCACCATGATGTAAACTGCACAGACTCCCTGGGCAACCTGCTTGATTGAAACTCCTTGTCAAGGACTAGGAAGGGCCAATCCATTAACATTTTAGAGACGCTGAAGGTGTCACAATCTGTGATGTATTATGACTAGTGACAGAAAATGTCTGATAAGATCCACTGGCTCTGGGGTGCCATCAGGACATAGGCAGAAAGGTGTGACTGCCAGTGAGGGATGGGAAAATGTACAAGGAGTAGACCAAGGAGAGACTAAGGAAACCTTTCCTAAAACTAGATCAAAACCATTGAAAGTCACTCTTTAAATCTGAAAAAAAGAACAGATACCTTTCCTTTTGACTCCTAAAAGCTGGTGCTCTAAATGCACAGCTTGCCATTGCATGTCTGAAGGGCAGAGTCCTCTTGCTTTTCCTTGTAAGAGGAAACAGGGAGCAATTTTTGCTTTTGACTTAGAAAACTGCCAAGAGGAAAAATCTTGATCCAAATCTGTAGAATATGTAAGGGAATTACTGAACGATCTTTAAAAGTACCTGAAAATAACTCCAAGTCTCTGCTGGTTTGAACTATGCTGTCAGCTCTCCCCAGGGACTGCCACCCTTTGGGTAATTGCAATGTATCACACGTTGCTTGACATGCTGTGGAACAGGAGGAGCAGCGCAGCTGCCAGAGGCTGAGAAGCAGAAGCCCCAGACAAGGAGAAGGCAGGTTCCCATGGCTTTTTTAAGGATCACAAAAATAAAAGGCAGAAAAATTATTCTGAAAATACCTGAAGAGCTGTGAAGATCTGTGGCCTAGAATCTCCAGCCTTTCTCCTGCCATGCTCAGCTCTCTGCTCTACTTCATTGTACTCCACTGCCAACATGCCTGCTGCCATCATTGCTTCAAGTTTATTTTTAAGGTAAAAGATGATGCAGCAATGGAAACACTCTGATAAAGCTGTTGCTGTCACAAAGAGAGGGACAGTGGAGTTATACCTTGTCATACTAGGCTCTCCATCCTGACACCAGTTACGATACATGTAAAACCAAGAAGCAATCTCGAGATGCATCAGGAAAAATGAAACAGCAGTAAGCAGATAGTCTGGGAATCTGTTATAACCACTGAATATTCCAGACCTCTGCTGACCTTCACATGAGCCATATGCCCCATGACAGCTATGCCCCAAAAGGAGCCAGCACAACCTTGTCCTCCCTATCACCGGACTCTCCCCAGTGACTCTTGCCAAAATCAGGGCCTTGAGAAAGCAAAGGAAAAGAGAAGCATCCTTTTTTTTTTTTTTTGTGCAGCTTTATGGCTAAGACAGGAAATAGATACAGTGATCATATTCTGTGATTCTGTGATATGCCCTTGGGAAGAAATGCCATCCTGGAAATAATGTAGCTACAGAGACCCCCTAGCTGTCCCCCAAGGTAGGGCTACACGGCTGCATGTGGTGATTGACAGGAGAGAAAGGTTACAAGCTCTCTGCTTTTTCTATGTAGAAAAATATGCCGGCACCATTTTCTATTTATGTGGGACTAGCAAGGGGTGGGTTGGTGAGAGGGGAGAAGGGGGCTCTCGGGAAATGGAAAACAGCAGGAGAGCTGGATTTTCTTTGCTACGCTATGCAAATAAAGCAAGTGAACATGGCTCTGAAACTGAGCTGATAAATCTGATTCTCATTTCTCAAGAAGACTCCTCTCTACACACTCGATAGTATATACAAGCATTACAGTAGAGACAAATGACTCTCTGCAAATAAGAATCTTGCTAATTCATTTTTATAACTTGCCTGTCTCCTCACCACCACCATGACTGTGACAGTTGAATAATGCTTAGAAATGTGCAAAGAAATGTAAATAAAAAATGTCAAAACTCCCCAAATTGAGCGATCAGCTTTTGTTTTTTAAACATGCAGCAGCCAGGCTCATGCCACCAGGTTTACTCTACACAGCAGTGGTCAATAACAAACACTGTATCACAAGGAGAAGAAATAACCCAAGCCTCAGATGAGATGTACCGTGCACATTTACTATGCAAACAAACTATGTGCCTGTGAAAGGAGCAACATTTGGATTCAGCTATGCTGGAAGTCTGCCACAACTTAGGGAAAATGTGTGTGAAATGGCTAGAATCAAAAAAGAGCCTTTAATGTACCTCGGCTTTTCAACACATGTTTTTGGCTTCGTAGCTGAGTAACTTTATCGACTCTGAAGAATATACATAATCGTTTTGACATGGAGGGAGCAGAGAATGCAAAATTACCATAAGTGCAGCCAAACTTTTGCTATTTCTGAGTGGTTAGCAGTGAACTTTCTCTAAGATGCTGGGAACTGATCAGGGAGAAGTTTTCTGCATGGCCAACATCCTGTGTAGGTGTTTGCCCAGTAAGCTGGTAGCAAAAGTCCCTCTGGCTTTCAAGTCACAGTGCTGGATGTTCCTGCACCACCACACGAAAACCTCAGGTTCATGAGGGCCACATCATCATGGTTTCTCACTGACCTATTGCATTTGCTGGCTTTCACTTGGTACTAGCAGATCAGCAGTGCTTTTGTGCTTTTTAAGTTTTCAGGTGTCTACTAACATCCCTGTTATCTTCCTTATTCTGTTCTCTTCCATCAAATCTACCTCTTCTGAACTGAAAGTTTTTCTGTGGCTGCATGTCCGTGCAACAACACCTGCTTCTGCCAGGAAAATGGGAGAGACTGGAGCTGAAACAGCTGCCAAGGCCACCAGCCATCACTCTTCATTCACAGGCAAGTGCCAAGTGGATGACTCAAAATTCCTCTTTGATTTTCCTTCCCACCAGGGAAAACTGCTGTTGCCTCAACTGCAGTAGGCAGCTTTCCATCAGGCCTGACTCTCAGCCAGCATCACAGACAGGTCCCTGCGGGAGTAATGCCTTGCCTGCCTGGGGATGCTGGTAGTGTGCTGATGGCAGGGCCCATCACAGCAGCTCCTCAGAGGAAGGGCAGGCTCAGCAACGCAGCAGGACCTTCACAAGACATCCAGTCTGGGACATGCACAGCTCAGTGAAGGATGTGCCAGCTCAGTGACAAACACTCTGCCTGCAACCACATCAGGTCACAGCTCAAGGCGATTGACATTGCCTCTGAGTGGACATCACTCTAGGGTGTTCGTGTGATTTTGGGTTTTTTTGGCAAATACCACAAGAGACCTAACCTCAGAAGTGACTTGCTGTTAGAACGGAGGAGATAAAATAAAAGACATCTAAAGTTTAACCTTAGTTTTTGAGTTGCATATGACACCTTTTTAATTTCCTCTTGCCTTTTCTCTCCTTAGTTTACTCTGGCATCAGCAGCAGAACTGCCAAGCATCAGAAGACAAATTGTTCTCCTGGTAGTTCAAGCCCAGAGGGCAGGACAAAATGCTGGAAATATGGCAAAGAAGTCTGCACTATGTCATATTCACAAATTAAGCATCCCTCATTCAAAAGACTGCTTTCCTCCTGCCATAGAAAAGATTGTATTTTCCAGGGTCAGTTGTTCTGACTACAAGTTTTGACCTGGATCCAATCCATCATGTTCATTGAAAAAACCACAGAATTCTTTATATCCAGTTCCAAGCTCCTCAGTATCACATACAAACCAATTGTGAATTAGCAACAATTTGACATGGAACCTTTAATTATTTTAAGGGAAATTTTATTTGATTTAAACAATGTAAAGGATGTAGGAATAATTTAGATGTTTTTAGGAAGCATGGATATTTAAGGAGGTTACCTAATACAAAGTAGTCTCAAAGTTTTCTGAATTCCCACCCATGTTGAGAAACCATGATTCCTTCTCAAAAGTTTGAAAATACTAACAAACAAACAAATAAAAAAATAAAGCAACTATGTTCTTGGAGGAAAGTATCAACCAAAGCTCTGCAGTTATTCATGTTCATAGACTAGGTTTCTACAAACTGTAAGGACAGTCCTTGGCTCAGATAAAGTATTTATTAATAATAAATAATTGTTGTAGGGTTCAACCCTCCCCCACTGAGCCTGGACTCCATTGCACAAGGCTTACTCGGCCTTTCCTTTCCCCTGCTCTGTAATTCAGGTTTGTATTTGCAGGTCAGGTTTTCTTTGAAAAAACATGGCTGTTTCACAGACAAATAGACTTTATAGGCAGTCACCCTTCACTTGTCAGATTAAACAGCAGTCCTGTTTTATGAAGTACACTCTGTAAATGTCTTTACATATGGAAAAATAATTGCCCGTGTCTGTAAAAACTCTGATGTGACAGAAGACCAAGAGCACAGAAGGTAGTGCCAGTCCTAGGATTAAGGATAACTGACTAATACAGTTAGATAACTCATTTTTTGTTGAATGATATGCAAAACATGCTACAGTTGCAATTGTTTTTAGCAAGCAGACTAGAGAAAGCTTTAGTCTTTCACAATAATTTTAATGGAAATTATTTCAATTCTTCAAGAAATTAAAAGCAATGGAAACTAATTTTTTTCCCCACTGAGTTCATGGATCACACAAAGTTACATGCCTGTGGTTTTGATAACCACAGTAATGCAGTATATTATAGTATCTTTGAAACTACCTAGAATATATGATATTGCAAGTACTTGGTAAGTACAGCACAAAGGATGTATTCTCTGCTCTTCATCTGAAATAGGAAAGCTATTTAGTACTTTGTAAAACATGTTAAATGGAGTTTGCTCTCTCTTGGAGATAGCTATTTTTTCTTCATTCTGTTCAGGTGGAATGTTTGAAAATTGCATGAGACAGGTAATTTTGGCACTTCATCTTGGAGTACCAAATGTTAGCAAATCATCCTGAATGGATCTGAAGTTTAAGGCTGCAGTGTTATTCTGTGTGACAGTGGATGCATTTTCATTTTCACCTATTTACATATTCACAGTCAGAAATGCATGGCAGTTATTGTGTAAAAGGGGTCTACTTAGGAAGAAAAAGCAGATACCATTTCTGAAAGCCGTTAGTCAAAGACTGTATCTGCACCATGAAGTGTATAATGAAGCTTTACCCAGAAATGTTTGTAGCAGGAAGCAGAGCTGGACAGCTGCAGAGAGACAAACTGGAAAAAAAACAGAGATGGTCAGGTCTTCATGGGGGATGACAAGCTCTTGTGAGTCATGATGCAGTCAAAAAACAATTGTCATGTAGAAAGTGAAATAGTTGAGCTCTGTTTCTCAACAATTTCACACTGCATTTACTCAGGAAAGCAATAACCCATTTCAGTGAGTGCAAAACATCCCATGCAGGAGTCCCTTTCTGTCCCTTCCCCATCTCTGTGAAGACATCAGGCCTGGGAAGGAATTAGAATTGCTGTAATATTACAATTTGTGTAACTGAGATGCTATTTTAGGTGGAGGGTTGTGATTGTCGTCATTTCAGTCACACTGGTATTTCTACTCCTAGCTTCTACCCACAACCAGCTCTGCTGCTTTGAGGAACTCCCTGGTGCACTTCTGAGTGAAATGTCCAAGTACTGTCCAAGGCTTGTGCAAGGAGTGCTGGTCTCCACAGCTTGGCGGCTCAAGCATGAAACAGTGGATTGTGACTATGAAGAGACATGACAAGATAGAAGTTATTTCGCTAGGCATTCTAAAGTTGGGGGTGGGAAGGTTAAATATAGGTTTCATTTTGCTACCAGTAAATTATAGTGAGGATGGCAGGAACTGCTTAACCACTCAAGAGCACTGCACCTCCACATTGGCTCTCGGCTACAGCTCACCCACCTCAGCACACAGTGGACCTAGCCTCTGAGTGAGGGATCTTCCTGTAGATACCAAGATGGTACCAAGATCACAGCAGCTACTCAAGGGTGACAGAAACAGCAATGAAAAGGGTACCACAACCTTGGGGTCAAAATCTAATCTTAGGGGAGTAAAGTGCTTTTGATCAAAGCAGGTGGCGTGTCCCTCAGGTTGACACACCTGCCATCCAGAGGTACCTGGAAGTGCTTCACAGGTGGATTTGTGTGGACCTTATGCACCTGGGTCAATGCAACTCTCAGTATCAGTACAGGCTGGGGGACGAAGGGATTGAGAACAAAGAGGGACTGCAGAGAAGGATGTGGGGGTGATGAAAAGCTGGACATGAGCTGGCAACATGTGCTCACAGCTCAGAAGACCATATCCTGGGCTGCATAAGTGTGACCAGTAGGTTGAGGGAGGTGATTCCACCCCTCTACTCCACTCTTGTGAGACCTCACCTGGAGTATTGTGTCCAGCTCTGGAGTCCTTAGCACAAGAAAGGAGGGACAGAAAAATGGTCAGAGGGCTGGAACACCTCTCCTATGAGGAAAGGCTGAGAGAATTGGGGTTATTCAGCCTGGAGAAGAGAAGGCTCCAGGGAGACCTTATTGTGGCTTTTCAGTACTTAAAGGGGGCTATAAGAAAGATGGGGACAGTCTTTTTAGAAGGGCCTGTTATGACAAGGAGTAATGTTTTTAAACTACCAGATTTAAAATAGAGAAAAGGAGATAGTTTCACAATGAGGATGGCACAGGTTGCCCAGAGAGGTGGCAGATGCCCCATCCCTGGAAATATTCTGGATGAGGTTGGACAGGTCTTTGAGCAACCTGATCTAGTTAAAGGTATTCCTGCTCACTTCAAGGCAGGTGGACTAGATGACCTTTAAAGGTCCCTTCCCACCCAAACCATTTTCTGATTCTGTAATGCTAATGTTCTGTTACCAGCCTTATACTTAGATCTCTAACAAAAGGTCTAGTAAGGATCACTCCCCAAAGCAAACATGATTATCTGTGTGTAGGACATCATCAGGCAGCAGGCATGATTCACTTGCCTAATTAACCCAACACTCCTGTTGTTGGCCCTTGTGTGCTAATATTTCATTTCTCCATGGGAAAAGTTTGCTGCGTTTCCTCTAGTGGCATTGCTTGCTGACCTCAGCTTCTCCCTTCTAGTGTCTGAGCAAGCTTACATCACAGCTCACCATCCTGGCTGAAGCCACAGACTGTTCACTCTTCTAGTTAAAAAGCGATCTTGCTTCAGCAAAGTCCCATGCACTGTCTCTGAAGATTGTACTTAATATCCAGAGCATTAAACAAATTGATGTGTGTGAGCTTCGTAAGAAAAGGAATTTGAGTTTGAATGCAAAGGCCAGTCCTGGATAAAACCAGGGTCTCTACTCATACAGAGCCACATCTGTGATAATCAGAGCTGAAAGGGAAGCCTTAACCTCTGGGGCTGATGGAGACTAAAATGATGAAAGGGTTTTTCAGATGTGAAAAGATGGATCAAGAGTTTTTACTAAATCCTGGATCGGAAGGAAGGTTAAAAATTGCCTTTGCTCTGAATCTGGGACATTTCAGGCTGAAGCAGGTGCGCCTCACATATTGAACATTTCACGTGTTTTCATTTCATCCCCTCTATTTTCAATTCCCATTCCCTCAGATTTTATTTACTTGTTTCTTCCAACAACATGATAGCAAAAAAAAACATCCAGGCTGCAAAGCTTCTCTCTAAATGCCTGATTTAAATAATGCATCCATTAATTTTTGCACCAATAGTGGTACAACATAAAATAGTGCATTATTTTTCAGAATCTGATTCTCCAAACATTAGACCATTTGACTAAAATATTCCTAATGTATAAATAAAGTTACTCTTGTGCATTAGTGTTTTCAGGCTCAAAGCTTTAATGTGTTATATTAAAATACAAATATTTTCCAAGGTACAAAATATAAATGCAACTATTTTTAAGTCTTCACTGAAATGAAGCATGGGGAAAAAAAAAAAAATAGTGGTGATGGCTTTTCTTCCTGCTGCTTAAATAGAGGACTTTTACCAGTTTTAACAGAACATCCTTAATATATACATAGACTATTACATGTATAGTATGTGGTTACACTGTAATTGGTTTGGCTGATTACAATGATTACACTAAGTTGGCACAATAGTATAGCTGCCTGGTGAAAGTACTGTAGAGCTCACAGATATCTGCTCACCAGAGACCACATTGTGTGTTTGGAGGTCAGAAATTCCAGTTTACAAGGATGGCAGCTTTTTAACACTGACTACAATTAATTTAAAAAGAAACTGCCTACTTTCTAAGTGGTCCTTAAAAAGAAATTAAAAGGCCTTTCCTATGGACTGAAATATTCCCTTTGTCAAATGTTAAGAAATTGTGTTATCTCCTGTGTGGGCCAAATCCAAGAAAGGTTATTTCAAAACACATTAAAGAAATAACTCTTTGCTCTCTACATGTAAAATGGAAACTGTTTAACACAACAGAACTTCTCTGTGATCTGGATAGGGCATTACAATGGTAATTTCCTCTGCCAGAGCTGTGGTCTTCCAGAGAGGGGTTTTGCTGTCTACCTTTAGGTGTGCACTTAAGCAAATGTCACCAGGAGGAAGGAGCAAGAGGTAGGTCCACATCAACAGTGCCTTCCAGCTGTGCAAGGAGTAAACCTGGGAGCCTATGTCCTCAGACATCTTTTTTACACATCAGTGCAAACACCTGCATGCAGCTGAATGTCACCAACGTGGGGCAGAGCTGGGCTGGCTTCTCAGGCTCAGCTTCTCTCCCTTGCAAGCAGGGTAGCCACCCCATTGGGATGGGGACCAAAGGGTCAGTGTTCCTCGTGACACCTTGTGCAGAGGTGGGGAGTGGATGGGGTGCCTGTCAGCCTCTGAGGGGAGGATGTAATCAGCAATTTTACATTTCAGCAATTTGAATAATAAAATCCCAGCATCTCCACTCTTCACACAAAGACAGAAGCAACACCACACAATGCTGCTTCCTGACACACATCCCTCCCTGGTATCAACTGCAGCTCACTAATCGCTGGTGAAGCTGCTGTGAAAGGCCTGTCCTCCTCCTGGCAGGGCTCCCTCTGCATGTGTGGGTACTGCACCCCTTCCTTGTTAGGGGCTGAATGGTGGGTGGCGGAGAGATACTGTCCACCATGCTCCTTGGCCACATGATAGCAATGGCTTTCCGTTGACGAGGGTGAGAAACACCCTCACTCCATTGCAGGGAATATTAAATGCTTTTAGTAAACAGTGACCACCCTTAATGATTTCAAAGAGAGGAAATGAACGTCCAATCAATTATGACACTTGATTAGGTTACTTAAGTTACTGAATCTCCAGCAAAATCATGAGTGCCAACTCCCTGACACTGTGCATGTGATTCGATATCCCCTATAGTAATGCAGCTCTGCACAGCTCCTGTTTTATGTACATTCCCTTTGCGGTTATTCAACTTCCTTCTCCTTACTGGTGCTGTGGATTTCCACCTCATCACTTCACAGCCTTATTTGAGCATTGCTCTCGTGATTGCCCAGTAATTTTTAGGCAGACTTTATTTTTCCTTTGAAATTCTCATGAATCGTTGATGAAAACAAACACAGGCCTGTGATATTAATATTGTGTTTGTTCAGTTTTATTTCAAACGAAACAGAAATGGAACCTCCAAGCCATCAAAGAGCTTTGGCCTCTGATAACATGAAAGAGCACTTTAATACAAAAGTCTTACAGGAGTTTCCACGGACCATTAATAGCATGCAGTTCACTTATTTGCTAATTATGAGTTCCAGTGATAGCAGTAAGGTGGAATATTGAGAATGGTGTACTGTGTTATCACAGAGCTGACCCCGTTGAGAAGGCAACATCCACTCTTCTTCCCACCCCACCACCTTTGCCCCCTGTGGGATTCTCTTCTGCCATCTGGTATCTCAGAGCTCTGTCCCCTTCCTCAGGCCTGATACTCCTACACATAATTTGCCCCATTTCTGAGCAGGGGAAAGCTTTTAAACCTGTGCACTAGAAATGGCAAATCTGTGGGCAACTGCATCTACTAAATCCCCTGACTGAGGTGGAAAGACAGAAGGCAGATTGGAGGACGCAGGATGTGTCACAAAATACAGACCCAGCAGAGTCAAGTCCCAGACCAGGGAAGGAGATGTACTGAGATCAGAGCTCTCCTGCAGTCTGTAAGCCTGTTAAAAACATTGACAACACAGGCAAGACTGTTTTGGAAGGGGAAAGCAAAAAATGTGGCAACTTTTATGAGAAGATACAAATTTCAGATACATAAGTGTTGGATGATTGAAAATAGCGAGAAGTACACTGCTATAAATCCAGCAAACTTTACCAGAAAAAGACAACCAACAGAGTCTCAGATTGTAAATTCTTTAAAATAGCAGAAATGTTCCCGAACAGTTGGTGTGGCATTCCTAAAAAAATTGAATTTATTACCATCTCCCTGGTATAGATCCAGGAGCTGCTGAAACTCTTCACAAGTGATGGAGTGAAAGACCCTGCCTGGAAAATCACCAGTGGGTCTGGCTGCCATGTCTGCTACCTCCAATTGTGGGTGGTAAGTGGAGGTGTGGAAGGGCACCTCTGCTCACTCAGCTGCTCCCTGCCCTGGGACAAGGAGTTGCCAGTAACCCTCATACAGTGTCCTGCTCTCTTCCATGTTTATTCCAATCTCAGACGTCAAATGTGTCGCTCAACATGGTGTATTCCCACAGAGACTGTTGGCTTCAGGAGCTAAATATTTTCTGAAAAATAAAAATTTCTGCTCAGATACATTCTGGCTAATGCCACAGGGTGTCCCCAGGTGGAGATATGCTACAGCTGGCACAACCATCTGTCTTTGGAAAACCAGCAACTACTTCCAAAATTTTGAAGTAAGCAAAACCAGAATGCTCTCCTGCAGGAGAAGTATCTACCTAGGTGAAGTTTTCTCTCAAAAGGACATCCACCTGGGAGCTTGCCATCACTTTGTAAAAAGGACAGGCTGACATATAGATAGAGAGGCACAGCAGAGGCCTTGGTGCCACTCTTCGTAGCAGACACTGGCAAAACACCTACAGAACTCAGGCCGTAGGCACAGCCATTCACATAAAGGGCACAGGTGTTCATCCCGATGCAACACTTCCCTCCCTAAGGAATTCCACCAGATCCTTTGCCTCCGAGATACATCCTTAATTCAGAACATGCTGTAAAAATGTACAGTCTGAATTTGTCTAACTTGAGCTTCCAATTTCTCAGCCTTATTCTGCTTTTATTGTGAGGTTGAAAAGCCATCTCCTCATGGGACAATTTTCTTCTCCATAAAGGAGTTTGAGAACTATAATCAGATCACCGCTCAGCTGTCTTCTAGATGAAACAAATTGACCAAGTTCCCTATGCCTTTCAGGTGTGCTGCTCTTCAAGCTAAGAGAGCTCATTTCAAAACAGCCTTTTCAACCCAGAAGCAAGCTGGATCCATTCCATTTTATTCACTGAAGCTGAACCAGAGTGTCTCTTGCTTCATCCTAACCTCGTCACTCAGATTACTTTCTTCTTCCTTCTGCTTGCCCTCAAACATCCATTATTCGTGCTGTTTTACCACTGGCCATCACGACACACTCCATCTTCTCTTGCAGCATATCCTGTGCATTGTTTCTGCCTCACCAAGAGTCTCAGGGCAGGAGGGCCATGTCTCATGCTGTGTTTGTAAAAGTGCCATGCATGCCTAGTGTGACAGAAAGCTACTGCTGAAGTGTGTGTTTTCTCAATAAATAATGTGACCTGCAAGCCACAGATACCTGTATAACATCAAAGCTATTTTTAAAAAGAACAGCAATTTCTAAATATGTCACTGAAACTGCAAAAAAGGAGCCTATTTATAACTGTTATATATATTCTATTTAAGATGAGTCACATAGTTTTTGCAGCTCCATCAAGCTGCAATCAAATCTCTACCTATTGTTTTTTATAACTGCTCTTTTAACTGTTGTAGTACTTCTAAGGATTACCCCATGCCAGACCCAGTTCGTGGTACAGACAGCAAGCACCTGATAAGAGGCACAGACAGTCTTTAATGAAGCAAGCTTGAGCCTATTGATGCCTAGAAATGACATCCTGGGAAAGACACACAGTACCAGTGTAATCTTACCCATGCTCACAGGCCACAAAACAGAATTTTACTCTCTCTTCTAATGGACATTGATCACAGGGAAGATGAGCAAGGAACATTTTTATGAAAGCCCTTAAATTTCCTAGCACCAAATGTTTCATTTGTGAAATGTCAAGTCAGAGGCTGGGACATTCCTAGGCTGTAGCAGAGGATTTCAGTGGGCAACATGCAATAGAACCTGTCTTGCTGCCACATCTGCACAGACCTTGTGCAGTACAAGGGATCAGCTGCAGCCAGAACCTGGCTCTGAACAGACTGAAGAGCCATACTTGGTTGCAGAACCGAGAGCTCAGGAGATGAGTCCCTGTGGCAGGAGAGACAGAGAAATGAGCTCATTCCCTGTGGGATGAGATCCACTTTGCACTGCACTCTCTGATTTTTTAATATGCCCCAGAAAACAAACAAACACACACACACAAAAACAAACACACCCCACAACTAACAGTCCTAAAGAAACACTGAAGCAATAGTCTTGTAATGGATCCTACACTCCTGGTTACACTAGAGGCTTTGCCATTTCACATACATAATTTGGAGTGAATCCCTCTTTACAGTGATTCAAAAGTAGTGCCATGTGATATTTTCACATACCCTCTTCAGACGCTGCTTTCTGCTTAGGAGTGATTCTCATCCTTTCCCATTTTAACCTTCATGTAGAAAAGAGGTGGTTTTTATCTGGCATCTTGCTGTGATGGTTTCCTGTTTGCCCTGATGTCCTGCTGCAATCCTCCTCCATGGCAAAAGTCTGGCCAAGAAGAAAATGTGCTTGCATCTCAGTTCTGCCAGCTTAAGCACCAGCTCACACTCAGCTGCTCAGAAGGCAAACCAGACAGCTTGGGAAGACAGAAGGAAAGCTAACATCTTAAATACTTCAGAGTGAGATTGATCAAACTCTTCTGCTAGAGCTTATACCTCTTTGTGCTTTTCTGACCCAAAACAGTTGTCTTTGGCATAAGGAAGCAGTACTCAGCTGAGCACAAACAGAATCACTACACTTCTGTTTTCTGGATTTGTTGGTACCACTCAGCCACCCACATGTTTTCCCAAGGGAAAAGTGGTTGTATAGCATCAGTTCATTACCCAAGTCTTGAAAAACAAGGCCCCAACATTACCACCAGCTGGACAGTACCACTGAACAGCCCTGTGACTGGACAATTCATCCTTTTAATCTTTATGGATGTCAGAGGCTTGCCTTGTATAGCTCCACAGCATCCTGTTTGGACACCACAAACAAATACCACAAGAAAGGGAATCACAGCCCATCACCCACCCTCCCCAGCTGCCCTATCTTGCCTTTTACATTTCACAGACTACCAGCTCCCTTGGGAAGGAAGTGCTTTTATTTTGTTTGTGGCAGGAGGAACCCAAGGCCAGTGACTGGAGTATTGGCGGGGCTGGTTTTGCATCCCTGGTGAGTCACTGAGCTGCCATGCCTCCCTCCATCAGGTGCAATGTAACTCCAGACCAGCGCCTGTTCCTTTTCATTAAAAGCCTTGAGCTCACTGCAGAAGAGATGAAAAGGGCTGGTCATTATCCATTACATGTGACCCATTCACTTGCTGATGGGCTGGTTTTCATCTCCCTGCCCTGCCTGTAGGCAAGCATCCCCCAATACCCTAATCTGCTTTTTTTTATTCTCCACCATTTATTTTCCTGGGGGCCTTGTCAATGGTGGCTCTGTTCCTTCCCCATGCCTCCCAGCGCTGCAGATTCAGAAGCATTGAAAGGTTCCAGCTCACGCTAACAAATTCCAGAAAGTCTGACCGTTTATTATGAAGCCAGCATAGGAAATATTTGAGAAAAGCACAATGTACTGAGAGCCAGCAAGATGTGGAGCACAGCCGCATCCTGGAAATGTGTAAAGGTGAACTGGAAGGGTAGTCGGGGAGCATTTGGAAGCCCATTAAATGAGGGCTTATCATCCAATTTATGTAAATCACTTCAAATGCCTTCATTTATTAAAAGTATTAAACTGCATTACTGTTTGCCTTTGGTCTCCTGATTTGGTTCCTAATCTCTAAGACAACTGTTGAAATTAATTTGAAATTAATGTTCCCATATAATTACTTAATGAATCTCACATTCACTGCCCTTAGCTCTCAGTTGACAAAGGATCTCACCCACTGCATGTAAGAGGCTGGAATACTGACTGCAATTTAAAAACGGGTGCTAAATTATAGTTTGCATATATTTTACATCTATATCACACACTTCATCTGGAAGGATCTTGGTGTGTTTGAAATGTTACATAACATTCATTCTTTAGTAAAATTCCATCACAAAAACTTTCTGGGCATCAATCTTCTTACTTCCCTGCATGCCTTGGAATTAAATCAAATTTAGCTGTATTATTATGCAAAAACAAAATCATACCTGCATTAAAAGACTACTATTAGGGCTGTAAAGTCAGACACTTAAAAGATACAAAATGGTGTAACTAACTCTGCGCAATATATAATCCTTTATCCATCCATCCACACTCTCATAGTCTAATTTTATGATCATACATTTTCCTATATTCACCCCCTCCCTCAGGGGGTCCGTTAGTCCTTGTTAGTTTTGTAAAAAACAGGACAAGAGGAAATAAGGTTCAAGAAAAAGCTAGCAGGGAAATGTAGCAACTTGTGGAGTCCTTGCCTCATTGCTTACAAAAGCTACAAAGGTTGTAATGTGTGTTCCTCCTTTTCTGGGTGGCTGACTTGATACCCCATAAATCCTGATTGGCAGAAATGCTGAATATGCACAGCAGTAACTGAGGCTAAAGAAACATTTGAATGTGCAGAGCATTTTACGTACTACTGAATGCAGTGAAACATGAGGTCCTGGGGTCTCACACCAAGCACTTACACTTCAAAGAGGGGAAAATAATTCTCCATCTCCCAGGGATGGTGGAAGAACACTTGCAAAGCACACGGGCTGCTGTGATACAGCGACTCAAACTCATTCCGTACAGCGCCACGTGGGCACGGTGCAGTAAGTGGTGAACGGGACATGCTGTGACCCAGGAGCAGAAAGCATCTAAGGAAGCTGTTTGTGCTGTTGTGCAAGATAGCAGAGGGAGGCAGAGACACAAAGGGAAAACAGCAAGGGCTCTTCTGAGACAAAACAGCCGAAGTGAAGGCCTTCCAGACAACTTAAATTCTGACTGCTCACCATTTTGAGTGCTTACCTGTGACTTCACATTTCTTCTTACGTGTGTATAGTTTCTTAAGTATCAAGGCAAAGTGAGAGCACCAAATGCATTAGCAAATGGGGACCCTTCAGAGCTTTCCTCTGAGTTAGCTGAACATCCCCAGCATCTAGCCCAAAGGGAGTAATCCTTCCCCAGGCTGCAAAACACCATCTCAGTCTTCCCATAGAGAGTCTGAGGTACATGCCACATACCCCAGGAGGGTTCAGACTAAACATGCTGTGTCCAAGTGTCTCATGGTTCAGCTGAGGGATGGGCTGGTGAAGAGGTTTGGCCCCCAAACACAGGGTGATGTCAACCTCTTTGTGACCTGAATCTCCTCTGGACAGGAAACAAGAAACTACCCAACAGCACACACCCAGACAATCACTACACATGCACCTCCATGCGTTGTCCTACTTTCTTAACTAGAAAGCCCAACCTCTCACGTGCCAAACCTCCCTCTCTCCACCACGTTCCCACCCATACCAGGCTGAAAGTCCTTCCCAAATCCTTGTCAGTGTCCTCCCTCACACCCCCAAAGCATACCTAACTCCCACACTTCATGCATTCCTCAGCTAACAGGGACACAGTGGAATGCATTCCTCAGCTAACAGGGACACAGTGGAACATCTTAAGGAAGTCCAAAGAAAACGTCCCAGCATGGCCAATCTAAAAATTCAAGTCTCCAAACCCATTAAAAAAAAATAAAAATCAGTACTTAGTTGTACAATAGGTAAATTAGGGTGACGATGCAGTGACATCCCAGCAAACCACCTCAAATTGCCTCTACAACACCAAAGCCATAAAGTTGAGAAAAAAAAAATGTGCAAAAAAGTCTTTGGCTTGTCTCAAAAGCAGTTGGGTTTTAAAGTTTTTGGAAAGAAATAAACCAGCCAATCTGAAGTAGAAAGGTTCCCAAGGTTTTTTTTTTTTATATTTGAAAGCTTAAGAGAAACCATATGACCACAGAAGAAACTTGAGGGGGGAAACAAGTAGTGGTAATTATGCAGGCTATCAGCCTCCACGAAGCGCCCGATTTTGCAATAAGCTACATTCTCAGAGCAGTTCACACATGACTTCTTGTTTACTCCTTTGCAACAAACTCTCTCATGCAGACAGCATTATATGACCATATCATCAAACCGACCTTCAAAGCAGACTGCTCATACTTTTTTTTCCAGCTGGGGATTTCAGGTCATGTGCTGGCAGTTTAAGGTTATTACTGCAAGAGTGCAGAGCCACCAGACTATCTCAGCCCAGGCTTCCCTTCCAATTCTGCTTTTGTGAAGAAAGCAGAAAAAGATACTAACGCAAGACAAATGCAGCTCAGTAAATGCTGAGATTTCTTGAGGCAAAGATGTTTTTCCACCTACAAGGCTTCCTCCAGGGGTGCTTTAGCCAGGTTTCCAGAATCCTTTAACAGAAAGCAGTTGTCCCTACCCAAAGATTGCACCAGACAATTCCGTAATTCTTCTGTAGCCTTGTTTTGGTCATTCTCCATACTCAACTTCCCCATTATTCATACCACCAACAATCTCACAATCGTAATGAACATACTTTTTTTCTTAAAGTCCCAACACTGACTTAAGGATGCTTGCATTGCTATTTGCCACTTGGTGGACAGGCTTTTCATTTGTTACTTGTCAAAATTTGAACTCCAGGACTTGGGATTCAGTCATTTCCTTGAAAACAGGTGAAGTCTACATGAAGGGGCCCTCCCATTCTTTTCCCAAGCAGTCAAGTAGTGGACAAACCAAAGGCAGCCATCTGAAACATTTTGTTTCGCAAAACAGTTCAGATGGCAGTGGAAGGTCTCAGCCTTTACAGAGACTGTACAGAGACTTCCTCTGTCTTCAGAAAGCAGTAAGGGTCACAGTGAATCTTGTCTCCACCGTAAATACAGCACCACCTAAATAATTGGTGGAGGGGGAAGCTTCCTAGCATTTTGCATTAATAAATGTAATTATAACTTAAATACCTTGTTAAGTAAATAACTATTTTATTATCATTACTGCATGTCCATCAACTAACATTTTTATTCTGAAATCTCACTTAAGTAACAATTGTGTCTTTAGTTCTCTACAGTGAACTGCTGAAAAAGCAACCAGCTAATTCAAATTCCAGGAGTACACAAACATATTTGCCCTTTTATTAAAAAAAAAATTCTCAATTTGCAACCATGGCCTACACTTCCAGGATCACGATAACTCCCATCTTTGTGTACAGCAGCTTTAACAGCTCCTTTGGGGAGGATTCATGGAATTGGTAATAGACTTTGTAATTTCCACCTTCTGTTTTCTAGTTCAGAGAGTAATCGAATCCAGTCACTACTGCAGTATCTATCTGGCAACTATTTGTTGGCCTCCATGAAATGAGTTGGAAGTTTGATTTCCGTTCTCAGCAGGCATGTTTGTGTGATACAGACGAACTGCTGTAACTGGGAAATTGGAGGCAATTGCAGCAGAGATTCTTAGGCTTAAATAAGCAGAACAGAACTTCTTTCACCTCCAGAGGGGTCTCCTCTTTTAACAGGTTTGAGAAATGACAGGACAAGATTGGAGAGTTTGTATTTCTGCTGTTCTAAGATGCACTTTAAAGTGGGTTTTATCTTTTGAGTCCATCAAACTGGCACCCACATGAAATCACTAACAAAAATAAAGCAAGTCATTATGAAATAAAATCTTGAGGCAAAATAAGCTTTATCACTCCCCAAAATTCCATTCTGCTGCATTTTAATTGGAATACACGAGTATTTTATCTCTGTCACCTCCACATGCCCTGTGACAGAAACATTCACTAGCCTTCATTCTGCAAATGCTTACTGAGCTCCCCCTGACAGGAGCAGGTGCAATCCCGTCAGCCACTGACCCAACATTAGTAGCATTCTAGGCTACTCCATGAATTCTGCCACACAAGGCACCTCAGAACTGAAAATGAACCACCAGGTTAGTAGAAGCTGAACATATGACTACACTAAGATTAAAAACTTTATTTTTCATACAAAACAATAATAAATCCAAGCAGATAACGAATTAAGTGTCTTCTCATTTTCCACCTTTTCTTCTGTTCTCAATATAGTCTATCCACAGTTCAATGTTAAATCACTCTGTATTCAGAAAGAAAACAACTATGAGGTTTCCATCTTGTATCCATGTTTTTCTAATTCAGCTCTGTATAGGAAAAAAGAGAAGTATATTAAAACTTACAAATATTGTCAGACATTTGGTTTTTTTCCAAAATTATACATACTGCACAATATATAATCATTTTAGAAACAAGATGAACATGTCACACTGATGTTTAGGTTCATACCAACAACTTTAACCTCACTTACTCTATAGTTGAAGATCTTCTTAATATCTTAGATTACTAAAAGTGATGTCTAAGTGAAAAATCCAAATATTTTAATCATAGATACTGTCCTCTAACCCATCACAGCCAGAGTACAACTACCAGGCACAAAGCAGCACCTGTGAGTCTGCAAGAAATGCAGCGACATCAAAAAAAAACAATAAATAAATAAACACCAAAACAAAATATTGCCTATACCAGTTAATCTCAAGATTTCCTTAAACTAAATGAGCTCACTAATCTCAGTGATTTACATGTATGTAATCTCAAAAGAATTTAAAATTTTTCTTTGATTGTTTTAAATAAAAATACCAAACTGCTCTATTTAAATCTTGGTGCGATACACCTTCCAGTGAAGGACTCTGAGGGGAAAGGATTGCTTTGTTCCCCTTAGCTAGGGGACAGGACAGCAAGTCAGCTATCATTGTCACACCTGCCCTGTCCCCACTTGGCTTCTCACCTGCCTCCAAAAACATCAGCCAGAACTACACTCTGGTTTATGTCCTAGTCTTAGCATACAGGTATCTAGATACAGTAGTCAAAATAAAAAAAAAAACAACTATTCCATGTTAGTTTACGTACACAACAGCATAATTTTAGAAGTGCAGGACTGCAGCATTTGCTTTCTAAAGCTGAAATAAAAATATGCTGCAACAAAGCAACAGTACAAACAATCATTTTTACACTGCTATACAGTCACCAATACTACAGGCAACAATAAAGTCACAGTTACGAAGGTCTGTCAAGCTCAACTATGTTTATCTAGAATTATGCTATCCCTTAAAAGACTAGTTCATTATGGATCAACTTTTCCAATATTACAACTTAAATGCCTTTCAATCTTACAAAAAACAATAGTGACAGACTATTTTTGTACCTTCTACATAAAAGATTGCTTTCACCTAAGTTCAACACAGAAGATCAGCCCAGGAACTGTTCAACCAAGCTGGGTTTTTTTATGACAGACTGCTCCTCGTGCAACATACTGAGGGATTAATTATAAAATGTGACTTTGTATTGATGCCTGAAACAATTTAAGTTATAATTATGCATCCATAAAGGATTAACTAAAACTACAAGTGACAAACAAAGAGGATTAAACAACTGGATTAGAGACAGCAAATTGCTGTCACATTTCTCAAGGCATGAGATGAACAATTACTTTGCTATCGTTGCTCATAAACAGCATGCTCACCACACACAAGAAAGGAACCTCAACATTAATATTGACAGGTGATCTCTAGAAAATGTGTCCATTTGGACAAAGAACAGCAATGCTTTTTGAAGGTACAGAAAAAGATTATAACAGCACATTTTGCACACCACATAGCACAGGATAATCTTGTATCCCTTCTCACTCAGAGCAATTCTGAATTTTCACATATATGTAGGAAAGCACTTAGAAAATAATTTGTTAATGTAAAATTGAAAAAGTATCAACTATCACAATTTACAGACATCTTTTTACTGTTTAACAGCAAAAGCCTGAACACGTCAGTGGGCTTAGGCATATTTCAGTGCTCACAGTACAACTATAAATGCTGATCAGTACTTCACTGTGCTGTAATCCCTCAAAGCTGGTTGTCAAAGGCTTTAGAGAGAAAAGCACAAAGCAGAATTTTCACTTATTTCAGTTTCAGATCCCTATTTTTTAAAGGAGTTAGATTTCAAAATTTCAGATGTTATCAACAGCATTTAAAACATTTTATCCATCTTCTAGAACAGCAAGTTAAAAATCAAGTTACCTTAACTGATTGGAGAAATCATCTTCTACATTGTCATCATCCCAATTGTCCTCCCAGACATGTGCATCTTCATCTTCATCTAAACCAATCCAATCTAAAGACAAAAAAAAAACAGGTCTAAATACTGTATGCTGCATTGCTTTGGTACCACGTCTTATTGACAGAGTAGCTCAGCATCTGGCCAGGCAGACTTCTCCTGGTAACAAATTTCTGTCTAACAGAAAAGTCTAGCTCATATTTAAGTGTTTATGAGATAAAAAAGCACAAAAAGATATGAAAAAAACCACCTTGCAATTTCTTGAATAATAATGAAAATGGAACTTTGTAAAACTCATCCCACATTTCACATCATGGCTTGCAGGATTACACATTTGGAAGTGACATTCCACATACAAATGGAACAGCAGTAGCACCATCATAAAAAGAAAGCAATATTGACTGCTTGACTCCTAAAAGCTCAACAGAAGGTGTGCAATTCCAGGTTTGTATTAAAATGCTTTTTTTCCCCCGAATAAAAAAAGTAAACAGCAAATGCTTCTGCCAAAACACATACACACAGATCCTCAGCCCGCGCAGATCAGATGCAGCCAATCTATGGATAAATGCCAAAAATGTATCTATGATGCAGAAGCAAAGGCAAATTGAGAGAGGCATCTGCTAACAGCAGTTGCAACCCATAATTGGCTACTTCTGGCCTCTCAAAACAGCAGAAGCTGCTTCCTTACAGAAGCAAGACAGTAAATGGTCATTTGCTAATCTAATTTCTATTTTTCCTATAATAATCTGGCACATCTCCCTTGACAAATTACTGATCACCCACTTAATGCTTCCTCTAAAATGAAAAATTAAGATCGAACTAGCTAGCTAGTTTAGAAAAGTAACAAAAATGAAAAAAAAGAAAAACAAACAGCAAGGCTCAGAATCACTACGTAAAAACAAGTCAGTTTACTTCACTGGGGAACAGTTTCTCGTTTTTCTTCTACTGACAGCCTTTCTGATGTTACCAAAATAGGAAGCATCTCAATTCTCACATTTGTGACCTCGGATTTCTCAGTGTATTAGTGTATTTAAAGAGATAACACTATTCTTTCCCTCACAATTCAGTAAGCCATCTGCTGCCCATCCAGAGAAAGATTTGAGGAGTAAGGCCCAAAGTAACATGATGAAGTATGATAAAACAACCAACCAACACCTAGTAGGGTAATTCACCGTGAGCAACTAAATTTATAAGAATGAAGGTTAATCCTTGCATTTGCTACTCCTTTTCCTAACACTAACAGGCAACAAAATTAGTTTTTGACATTAACCAGGACAGGAAAATCCATTTGTAACTGATTAAATACAGAGATGTAGAAGGCATTACAATTAAACTTCCCTACTCAAAAAAAAAATATGTAACAGGAAAAGATGAAGGAGCACAGAAATCATACTGGTCCTAAGGACAGCAAAAGAAGGCACAGGGAAGAACAGGAAAACAAAAA
>VWZY01003688.1:813413-826401 GCA_013399075.1 Chloroceryle aenea | reverse complement strand
GCCGCCGGCTGCCGCCGTCGGGCAGCTCCGGCTTCAGCCGCGCCGCTGACCCACTTGATCCGCGTGGCGCGGTGAGGGAGCAGGTGCCGTGGGGCTGGGCAGAAAAGAGGCCATAGGCCGGGGTGTGCGCCCGCCGCTGCCTGCTCCCACCCTCCGCTACAGAGGAGGATGACCGGCCCGGTCTGGTGTCAGCGAGATTGACCGCTTCCGAATGAGCTCGGGCTCCCCGGAGCTGGCTGAGGGAAGGCACGGATCGCAGCTGACAATAGACACCCTATATAAAAAGTGTCAAATGTACTTTCAATACTGCGGGTAAAATAATTCTGCCTGTTGCAACATTTGACCAAATGATACAAGCCACCGCTGCTACTGGACACATCTGTTCTTCCCATGTTCTTTCATTATTGATTTATATTCAGGCAAAACTTACCAATATCAGATTTCATCTTTCTAATCTCTAACCTGTGGTGTTGTGTTTTGGTTTTGGTTTTTTGTTTTTTTTTCCCTCTGGCATTTTAACGTGCTGTTTCCAAACCTACATCTAATTGACTTATCTTTTCAATTCCTTGTCCGTCACATTGGAGAAACAAGGAAGCAGCTTGAAAAGGAGATTATGACTGAACTGTTCAGTAAGAGTTAGGATGTTACATGAAAAATAGAAGTGCCTCGTCTTTTAAATTTTCCAAAGTATATTCATTGCACTTAATTCTAGATTCTGTTGATGATTTAAACAAAGGCAAAGTTCAAAGCTTACTGTCCTGAACAAGTCTCTGCGTGTGGCAGCTCCTATGGCTCCTCTCTAGGCAATCGCCTTGTAAAAGTACTGCCGGTTTGTTGGAGTGTTGTTTTTTCCTCCGTTGCTCTGCGAGAAGCTGATTCACCAGACAATGACTTGCACAGCTGGGTTATACTGTGTGCTAGATTTAAAGTCAGGGAAACAGAATAAAGCTGGTGTGGGAATTCATATAGAGTTCAGTTTCAACCCAGTATAAGCACGTTCTGGCACGCAGCCCCAGTTAAAGCAAGGTAGGAAATGAGACCTTCTGCCAGATGAAAGGCCTAATCGAGTGGTCACGTTTTATTTTTATGTGATGGAAGGACTGACACTGATTGTTTAATAAGCCAATATGTGGAATATAGTTATAACTTGGCTGGGATTTTTATCAAGGCATACATTTTGGAGCAGTAGATTACTGTCTCTATCCAGAGAGTACAAGATAAAGTCATAAAGTGGATAGAGGTGTGTCATAACAGAAGCTTACAAAGAACCATGTTCACTCAGTCACTAAGGACAATAATCAAGCTCTCTAGTTATTGTCTTACCTAGAACTAATGTATGGAGCTTGTGTCACATTGGAGAATACTCAAGTACACCTAGATAATTTAAGAAAAAATATAACTTGGAAATTCTATGGGCAAATAGTTTCCAGTAGCCCTGGAGCAGGAAGCAGCTTGAACTTGAGGAATTCACCTACATAACTGTTGTGAAGAAAAGATAGAGCAGTCCTTTCCACTCCCTTTTCTCTCCTTCTTTGCCAATCTGCTGGTTAGGAAGCTCTGGAAAGCCAGCAGAGGGAAGAATCTGTATACTTCCCCAGAAGATATGGCCAGGCACTGCACAGGAAAATGAGGAAAATCAAGGTATCCTTAAGCAGTATACACTGCTTATGTAGGCACTGACCACAGTCAGTCTTGAATCTGGGTCTTGCTTTGCATTTCTCATCTGTGGACCTGAGTATTCCCATATTGTCAGTAAGCCAAATTTATGTTGTCACAAAAATCTGTAGTGTCAAATTATCCTCCTTTTATTATAATTTTTTTTTTTTTTTTTAAGTGAGGCTTATGGAGCTTTGTGATTAAATAAGGAGCTTAGCTGTTGTTTAAAAAGGAAAAAAAAGTTTCTGGCCCAAGCAATTCAAAATGAGCTTGAAAATATTAACAAAAAGTATTTTAGATATACCTATTTTACTTGTAAGATTGCTTTCAAATAATGGATTTAAATATAATAACTTTTAATCCATTGTTTTAAATCTAATAACAGAAGTTTTGAAAACCTGGAATTTACATTACCTTAAATTTACATTCCCCAAAACCTTTAACTCTCTGCTAGGCAACAGTCTTGCCTTCCAATCTCCAGTGTGTCCAAGCTGGATTTGACCTGATGTCAAAGCCAAATGCCACAACCACCAGGCTGTTTGCTGGCTATCTGTGGGTCAGTCTTTTTCTCTCTTCCAAAGTATATTTAGATATTTTCACTCATGGTGGAGCTGATTTGTCAGGTCAGTAACTCAGTCTGCAACACCAAATATTCTGCCAGTCAGAAATCCTGGCAGTTGGCTGATGAAGGTGACATCCCGTATTCCAGATGTATGCTCTTAGCCACCGGACTATAGAGTAAGCAAGTAGAAGGAACTTATCCTCCTGCAGGTAGTTGTTAGAAAACACTGATTTTAGTGACAGTCTTGTTACTGTGGTTTCTTAGAAGAGGCATGATATTAAATCATATTTTCTTAAGCTTTCTTACTGCCATTCTTAGGTAGCTTCCTATTCAGTCTATAGGCTTTGTATATCCCATACCTTGGTGTTCCCAGGAAGCAAGCAAGGAACTTGCATTTCTCCACTGAGAAAAGATATCTTTGAATTCAACAAAGCATCACAGCATCTAAAAATTTGGTGATGCAGTTTATAATACTCAGGTCTTTTGGTGAACCCAGCCCCACTGACCATTCTTAGTTATTCTGTCCAGAACAGATTTTCCGGTGTGAAAAAATATTTGAAAGATTACAGGAGAGTGTCCAAGCCCCAGGTATGATTGGAGTTTGACAATTTCTAGGTGGACCACCAAGAATAAGAGTTGCCTTTCAGCGTCTACTCTGCGCACTCAGATTGGGAAGAGGGTGCTGACACCTAACCAGAACATACTGCCACTGGTTGTTTTATCCATCCCAGCTGTGGTCCCAAAACCAGTGGCAATCTTTACAGTCATCAAGCCTGTGTCTCAGACTAATTAGGACACACAGAGGAAGGAAAAGGTTTGATCAAATTAAGGAAGGCATGTGCTACATTCCCAAAAGAATGTAAGAGATCTGCTTTCTTGGCACTACTGCCCCTGCGCAGTACATAAACTACATGCTGAATAGATTGGTCTGCCAGGACCGATAGCCTGACACTATTGGGTGCTTCAGCAGAGAGATCTACATGCTTGTTCCACAGAAATTGAAGGAAAGTATTCCTATAGATTTCAGTGGTTTGGGATATGACTGCCTCTATTAAAACCTTAACTTAAATATACCCTTAACTGGTAGGATGTTTGAAGTAATTGAACAAGACAATCCTGAGTAACTCATCAGCCCCTCTATTATTCTTTCCAGAGCTTCACAACAGCTATTTACTCAATATGATTTGGTTTACTCTTTTTTTTTTTTGTTCAGCATGTTTTATGCATTAGCATCAGCAAAGCCGGTCTTTCTTTTGGAAAACGTTACTGCAAGTTCTCTTGCAGAGAGGTGAGATTATGTAGATTTATTTATTTGGAGTGTAATTTGCATAAATGAAAAATAGAAATAAAGCAATTTTTTTTCTGAATTAGAGTCTTTTTTTTTTTCCTCAAGGTGAAACAAAAATGTGTGTAGTACAGTAGTTCATATTTCAAATTTTTTTAGGGGGACTATATAGTTATTTTTATACCTGGGCTCATATTCAACTTGGACGCTTTAAAGGCTGAACGCATATGCTAAGGAAAAGATTGAGAAGAAATAGAACATATTGGAAATGTATTTGCTTATAAGCAGTTAAAGCTGTCGTGGTGAAAAAGAAAATCTTAAAGGCACATTAAGAATTTTAGATGCCCTGGGAAAACCTGTTGGTTTAGACACCTGCATGTTCCCAGGCTACCAAATGGTGTTTGTTCAGAGAAACCCTGTTCTGCAAAGAAAATTGACATTTGTGTGCATTTGATCCAGCCGGCCTCATCCACATAACATGAAATCCTTGTGCGCAGGTGCTACAGCTCTTGGACAACCAGCTCAGGCATATCTGGCTCAGACCAGTGGTGCCCACACAGTTTATCTGGATGGGAGAAGGACTGTCTTACAGTTAGATATGCAAGAAAGCATCTAGTTCCTGGAAAAAAAAAAATGCAGAAAAGCTTACTACCTCTGTTAACCATGCAGAATGCCAGAATTAGCTGTGCAATGCAGATCTGTCCTGCATTAGATAACACACCTGGGCAGAGCAAGCACTGGTTAATGCATCCTGGCTATCCCTTCAGAGTTGGTATTCTGTGTCTCGGGACAGCACAGCATTTTGTGCTGTAGCACCACATTTTTTGCNTTTTTTTTAATTAAAATGAAGAAAAAAGCATATCCCAGATTCAGGGCATCTGGATGTTAGGAATGGATTGCCCTGCTTCTTTCAACAGGTCTGGACCAGTAGCATTATTCCTGAGATCAGTGCCTTCGGTTTGCCACTATTTATTTATTCTTGTCTGCAGAGGTCCTCTTTTTCTCTCCAGCTGCTCCATCATTCACCAGTGCCTCCTGGTAGCCCACCCTGCTTCCACAGCCCATCCCTTCTCACAGTTGACCCTCACTGAGGTCAGGATGCGATTAGGTGACTGGAGATCATAAGGAATATTAATCACAAGGAACACTTGGATGTTGGTTTACAGACTTCCTTATGTGAAATACACTGTGGCAAGCTATCGGGTTACCAGTGGCTGAAAAAGAAACAGTTCTCTCTTTACCTTTGACAGTCAAAAGAAAGTTTGATTTATTTTCTCATTTTCAGTTAGTCTAAAGGCAGCTGGGCAGTATTGCTACAAAGCTCTAGCTGCATGTCATTGTAATAGGGGCAATGTGTTTGTTCACTTCTGCTCTCTTCCTCTAATTGTTCTATTGTCTCTCTGTTTTCTCTCCGCATTTGGGCTGACAAAATGTCTCCGTGGGTTTAGCCCTCTAGCCAAAACTTAACGGGCTCCTAATCAAGAACTAACACCACCAGCAGGCTATTTCCTGTCTTTGTTTAGCATTCCTGGTATCATCTTTCTTCTCTTAGTCCATCATAGCAAATTTTCACCATTATTTTCCTTTGAATCTTCCTCTATACAGGGTGCAGGAGGCTTCCTATATACTCCTCTCATTTTCTGTCCCCTCAGTCTCTGGCCCCCCAGCTCTACATCCTGGAAAAGCAGCAGATGCATCCAAAGCCAAATTTTGAAAAGCCAAGAAACCCTGGGATAACTGTATATTCCACGTAGCTATATCAGCAGAATTTTTACTGCCAAACCTCAAAGCGAATTGTACTGATGTTTTGAACATATAAGGAGTAATCACAATATGATTAATTACTAGGTACCATTCAACACAACTTACATTTCCATGCAAATATCAAAACAATTCAGTTGCCTAAACAAAGGTTTCTTGTGTTAGTTGAGATGCCCTTAGACACAGGGCTGCCTGATGTAACCTGGGAGACCTTAGCTCTTCCCAGTGGAAGTTGGAGATGGGGCAATATACCTCAGGGTTTCTACAATGATACTAATTTCCTATGTTTCGGCAACTGAATTGCACACCTACCACACACTGGAATAACTGTTACTGGTGCTTAAGTGCCTTTTTCATGTTAACTGCACAACTGCCTTTGTTTATTTCTGTCAAGTCTACCTTGAGACTGGTAACCTCAACATGTGATATTCACTAGGTAAGTTCATATGAATCATTAGGAATCAGGTTAATAGAGCAAGCCTTTTTTTCCCCATGTAAAACAACCTTCTATCTTTACATATCTAAATCATGGCTAATATGGGGCCAGGATCCCAAATAAACTCAAATGTTGTAGCCTGGGAAGAATTACCAAGTGTTCTTTCTGATGTTTTGATAGCTAAACAGGGCTACTCATTAGCAATCCTGAGAAGCTGAAGGACTTATTTATACTTAGACCATTTTGAGAGCAGGAGTCAGGTCACCCCTCACCTTAGGGAGCTTACTCAGCCAGATAGTGCCTCTGGACTCCCAGTTCAGAAAATAGAGATAAATGGCCACCTCCAGAATGACCACACAGGGCCAGTGTAGCACATGACACCATGCTGGCCACTCCAGCTCCTGCACTGCCAGGTACCATGCAGGCAGAGGGGCTGCAAGACCACCCCGGCTGGAAAAGTGGATCATGGTGCTCACAGCATGGCACAAAACATTACTTTTTACATGCAATGTGGAGGATACCTTCTGCCTCAGAGCTCCTGTTAGCTTGTCATGCTTCCTTCAGAACGTGCAGAGGTTTTGATGAATGACCTAGTGTTTTTCCACAGAAATTAATGAAGAAATGCTGTGCCACTAGCAGAAGTGTCAATTAATTTCTCTTTAAATGAGGACACTCTTGAGAGCTTAAGTCTGCTCTTTATCTTAGATCACCAAGTGAAGTCAATGCAGTATGTCAAATCACAACCATGAAGAGCTATTGGGTTAAGTCCTCATCTTCATCTGGCTCATCTAACACAGGCAGGCAGCAGCCCAGAGTAGACTCTGGGCTGTTATATGTACAATGTGAAAAACTGATAGTCCTTTCTGTTTCTATTACATAGTAGTTTGTTTTGAATGGTATTTTAAAGAAAACCCTAGAAAACAGGCTCTTTCTGTTCCTGCCTTGCTTTCCAACACACATAAATCTTCTGTAACTTTAATTCTTAGCCACATAGCAAATGCAATAGCACCAATAATAGCTGGAATGCTTATAAAACCAGGGTCACAGTAAATGGTGAGCATAAGTCAAAGAATTTGTCTTGCAGAGTATATAGATAAAACCCTTTTGTCCACACCATATATGTATACATAAATTCATATATTTGTGTACAGTACTTTAAAAAAAAACCCAACAGTTAAACTATATGATTAAGCAGGCTCACACAATAGTACAGTAGTGCTAATTATTAGTCTAACATACAAACTTAATTAAAAGTAGGTATGGTCACCTACAGCAGTATATTGCCACCAAAAAAAAAAAGGTAACTTTAAGTACAAGGTTACTAATGTTGGCTGAGAAAGAAAGTAGAAGATCTAAACTGATTGTCATGTGAAGGAGTGCATTAGGAAACAGCTCCCTCAGTTTTACTGTTTCTGGCTGTATCTTTTGTAATACACAATAGGGGAGTCTTTTCTCTGATTTGCTTTTAAGGCTTTTGCACAATCAAAAGCTTGAGGTATTGTAAAGAAAATCTGCAAATAGCATGAAAATGTCTTGTGGTGACATTCTTATTCAGGCACTGGGCCTGATTTTGAAAGATCCCGAACATACAGAGATGCCAGTGCTAAGCACTTCTGCAGATCAGAACTTTGAAGTCTGAAAGATCATTTTATAATCTTGTTTTCATGCTCTTGCAAGCCTACAAAGTATTTTTTTCCTTATGTAGTAGTACAGGTTTTCTTAAAACCATTCAGATCAGGTATCTGTGTTTTAAGGCAACAGTTTTGTGCTGACTGGTAAGATACGTAACTTCAGTCAGTAGAATAATTTCCCTTCTTTCAGGAAACTAATCATATATTTCAAGTTAAACCAACATTCATTATTTAAAAAACAAAGTCTCTGCAATACTGGGAATTTTAGATCCTCTCCATTGCCTCATTC
Organism: Chloroceryle aenea; assembly: GCA_013399075.1. Taxonomy (NCBI): domain Eukaryota; kingdom Metazoa; phylum Chordata; class Aves; order Coraciiformes; family Cerylidae; genus Chloroceryle; species Chloroceryle aenea. The sequence goes on along the minus strand of VWZY01003688.1, from coordinate 818,781 downwards.
AACCTGGCTATGACACCATCTTCACAAAAGTCTCTGCACATTAATGGGCAATGACTTACAGGACATACAAAAAAAAACAAACCAAACCAAACCAAACCAAAAAGTTTTTTCTTTTTCTTTCATTGCCTTGTCATCTGTAGGGAAAAGTCCATATTTGCCATTGTGTCTTCCCTCAGAAGTGGTTTGAGGTGGCTGCAGTCTGAAGTATAACCAAAGCAAACCAGTAAGGTTTGAAATTGTACGTTCAGTGTTTATGCAGACTGTATGTAAACCACAAGGAAAAAGAAATTTAAACAATCACATGCAGATCTGAGAGATGCAACTGAAGCAATGGCTCCTTGATTCCCATAAATATGACTAAATTTAGAGTTTGATTTCCCAACCAGTTATAACATGTATGGTTTATTGGCACAGTATAACTGAATACATCCAAATGCCTGGCTCTTGGTTTGTGTGAGCTTAAACTCAAAGCTAAAAAGATAATTGAACAAATGGACATGCTTTTTAATGATGAAAGAGAGAGAGGTCAACAGATCTCACCTATGCTGTCAAATATTCATAATTTCTAACTAAGATATACAAGACTATTTAGAAACATTTTTTTTTTTTTTCATACTTTTACTGACCTTAAGGATCTCCAAATACTCACCAAGGACTCATGACAGCTACCTTTTGGGTATAATGGAAAACCATCTTCCCTTAAAAGCACAAAGCAAGTAGCAATTGGCCTTTAGTTCTGTGTGTAGCCAAAGCCTGCATAATGAAATACAAATTCTTTCAGTACTTTCAAGGTGGGTTTCAGCTACTAGATGTTCACAGAACAACTCCAGGTTCCTCAGAATTTAGCCCACTGACAATTTGTTAACAGTGCTGTTTTTAAATCTCTTCTTAAGGTGATTCCGCCCTTTCTGCTTTTTCAATGACTTTCAAAAATGCCCCTATTATATAGTCATTTTTCATCAACATATCATAAATGCTTATAAAAATATAAAGGGTGGGTGTCAAAAGGATGGGAGCCAGTCTCTTTCCCGTGGTGCCCAGCAAGAGGACACTGGTCACAAACTAGAACACAAGAAGCTCCCCTTGAACATGAGGTAAAACTTCTTTCCTGTGAGTGTGAGATCAGTGGAAGAGGCTGCCCAGAGAGGCTGTGGAGCCTCCTTCTCTGGAGACTTTCAAAACCCGCCCAGTTGTGTTCCTGTGCAAGTTCCTCTGGGTCACCCTGCTTTAGCAGGGGGGTTGGACTCAATGATCTCCAGAAGTCCCTTCCAACCCCTACCAATGTACCAGATTATGTAAATAAATTATAAGATTAACAGATTGTAATTGGTTTGTGTGGCAAGGTTTTGATTCAGGGGGAGCTACCATTCGTGATTCTGTGAAAATGCTGATTTGATTCATAGAATCATATAATGTACCTTATTTATTCTAAACAAAAGGAAAATCCAATATCTTTGAGGCATACATAAGAACAAACAAAAACTATTCATACAGAGTTGCTAAAGCAATGTGGCTGGTGATCTTCATGATAAAATATTCACATGAATAGTTGTGTATGTTATATACATATATACTATATTATATACATGCTTGCAGATGACCCTTTACAATTTTGCATAAACTTATTTAACAAGCATATCTGAAACACTTATTGTACATTTCAATAATGATTTTCAAATGATAAATTGTAATTTTCTCTTATGGCTGATACAAATTTATATTAAAGCTTCGCTGAATTGGACAATTTTTCAGTAGTTTACTTAATGTTAATCTATTCATTTAGGGGTAAATGAAGAGTTTAATGGTGAAGTGATGTAACTAGAACATAGTCTCAAGTGGTGTGTTAGGTTTATCAATCAGTGAAAATTGTGCACTTGAGTGTAAGAGCACATGTCTATCCATATGATTCTTGCTACCTCAGTTAATTGAAACCCTTTTTCTACCCTATTATCAATACTTGAAAAATAGCTCCAACCACATCTATTAACCAGTGTCTTAATAGCCGCTTTATCAGCTCCGTATAAATTGCATGTATTTCACTGGAAAGCAATTTCACTAATATAAGGGTCAGTTCTATGGTTCACTGAAGATGTTCACTCAGGAGGTCTTGGGGCACAACTGCATGGATAGATAGAGATAGATAGAGATGTGGGATTGGTCTTCAATCCACTGAAACACTGTGCAAGGTTGGAGGTCCAATCTGATTGACACTCTCAGTCCTCATTGATTTTGACAAAAGCAAAGTATGATTATGATGAAAATTAGTTAGACAACACCACTTCCACTGGGAAATATAAATCAGAATAGAAATATGTATTTTTACATTTCCTATAAAATATGGGAAAAAAAATTAGTTTAGACTCAGGACAGCAGAATTATGCATCAATACTGAAATGTCCTAAACAACTCTGAAATGAACAATTCTTCCTTTCCTCTTTCCCTTAGATACTTAATTTGAATAAAAAATAAATACAGATTTTCTGAGCAGCTTGGCTCAGTGTCTCCTGAGATCATGGTCAATTCATCTGTGTTTTATGCTGCCTTAAATAAAACCTAGGTACTTCCATCTCACAAGCCCAACATAAAATACATGTTTCTGAGCATGTCCCAACCTAATTTTGCTGATGGAAGCTTCTTCCACTTTCCAGTCCTTCTATTTTCCAGTCCTTCCTTGCCCTTCACATGCCCTTTCTAGTTCTCTTCTTTCCTGTTGATCTTCATGCCCACTTTGCCTTTCTTGGCCAGCTGTCAACCTAATGAATCAGCAGTAGAAGGAAAATGAAAGGATCTACAAAACATGAAGAAAAAGAGGGATACGACCTGCTTAGCAGTGTCTGATGTAGTACTACCTAAAACTCTCAGAAGGCTTCTCTAATCCTTAAAGGCATTTTGGACCCCTGAACCCAAGGGGTTTCACCTCTGCTCAGAGATTACCCACATAAAACAGATTCTGCTTTCCTTTCTGTGACCATGTTGTTTAATCAATTCCATCATATGTGAAGATACAAGGTGGAGGGCATTTATGCTGGGTAATGCTTCTTCATCTCAGAAAGAGCCAAATAAGAGGCTTATGCCAGGGCAACATCAGTATCTTCCATTAACTTTACCATAATCTGGCAAAGGTGGGTTGCTAGTAGTTGTCCTCTCAAGAAAGGGAATTTGTGGAAACAAGCCTCAACAGAGAAAGGGTGTTATTAGTGTGTTGTTTGCATACCTCTGAGAACACATAACACTCTCACCCTTCTGCTCAATTTTGGGGACATTCTTTCTCACGGTTACTTTAACTCCCAGTTCCTCAGAGAAGTTTGTTGCCATCCCACAGAATAGAGCTTTGCAGTGTTGAAGAGGGTCCAATATCTATTTTTGTTACTTTGATTCTTCACATAGATCTGTTCCTATGTTCTCCATCCATGATCAGTGGGCAAGCCAGTGGAGCTACAAGAATTAACATAAGGGCCTGTACCCAGTTGTACGCAGAGGTAATATACTGGAAGAATTTACATTACAAGTGAGTAAATAGCTTTTCCTTTTAGTCTTAAAGCACAGTTTCACGTCACTATATGTTACATAGGAAAGTAGAACTGAAGCTGGTACTGCATTTGTCAGGGCATGCAGAGTTTAGTGCTTGTGGGACAACTATCCATTGGTGGGAAAAACATAGCCCCCATCACAGCCGTCGTCTCTGAGTGATCTCTGAACTGACCAAGGCCGGCTTACAGATCAGTGCAATATTCACAAATGTAGTTTGTACATAGGAAATAAAGGCTTGATGTTACAAAAAAAGGTTACAGCAAAGATCAGGGTTTCACCATATTTGAGAACATATTGTTTTCATTGTCAAGACTTAAAAAAATTATACTACAGGGGCAGACAGAGAAAAACCATAGCTGAAAACTAATAGAAATCCTGTTATGCAGTGAAGAACTTCCTTTTATAGTGCAGTATTTCTCCACCAAAAGCGGATCATTGCTATAAAGAGCGGGTATTTATCAATTTTTAAAGGTCTTGGCCCATCAAAGCTAGTGTTAGATTTGGAATTTCGCTTTTGTTGCCAAGGTGACAAACACTTATAAATATACCACATCTTCTAATGTGCTTTTAACTTAGTATTTTTATGGCTTTTAAATCAGATACCATTAGCAAATATATTAGGTAATTTAGCTGAAAGACCATTTTCTACTAACGCTTTTTGTTACATTTCCCCAGGTAGTTCAGTAAATGTCTGTTGTGACATTGCAGTCCTGCCAGGCTTCTAGCATATAAGGATACATACAGTACATCTGGTAAGAATTAACATATTACCTTAGGGTTTTCTATTTTTTTGTATTGATAATTACAAATTGTATAAAAGAAGACAAATATTAAGGGTTGGATCCTACAGTCCACTGACTTCAGAGGGAACTCTGTGGAGGTAATGACTCTGGGGTTGGCCGGAGGCCGTACTCTGCATTGTTATTCTTGGCTCCCATCTCCCCTTTTTATAGCACAGTAACAAGTCTGAAAGCACAGGGGAGACCATAACAGCTCCACAGCAGGACCTTCCCTTTGCAAAGGAGAAGCAAACAAACAAACTAAGCCTTCCTCGGCATCATCTTCTTTTTCATAGACTCGAAGGCCAGAGGAGACCTTTGCCATCACCTGATGTGATGCCCTGCAGGACGCCAAGCCAGGAGCTTTCCTGATGGGAAGCTGTCTGGCTGCCACACTGGCCATGTCTCAGAGCATGGCTTGAGGGAGGTTGTCTTGCAAACTGGTGCTGGCAGACAAAGTAGCTGCAGGCACAGGAGCTGCATGGCCATGAGGGGTGGCTGCACCCTCAGGAGGCTCCCAGGGGCGAGAGAAGAGTGACCTCCCCATGTCAGGTGCTGCAAGCACTGGTGGTGGAGCCATGAGAGAGCTATACTGAAGGGCTGAGGGTGGAACAGCTAGCAAAGGCAGCCATGACCCCATCAGCCTCTGACTGCAGAATACCATGAGTGTGGAAGTTTTGCTTTCCCTGCCTTCCCAAAAGCACATCTGGTAGGAGAGGCTGGGCTTTTTTACTAGGAGCTCTATCTCACACCAGGAGCCCCACCCTGCACCGAAGGGCATCCTGGTTGGGCGTTCGACCCTGGGAGCAGGCAGGGCTGGAGGGGTGGGGTGCAGACAGAAAGGAGCAATCTTTTTGAAAATACAAAACTTTAACAAAGCTCACCATCACTGAGGATTAAGCACAGTTCATAAACCAGTGAATAAGCTTCCTACAATAGCAGAGCGTCAGATTGGGTGGAAGGATCCAGTGGAGAAGCATCCAGGAAACATCTTTCATGCCCACATATTAAATTTAATCTCCCACCCATAGCTTTTAAGACTCAGCATTCATAACAAA
>VWZY01003688.1:759705-813406 GCA_013399075.1 Chloroceryle aenea | reverse complement strand
AAGAAAAAGAAAGTGGAAAAAAAATCCAGTCTGCTATAACAGTTTGCTTGGCAAAAGTGGGAGAGAGACTTAAGGAGAAATTAACTGTGTGAGAGTCACAAAGAGCTGCCCTGCACGTCAGACATGGGTCCTGGATATGTCGCCTTTCCCCCCAACCCAGTACTGTCCCGTTGGCCTCTTCATTCAGCACAGCTATCTGTCATGAAGAATTTAAGTTTCATATTTTCGTCTGTCAGTTGTGAAAAGGCCTGTCAGCTGAAGCTTACACTACTGTTCGCCAAAAGGCCTATAGCCCATGCTGACAATACACTCTTATATTTGTGCTTCCAGGCTCCAGATAATCCCCTCACTTTCCTCCTCAGCAGTCCAGTTATGATGAGGCTTAAATTGCATATTTTGGGGGGGTTTAAATCCAGATTTTGCTGATAAATGCTATCAGCAGGAATGAAATGAAATACAGCACGGTTTAGCTCTTATTACCAGCATAAAGCCTGCTATGGGCATTTTGTGACAGCTAGAGAGACGGTATTCATATTAAACAGGTTAATGTCTGTAATGTCTATAGGCACAGGAACTAAACATAGGAATGTTAATATCAGCTTTTATCTACTTTGTCTGTTTGCTATCCCTGAAAAAAAAAAACAAAAACAAAAACCAAAACACCCTTCGCACAGGACATTTCCCAGTTTGTTTCTTTCATTTGATTTGTAAAGTGAAATAAGATAATCAGCTTATTGCAAATGCACAGGTGATTGTTTTTATGTTCTGAGATGCCACCAAATTACTTGTGTAATGTCACAGAAGGAAGAAAGTGTCTACATCATCAAAGTACAGTGTCAAAACTCAACACTTTTCCTGTAAGACACTTGACAAAGTACCACAACAAAAAATGCTGTAGTAAAAAAGTGGTCAGCAAGCCACCTCAATCTGGTATATGCTTATGATGGTAAAATAGGACACAAGAAGCTAATCCTTACACCTGTAACTTTAGAACTGCACAGCTTTGATGCTCACACCTAAATAAAAACCCAGCAAAAAGTGAAATTGCTTCAAAAACTCAATCTCATCTGAGGTTTGTAGGGGGACACAGCACCATAACCCAGGTTAAGTGTTTGCTGTCTTATCTCTAAGAAATCAATTTTCCAACCATAATGCAAACACAAAGAAATCACATCTTTAACTCATTAAAGGCTTTTAAATTGTCTAATCGATTATGACTCAATTACAGTTTTCTGAAGTCAATATTAGATTATGTCCATATGAAACAACTCTACCATTTTCTTCTTTGGTGCAACATTGTTTCTCCCTGCAATCCTAAAATAGTCTAATAGAATATACTAGTGCCTGAGGGATTTTTTTTTTTCATTTGGAAACTAAATTCAGAACGTTTTGAAACCCATGGTCTGAGACAGTCTGGAAGGAGAAGAGAGAGTGACTACTGGAGGGAAGTGTCCAGAAAGCCCTGTGAAAAGCAGCCGTCTGTTAAGAGTTTTCAGTTTGATCCCCTTCTCTCCTGGAAAGACAGTAACTCTCCATTTTTTCACATTAAAAAATAAACAAACAAACAAACCCCAATAACAACAAAGATTAAGAGTAACTTGCTATGAGAAGCAAGGTGGGAAATTACTTACCTTCAACTGACTCATGTTCAGAAAATGAGGGCAGCTGTAAAGCAATGTATAAAGCGACTCCGCTATGGAAACTTTTCTGCATGTACTTCACACAGTATTCCTGTGACTGAAAGAACTTGTGTGTGTAGATTTAAACCAGGAAGTGTCCTCCAGGTCAGGAACTAATCCACTCATAAATAATGCTATTGAAAAATCTTGAAATAGAGGACTGCCATGATTGTCCTAGCTGTTGGGGTCTGTCTGTTTTCTACTACACCCAGCTGGAGAAAATAATTTTTCTTCCAATGTGATCAAGTTCCCACCTGTGAAATATTTTTTTTGCCCATGCTATATCCTCTGGTTGTGTCCTACCAGTAGGCAGAGTGACCAAGAGAAATGAAGCTGGAAGGGAGTATTGCATCACAGTATGTTTACATATGTTAAGATTTGAATAGGATCATGTAAATAGATAACAGTAGCTAGCACTACATTAGTAGTGTTATGAACACCAGCAATAAGTATTAGACATCCAGTAAATCTATTTTTTTTTCCATATTGATAGAGAAATATGCCAAGACAACAACAGTGGGGCATTGTCTGTTCAATCCCTCGTTCAAAGCAGCAGGTAGATCCTGCCCCAGAATATTCTTACACAAAGACTTGTAGAAAAGAAAGGTAGGAATTAAGATAAGTAGAGATCACTCTGAAAGGCAGGGAAAAAGGAAATGGTAAAAGTTGGTGTAAGTCTATAAATTGTCTCTTGGTGCATGGAGTAGTTGGATGTGTCTGTGAAGCTAATCAGTGCTAAAGGATAGTGACCTGTGTCAGCTATTTTTTTTTTTTGTACAATAATTGAACCAAGGGACGGAGGTTTTGTATGTTACCACTCGGAGTATTTTGGACCTCTCTATATTCTTACTGTTGTTACAAACAAGAATTCCCTTAGCATTGCATCTGTGTTGTCTATCCTAACTATTTTTAAAAATACAAGTGAAAAGACTAAATAATATTTTGTTTCAGGAATAAATTACTCCAGGAGCTGTAGCAAGTGATTTGATTCCCTAAGTAATACAGACTGAGTTGTCTGTCATGTCTTGCCTGAGTTTGAACTGTCTTGGGCTAAAAATTCAGAAAATAGTTTCACCTCACTGAAAAGCAGGATTTTGCTCCTGAATTCCTGGGAAGTTCCCACCTAAGCTAAGTGCCTTCTCTTTTCCCGCCTCCCAGTTCTTTTGTCTCTGGCATTACTCATTAGGAGCAGGCTCACTGCCTCATTTAAAGAACAACAGCAGATCAACTTTTCTTTCTTCATTTTGTTTTACCTACAGTTTGGGAGCAGCTTCAGTTTTTCTACTGTATGATAAAGCTGTCATGGTCAGCTCTGGGGAGTCATCATCCTTCTGACCATCAGGATTCACAATGGTTTTGATCTGGTACTGCAGTACTGAACTTTCTTTGTTTCCTTTATCAGCAGGATGGTATGGCATGTGCCTCCAGAGACAGAAAGAATCCCAGATGAGAGACCTAGAGGCCACCAGTAGGACCTATGTGGGAAGCAGTAGCAAGAACACTTGCCACTCCATTTTATCCCACTGCTTGGTCTTGCACTTTCACTGGCAGTCGTGGCTAAGGACAGCCCAGGCTGCAGGACAATACACAGTAGTATATCCTTTTTGAGTTATGGCACAATAAAACCAATAGCATGGAGCTACTTGTCCTGCTCTGCAAAACAAATAGGTGGACAAAAGTCCCCAATGTTTTATCTTCAATTGATCCTGAATGTTAAATGGGACAGAAAGGTAAACTAGGTATTTTTTTGAGTCGTGTGTAGCTGACAGAATGTAACATAGATGAAAGTACATGAGTGCTGTGGAGACAGAAGATTTTTATACTACCATACTGTACATCCTCAGTCATCTACTTCAAATTACTTCATGAGATATACTGAGGTGGGGGAATTCAGAGACTCCAGCTGACAAAGTGAAGAAACAGACTCATTTCTCCCCCAGACAGCAGAATGTTTATTATGTTCTTCTCGCTTTGTTCTTCGAATCACTGTTTCTTCACAGGTTTTAAACTGCACATCTTTGTAAAAGTCACAGCTTCCCACAATGTTATTAATTTCAGTTTGAGAGGCTTGAAAGAGCAGAGGCACAATTAATTACACAGTATGAAATAGTTTAACAGGAAACTGTAAAGCTTTATTTTTTAGAATGTTTCTCAAATCTAGCACTAAGTAAAAGTGTAAAGCAAAAGATGCTGGATCTTTTAAACGTCAAAGTAATTTTGGCCTGTCTCTGGCCTTTCCATTTGCCACATTAAAGCAGCCCTGTTATTCTGTAAACTTCATATTCTCGGTGGGAATACAACATAGCATTTACCAGGGATAGCTTTAATGGTAGGCAAAGTAGGCAGCTGCCTACCCTAACAAGGAGCTAGATGCACCAAAGGAAAAAAAAAAGGGCACATTTGCAAATATAAAACATTACTATTTGCCAGCAGTAAGTGTTCCGTGTTCAAATTCGCCAGAAAGGGTAATGTAATTATTCTGGTATTTTATCAGAGAGTGAAGAAACCCTAGGGAAGGACCTGGAAAAGTCTTTCTGTCTGACATAAAAGGGGTGAAGCTGGCACTGTCTCCTGCTGCTGTGCTATTTGAGGTGGCCTTTGGCAGCTGATGAGCGAGGAGGCTGGTCGGAGCAGATCTGCTATTCCCGCAGAGGGCAATGCACCTAAACACGCTCTCTGCTATGGAAAGGCCTTGCCTCTACAAGCAAGTACTTTTGGAATAACTTTAGAGGTTTTTTGTTCAAAATAAACTGCCTCACAGCCATATGCAAAAGTTGGTTTTGGGTTTTTTTTGTTTTTTTTTTTTCATGCTTTTAGTTTTAAACAGCCTGGTGTTTTATTCCACATCACCTGTAAAATGGGCTAAAGCAACTTTTCTGGGTTTTTTAACCGATTTCTTTTATCTTTGCAGTTGCTACACTAGAAAGAAGCACTGACATTTTAGGTTTCCAACACCTGAAAACTGCAATCTTGCAAGCTGGAGTCTTTTAAATGGAAAGGAAGAAAGAAATTACAGTGGTTCATAGTGAAAGAATAACTTCTGGGACCAGATATTCGAGTCAACCAAGCAAATTAAAGTAAAACCCAGAGGGACAAATATACTGCACAGATCGGCTTGGAAAGCATCCTTTTATAGAAACAAACGGGGAAGTAAAACACAATGCTTTAAAAGTGCATTAAGCATACTTTATTCCTCAGCTCAGAGTTAATTCAAGCAATAAACTCACAGATTTCATGTAAGCTAAAGCTTCCTACAAATTTCACAACCAAGTTCCCTTCTGAACCTCAGGGGAAGCTTTAATAATGATAACTCCCTTCCCCTACCTCCAAGCTGACCTGGAAATGGTTAGAGAATTGTGCTCAGCAAAACTCTTGTCCTAAGACCTTTTATTATTGTTGTTGTTGTTATTAACTGCATCTTTCTCTGAACCACATATATAAAAGACAGGGGATTTCCCCCTGAACCAATTAAAACCCAAATCTCACCTCTCCTTTCTTCCCCCTCAACAAGAAGTTAACCCCTGCTGAGCTCTTTCCCCCAAGGCATCTATAAAGCCTCACAGGTGAGCTTGCTTCAGTGTAATGAGAATGAATCAGCACTGATCTTCCAACAGATAAACACCAATCTTTTATTCTAGCCACCTGGCTCTGGACTTATCAGACAAGAAAATGGTTATGGTTTGAGTTAGGTGGATTTTCTCTTCTTTTGCAGTATTCTTCCTTTTGTGCTTTCCTTCCTTTAGTAAGCACTCTTAGGAGCAAGTGTGCTTTCTTCAAGCTGAGACTTTTCTTTCCTAAAATCCACATTCTGACACTTTTTGTTGGAGGAAATGACCTTGTTTTGTGTATGCTCAGTCTCTTAAAGTCTTTCAGTTGTGTTAAAACTCTTGTTTCACCAGGTTCTTGAAATGCAGATGAGTTTGTCACACCTGGACAGAAGTAATATGGAAATATTTTCATTAAAGTAAAGGCTTAATTATAATTAAACCTGGTTGTTATATGTTGAAGAAAATGAAAAGATTTGTGTGGTTATATAGGTAAATTTATCTTGTCTCCCTGTGGTTTTGACTATAAGAATGTAGAATTCAAGAATTGTAATAGTTTACTAAAATATTTTCTGCCCTAGAAGTGCATGAATCGTATAATTGTTTGCCTAATTAAGCTCTTAAGACTTAACTAGAAGAAATTAAATGCATTAAAGAGTCTAACAGGAGAATGGGTCTTTGCACCAAATTGCTTTGAATTTCTATGATTGTTCTCAAGTAGGGAGCGAAGTGGGAGGATAAGAAGACAATTCTCCAGTTCAATTTCTACCTCTTTATTCATTTCATCATATAAATAAGTGGTTTATAGGACTTCTTTGAATTTATTCTCTGGTCCTGGCAGATGGGTACCATTCTTTTGCTGGTACATTTCACCTTTCCCTCTTACACATTTTGAGGAGCGTATCACCAAATAACATTGAGTCCTATTTTCTTGTGTACTTTTAAAAAGTATTTCTGATCAAATGCAGTTATTTAAAATTTGTAATATGAAATCTAGGCTCTGCTGCTACCCACAATTTTTTCTAAGCCCATCACAAGGGGAAAGAATAAGGGGTCTATGTTTTGAACCTTTTAAACATGTGCCTTTTGTCTGCTGCTTTTTTACTTTTTTCACACTAAAGGGAATGGTCTTTCTGAAAAAAACAACTCACAGAAACATTTATCATCACTCTTGTGTGCAGTGGGGGTATTCGTACCAGATAGTAGCAGAGATATATTAGCTAGAGTTCATCTTGGGTTAAATTCTGGGAAAAACCAGCCACAGGAAAACAAGCCCTCTATTTAGCGGGCATTTTGTATCTACAAGGGAGCTTGTGTTGCTATAACCCAAGCAGGGTAAATATCCCTTGTGTCTAGAGAACCACGATATTAACACATCTTCAGCTGAATTTATAATGGCTATCAGTGATTTACAGGTTTTTGTTGTGTCCCTTACCCATTAAGACATACTCTGGTGCATTTCTGTATGCCTTTGTTGAAAAAGCTGTATTTTGGGTTCAGTCACTGCCCAGAGACTATTCCCTGGAAATGGCATGTTAATTGTGTTGGGGGCAAGAGATGCTATTTATTTACATAAATAAACATTATTCTGTTACGCATAAAGCATTTTTTTTTTAAAGCAATTTTTCTTCTTGTGGATTTGAAGAGAAATACAGTCTCATTTTCTTGCTTGGTGACTTGGATAAGAGTAAATAATTTTTCTTCACTGCACTTTGTGCAGAAAGATGGGCAGAAAAATAGCCATGTTATTTCTTATAAATGAGAATTAAAAGTAATTAGTGGAACAGCAGGACTCAGAGGATCAGTAATAGAATCCGAAGCCTTTTCTCTTCCAGGTGTTCAGATGCTGGGTAATGAACATGTCATAAATACCTCCATGGCGAGGTCACCAGTTTCAATGAGGTTTGTGTCGAGAGTGGCAGGAAGGCATTAGCGCATGAGCATCTGTCACTGGGAGAACATACACCACTTCTGTCTGTCACAGAAAAGTGAGGACCGGGCTGTAGTGTTTAGGTCCACACCAGCCCCATCACCAAGGCACCTTTTGCCACCATATACCCTGGCATAGGCTTCAACTGCTTGTGGTAACTGTCCTAGGACATCATGGACCATAGCATTGCTCTGTTTGCTGTGTGACTTCTGACTTTCTTTGTCTCATGTGGCTGTGTACAAATGCAGTGGCAAAGTGTCCCTAAACATGCTGGAAGAAGCAAAATCTGGCTTATTTTATGCAGTATTTGTAAACTAGATGACTGTGCTAATTCTGGCCTCACACTGTAGGTTCTCACAGTCTGTTTCCATGTAAAAATCATTACTTAAAGGAAATGCCACACTTGCGAACCTCAATCCATACTCTTCCTGAACTGTAGAGGAGCAGGGTAGGATCCCAGGTGTCCCTTTTCTGTTGGAAGGCAAAACGTCTCACAGACTGGCTTAGAACAAAGACCAAATTTTGATTTAGCTGAGAGTTTGTATTAACAACATAAAAAGTTTAACTGTTGTTTTAAGCCTTTTGAAAGCAGCAAACAACTTGGTCAGAGGACCATGTCATTCCAGCATTAAAAAGTATTAATTCCTTTTTTATTAATGGGAAATATGGTCTGTACAGTTTCTTAGCACTGCTCAGAGCTGTGAAGAAAGCCTAACGCTTGGAGCTTAGCTGCATATACCTTTAAGTATTTCTAATTGAAAACCACAATGCATTGTTTTCTCATGGAGAATCAGATCCCACTTTGGATTTAGGAAAGAATGCAACTCTGAGATAATCTCACTTTTCCCATCATCATCCTTTCATTCTTCTTCAGTTCCCCCCCCTCCCCAGACACAAGGTGACATATCCAAGTACTTGTCCTTCAACAGATTCTTCAGCAAGCAACAGAGCAGAAAGCCCTAATATCTATTCATTTGTAATCTGTCATTCTTAAAGTATTAAGGACAATTGACTTCACATGTCTCAGGTAATTAGAATAGTCATCCTTTGCTCCAGATTTTTAAAGTGAGTGTCTCAAACTCTTAATCAGTACATTTATTGATGTCTTTCAACATATCTGTTTCTTGTCAAGTGTGTGTTAGATTTGAAAAAAAATCTTGCATACTGAATTGTGCATAAGAATTATATTTAAAACCTTTTTCTATTGCTTTTGTAATCAAACAAAATATATTGGTGACAACGTGGTATTTTCCATGTTCAGAGTAATCAATCTCTTTCTTTTAATATGGAAAACTGCTCAAAAGCAAATTAATAAATATAAATGTCAGGAGTTACATTTACACAAATGTTTTAGTACTTGTTTTCCCAAGTTTATATTTCCACGTAAAGCAATATTAACTATGATAATAGCTAATACCATTTTACAAGCTCTAAGGGCCTCATAAAAAAAAGGTTGCTGGATTTCTTCAGCTGTTACTGATGTCGGCAAGAAAAGCAGCCTTTCCTCACCTCAGGAACCCAAGTCCTAACGTTGACCATTAACACAGATTTATGTGATTACTGTTAGCTACAGATATAGGAGATCTCTAGGACAGGTGCACTTTAGTTGGGTGTCCTCAGTGCAAACTTGGAGCACAAGCACTTTCAATGGATAGCTCTCTCCTGGTCTGGCAAGTCTGTATTTGTGAGAAGAGCAATCTTTAGGGCTTGTTGGGGTATTGCCACTATTCTGTAGCTATGACTACAGAGGCTTATCCACAAAGAGATTTTCTGAGCTCATTGCTCATTTCAGCTGTCCTATTCAAGACACACATCCCTGGCAACATTTTAGTAAGGAACAGGCAAGTATCACAACAGCTAGCACTATTCATTTGGTCCCTTGATGCTTTGGAGTAGTCACTGCTCAAACCGTGCTGCAAATGAGTCTCAGGCTGACTTCACAAGCTGGACAGGAGAAAAACAAATCAATCTGGAGTGCTTTTTACTGATATGAAGGCAGAGTCGAAAAACAGTGGGTTTTGGCAGTGGGAGATGAATGTCTCTGTCAGTGCTGCAGTTTTCTCTTGTTAGCCACACCACACCAAAAACAGGAGGGTGTTTCTACAGCAGTGATTTTGTGTGGAGCACAGGAGCAATGAAGTCAGACCAGCGTGAAGGTGAAGCTGGTCCCTCCATCCATTTGCCAGTGTTCGTCCTTGGTCACCACACTCTCTTTCTGCCTTGCAGGATGTGATATATTTGCAGTCCCATTCAGGGACTGGTTTGAACTCTTAAACCAAGAATCTCCTCTTTTGGTTATTTGTAGGTGGGTTTTTTAAATATTTGGCAAAAAAAAATATTAAATAATAAAGGATGGAGAGGAATATACTGTGGTAAAACAAAAGCATAAAGATAACTTGGTGACACCATGTCGTAGCTGTCCCCCAGACACAGAATGTTCCCCAGCACCTCCCTTGGGAATACACATTGTAGAAAAAGAACCACATGTAGACACACCCCCTCCTTAAAAGGTTTTTGTGCAGACCTTTTGCACATCCAGTTTGTTGGAAGAAAACAGGGATGAGCTCCAGTAGCTCTTTTTTTTTTCATTGTCACTCTCTCTCCTGTACATCTTCTTCAGCTGTGTAGGCTGCACCTCCGACAAGAGAGAAACCCAAGCAGGTGGGTTGTAATCCAGCCTGAGCCTTAGAGCAGCCCCTGGTCTCCTGGGAAGGCTACTTGCTCATTATAAGAGAGCTCTTTATACTTAAGGGCTGTGTGCATGATTCACTACAGGGGATACAAAGGAGTATAACTGAGGTGTTCTTTTGGGGAGTTCTCCCCTTTTTGGTGATTTTTGCCCCTCTTCCTTTCATTTAATTTCTCTTTGAGACTTGGGGTGGTTTAAAACAAGATGGAGAGTATGTGGAAAGAGAGAAATCCTTATTGAGGAAGAACTGCACAAAGTCTGTGGATACCTTGAATGCTAGTACGTGACAGAAAAACCTTCAGGTTTCAAATAAACCCCCAGTTTCACCAGAAAGTAACAGATCCATGGGGTATAAGGCAGTGTCATGAGTGCTGTGAGTGCTTGCTTTTGTGTGTTTGAATGTCTGTTAAACAAAAAAGCTTGATTAAAGACAGGTTAGGTCTGTCCAAGTAACATAGCATTGCAGTTTTTTTTTGTGGGAATGATAGCTGTCCAGATAAAAAAAAAACAACCAAGAAAAAAAAAGGACAAAAAAAAAGACTCCTAAGGTTTCATGTGGATGGTTATCTTCATAAGCTGAGAAGATATATCTCAGGACTTCAGTATGTTTGGTACCAAAGTGATTCTGAATTGTAAACATTCAAAAACTCTTTGTTCATAGTGGGTGATTTATCTGATCTACCTTACTTCTCCTTTCCTTAAGAAATTAATTAGTTCTGTACATACATAATACTTTCTCCTTTTTGTAATATAATACTCAACATGGAATAACTAAGAACGCAAAGTTTGCACTGAGCAGCAGAAGAAAAATGCTTGCCTGCCACTGAACTAATTTTGTCTCTTTAAAGGATTCATTTCCTCATTACTGACTTATTTTTAATATAATATTTAACCTTCACCTTCTTTAGTTTGCATGCACATTAAATAAGCCTGATAGGACTGTTGCTGCATTTTGAAAATTAGGGGCTGCATTCTGAAATCCGTTACTCTTAAAAATTATCTCAGTGGAATAATTGATGTAAAAATAGCTGTGATTTTAATATGTAGGCAACTGGATTTAGAATTTTGCCTTCATTTATTTCATTGGAAAGTACCTACATCCCTCTCACTGCTTTGAAATTATTTTATGTGAGTATCTAAACATGCCCACAGTGATGTAGTGCTATGTTTATCACAGGTTTGGTTCACCAGGAGCCACTGCAGCTGAGCTGCACATTCAAAATTTTCCCTTAGGGCAGGCTAATTGACTTGTGCTTTTGTAGTTTATGGTGTCACCAAGCCCCCTGATGAATTCTAGCTCTCTGTTGAATGGATGCTGATCTATTCTTACTCTATTAACTTAATGTTGATATAACATCTATACTTCTCTTTCCTGAGAAGACACTTTATAATTCAGTTATAATGGTAAATAGTGTAACAACTTGCGACATCTTGATTCCATGGAAAAGTAACTTTTTAGTGAAGTTTATATAGATTTTGGCTTTCTAAAACACACAAGACTTTATCAAGAGGAAAATATATTGTTACTGCCTCCGTTCAAACTCTTATTTCAGGATTAGGATAAAAGAAACTTGGTTTCATAAAAGCATCCAGAGCAATTTTATTGTTTATTAAAAGCCATAAAATATACCTAGATTTGCTGTTACATTATAAATCATAAGATTTTTCAAAACTAAGATTGCATGGACTGTATCTCTCTTTCCTCAGTTACATAGCCACAAAAAATGAGTTATCCCACACACTACATTTTGTCAGAGTTTAGAATGATATTTTCATGCATCCAAGAATTAGAAGGGGGCTAGAGGGGAAGCCAGGAGTTTAGCTTTATCCATTGTGACTCTGTTGACTTAAGAGTGACGGCTCAAAGCTTTAGAGTATGAGCTCCATTGCAGATGGGAGCTTTTCCACATGGAAGGAGATAGGATGGAAGTTTGAAACTTACCTCCTTGGTTATGAAATTGGATGTGTTTGAAGTGAAAAGGGAGGCTGATCTTTCCTCCTGGTCTAGAGGGCTCAGATCCTCCTGAGCAGAGCTACTAAGGTTAAGATTTTCGCTCAAGGTGGCAGAAAACCAAGAAGAGTTATCCTGACTTCACTCCTCATCCCTTCAATTGGTGAGTACCACTGAAGAACAGACTGGAAGAGCTTTATTTGACCCAGAACTTGTTTTTTAGGCTAAATTATAGTACTGACCCTTTGGCCAACCACTGGTGGTGTGGTAAAAATGAACAGCTTTATGTTATGTTACCATTCATGTTCTTGCTGGGGCAGATCCAGCTTGAATGTCTAGAAAGCACAAAGCACACTGGAGCTGTAGCCACAACAAATAACGAGTGGGTTGTTGTGAACATTTTATCTGCAGTATGTGTTAATTGTTCTTTACTTCCTGACAGGAGATGTGCACAGCTGAAAAGAGAGGAATGTTAGGGTATGCCTGGGGAAATGTGGGAAGCTGAAAGGCAAGGCCTGGTGTTCTTAATAACCATTATAATAAATTAGCATATGATACAAATAATGCTTCAGAAAAAGAAAAAAAAAAAACATGTCTTTTAAAGTAGGACATAATTCTGCAACATGTCTACTGCCTCTAGATAAAGATTTGAATGGTTTTCCCAAGAAGAAGCTTTATGCAAATGCATACTGTCATGTGAATCAGATTAAGGGAAGAAAGACTATTTATGCATGAAATCCAAACATGCTTCTGGGGAAAGGAGAGGAGAAATAAACCCTTTCTTTCACCTCAAATACAATATATGTGCAATGACTAAAAAGAAATGAATGTGTCACCTCTATTACTGACACTAAGTGATTTCCCACTAACAATTAGCATGAATCATAGTGAAAAAAAATCGGAGATGAAAAAGACCTCTTAGAACAACTAGTCCAGCTCTCTGTAAATATAGGAATCTTCCTGACAATTTCTATACAAACCAGTTCACTACTCAAGAGATTGTGCCTCTTCAGTGCCACTTCACATGGGCATTTGCTAAGAAGTCTTTACAACTACCACATCTATTCATTACCCAAAACCAGAATTACATCAATTCTGCTCTTCCACAGCAGTGTCCTGGAGGGACTTCTGGTCCTATGAGTACCTGGAACTTAAAATATATTTTGTTGCTTTACAACTTTGTGGTGTTCGCTTTCACATACCACAGAAGATGTACAAATTTTTCATGTATTCAACAGCAGCACAGAAAGCAAGCAAAGGGAAATGCTTGGTTACAGTGAAATAAAATAATATAGCAGAAGCCCTTTGGGTGACACCAAACTGAACTCAGCTAAGTGCAGAAGGTACATATGGAAGTGTTTGTGGCTGACACATTTTGGGGCTTGTTCTTTACTCCAAACATAGTCTAGAAAAACCTTACAGTTGCTCAGACTCCTCCCATCTTGGAATGAGCCCCAAAACAATTTGTTCCTGCTCCCTTTTCTCTGCCTGTGTCGCTTCTGCTGGGCTGTGAGGGAGGTGATGACATGTAGCTGGATGCGCTGGTTCTGCTCCCACCACAGAGAGGGCAGCTTTCAGTCAGCAGCTCAAGGAATCAGGGATGTGACTACAGCCTGTATCTTTGTAACCAATAGGCCAAGACTGAATGGGAATTTAGGTTCAAGTTTGGCACTAATCCCTTTTTTAATAACAGAGATGTACCACTAGAAACAGAACTGTCTGGGAATGCCTTTGAAAGTAGACAGTGTATGAAACAAGCCTGGAAATGAACTTGCATATGCAGCTTGGCTGGAAAGCCAGGGGCAAGTAAGTTTGTTTCAGTGCAGTCTTGGCATAACCAGGCTAACTTTATCTGAACCTGTAGCTGTTTGCACCAATGTGATGGTGTAAGCATATTCCACGCACTTGAAAACTGCCTGACCAGATTCTCGGCTGACATTTATTTTTCCCCACTAATGTCCATAGGCAATAATTTCTCATCCTGAGCAGTTTGCATGAATCTGAGATGCAAGGCTGGGCATTTGGCTGATCACCCTCAGGATGCACATGTCCTTGTGGTCTGATTCAATTCCTGTCAAAGCTGACTGGAAACTTTCCACTAAACGCAGGGGCTTCTAAGCAGAACCCATGGAAGTAAAGACTACAAGTGAGTGCAGAGATATAGAGCCAGATGTTTTTGTAGGAGAGCTGGGTTTTTTTTCAAAAAAGCCATTTTGGATCTGTGGTGATTCTGTGTTTGTGGCACCCTCCCATGTCCCTGCAGAGGAGGCGGGAGTCCTGCGCAGGAGCTACTGCTGTCCCAGGGAGAGAGGAACAAACAAAACCCACTGAATGGATAACATCAGCTACATGTTTTGCTTAGATGCCTGTGGCCGAACAGCGCTCATCTGTATGCAGCCTGGAACAAATGTGAAGGTTGATCAGCTGATCTCAGGTAGATACATTTTTAAAGGATATTGTTCCTCTGAAATGCATCAATTTGCCCCACATGAGCTAAAATAATTTAGATAAAATTGATCTGCTCATGATGCCTTTATAAAGTACTTAGTTTTAAATGGATAAGTTTTTTCTGATTGCTTGTAATGATTTTTCTGAATTACAGTGATCTTTAAATATTACGCATAACAGCAGTTATTAGAAAATTTTTAGGCAGAAATCAGATTTTCCTTTTATTTAAAATAGATCGTGGGCATTTAAAAATAGAGTTCCCCCAGTCTTGGCACAGACCCAGTCATGGGTGTCTTGATGTGTAACTTAGCACAGATCATTTTAAAAGCAAGAAGTTTGCTGAACAAATATAAGCTTCCCGCAGCCCAGCATGTCTGTCCCTGTGGACCAATGAACTTCTCTGTGACTCAAGATATTTTTAATTCTGCTCTGGACTTTCTCCAGGAAATCAGTAATAATTACTAATTGTATTTTTGTAAGCTAAATGAAAGGATGCATTCTTTCTTGAAATTCTCCCTTAGCTTTTGCAATTAATTATGTTGCTCTTTTGTGTGATTAATCCTTGTCTTTGTATTACAACTTCACTTAATCAAATAGTGCTGTGTAGCATGCCAAGGGTTCTTAAGTGTAAGATTTTTTTCTCTTTTTTTCTTTTCTCTGCTACATACATTTCTCCTAAACTTCTAGCAAAGCAATATTTTACTAAAGAACTAAAGAATTCGAAATTGTATGGGGAAATTTGCATCAGATTATCGCAACTTGGCAAAGCCCCTCTGCCATGCATGGAGCTACAAATTCTCACCAGCTGATGATATGTCCTTAAATCACCAACACATATTAAGGCAGTTTTCTGATAAAACTATTTCAACAGAAGGTCAGTCAAAACCCCTAAATGACCTCAAGTTTTCTTTCTGAACCTTTACTATATGAAATAAATTAAACCAGACTTACCTGACCACCTTAAATTATATATTAAAATTATCCTCTTGCAGTATGCCCACACTGGAAATGTCAGGCAGAAAGGAACTGGTTTTGAATAGCTTAGAGAAAATCTTAGGTTGTTGTGCAATTTTGTGGCAAATCTCACCTCTCCCTCTGCAGCCAAGGAAAGTTTTTTCCATAGTGGAAGCAGAGTATGTCTGTCATTCCAGCACAGCATGTTGCCAGCATTAGATGTTCAAAAGTTAGGAGACTGGTTTACAAAGAGCAAGGTTTTTACTTCAAAATAAATAATTTTCTCTCACAGTTTCTTATTCTTTAGGGTTCCCTAGGGTCTTAGTTCCAAGAGCCTTTCTGTGGATGGATGGATATGGATAAAACGGATAAAAAAAAGCAGAGAAAATCAACTTCAGGAAAGGTGGCATCCTCATTGCTCCAGGACTTGGGGCTTTATGAGCAAGATCTTATCAGCCTGGCAGTGGAAAAAGCAGAACTGTTTGAGCTGCAGTGAAAATGTAGTGTTTTATCACCATAGAGGTGTCAGTAGCTAGAGAATGAGTCTGAGTATCTATTACTGTGGAAATACTCTCTCCCTTGAGCACAGCAGAGTATGGACATTACGTGTTTGAAGCTCCACCAAGGTGAGCTGGGCAGGAGCATGGGAAGACATCAGCTGTTAATTAGGAGGCTGTTTACTTTTCATTATGGAATCACTCTCACAGCTTAGTAATGAGATAGTAAATGAAGGCAGTAACTGAAATGTTCTGTGCCAGTGTAAATATAAGATGCTAAAAGGCATTGTAAAACATAGTGACATCACTGTAGGGTGAGTCAAACTTGTTGTTGGTAAGAACCACAGTGGATTCCTCTGTGAAGATTTTTACATGGTGTTCCTAATTGCAAGGAGAATGAGCAGGAAAAGAGTAGAACATCTTCCATTAAGCACTTAGTAAATGCTGAAAAGTATCTTTGAGTATTCAGACAACTGACCTGCATCAGTAGAGCATGGAGGTGCTTGCTCACATTAGGCATAGTTGTAATGTTATGGAAATAAAATAAAATAAATTAAAAGTATTGTGGAGTTGTATGGCCCTGTTTACATGAGTAAGGCCAGGGATCTGCCTCTTGAACTGCATCCTTTATGCAAATAATAAGTCACAAATGTGGTAAGGATTTGTTTTATGTTCTTTCAAATGAAGATGGGTTGGCTGTATGCAATATATTAAATCCTTCCTGCTGCTAAGCTTAAAGAAACTGATTCTCTTGTAGCGTATTTTGATTTGACTACTGTAGCTTCCAAGTGCTATAAAGCACTAGAGTAGTTTGCCTTGGCCTCACACCTAGTTACAGTAGTGCTAACTTTAAAATTGCTGAAGAAACCCACATCTGGAGTCAATTGAGTGAATTTTAACCAGCTTTGGTGGTAATATGCAAGTAATATTTCATCCTCGTGTGTATTTCACTCATCTTATAAAAAAGGATGCCTCATTCCAAGACTCCTAGACATATTTCTTTGCTGTCTCATATATCAAGAGTATCAGACTAAGCAGACCACTTAAAACTGGATATGTCCAAACACTCTCTTATCCTAAACAACGGTGAATATTTTTGCCAATACTTCCATTTCCTGCAGTGGAAAAAATATATAACCCCAAAGCCTTGGCCAGATCCTGCTTTCCTTGAAATGCATGGCAAATTTGTCAACAAAACACTCCCTGGCTCAATAGTGGGGGGAGAAGTTTAACAGCTGGAATTAACCAGCAGAAATAATGTGAAGCAGGCTGAAGCTTCGGATTAGGTTTAGTTTAATGCTGGGGTTCAAGGCTGAGCTTGCGTTCCAATTCGCCTGTGCCAAAATCACGGAAGTGACATCCAAAACCAGAACCAGAGAGCAGGCCCTTTCAGCTCTGGATTTGGCCCAAATCCAGACCAGAGCTGCAGGCATCAGTCCAGGTATCCAGCACTGAGACATTTGCCGGCCCCAGATTCAGTGTCTTGAAACTCCAGTTTTCTACTGTCAAAAATATTAGTCTGGTGCAAAGAAAGTGCTTTTATTTACAAAAATGTTGTAAGCCTAAGTAATTAGTTTGCATGGACTCTGTTTCTCTGTTTGCAGGAGGATGACCAGAAGTGTGGGAGACAGGCATTAAACTAAACATAACCCTAAATTGGGTTTGTTCTTTTTTATTTTTTTCATGTGAAAGGACCACCGCTAGTGCAAGGCTCATTTCTTATAGTCCCTCAAAAAGCTGTTAAAGGCAATTGTCATGTTGGACAGACTGGGAGTTGAAATCCAGAGGTACCATCCTATTGGTGCTCTCAACGTTTGCCTCCTCCACCCCTCTCTGACATGAATTTAATGCAGGTGCAGACACAAGCCTAACATAAGGGAGCAATTTTCTGATTCATTCATGTAAGACCCTGAGGGAGAGTAGGAACAAGATGTACAAAGGTAATGTAGCATTGTTAAAAAATTAACTTTGCTTCCATTCCATGGAGCCATAGTGCTGTGTTGCTTAGTTACATGGATCGGGAATTCAACTGTAAACAAGATATTTCATTCATCAGTCCCTAGGGTTTTCAGCTCCATTTGAAAAGCAGTTAAAAATGTACATCTTTTGCCATATCCCTTGGTTGTGTCTTGCCATTTCTCATACCCTTCGTGTCTGCTGTTGCTTCTCCAGCAGCACTGGGAGATGGGGGGGGGTATCCATGCTAGCGTGACCACTGCCAGGCTAGAGCCACACTCCCCTCTGAATGCTGCACTTGTTCAGAGACGTAACAGACTGCTTATGACTTTTGTTTTGGTTTTCGCTTGTACAAATTCTGGCTGCATGGGTTCCAAGCATCAGGAGTTTGCCAGCTGGACCATGCAGTTATTCAGGCTGTTGAAAGTGGAAAAAGGGTTAATTATCCTCATATATTATTACATCACTAGTGCAAATTCTGTTTATGCCCTCAGGATGTCCACTGCTATGCCTGCTCGGAGCTGTTAAATATGACAAGGTCCCTCACTCTGCTTTAGTGACAATGAGTGCTAACAAATTTGGGGGTCGCATGTATTGTTATTGTTTAACAAGGTCATTCCTGTAACCACAAACGTTGCCTGTGCCTTGTATCCAGCAAACCTTCCAGCAAGGCAGATGTTAGATTATACTGTGTTATGTTGGAATCTGTTTATAAAAATACAGTGACATATATCTTCCCCGACTATTTACACTCTAAACAAGATTAGGCAATTAACAAATATGGAGAAGATGGGGAGAGCTAAGTGATAAAGAAAGATTAAGAAGTGGGCCTGAAGATATGAACAAAATAATTCAGTTGATAAGGCAACTTTCAAAATATTTTTCTCCTCCCTTTTCCTTCTGGCTCTGCAGATGGCTGGTGAGAATCTGTCTTTTACAACACAATGTATTGAAGCAACATGTACTTTTGAAGTTTAGTCACCCACTAATTACTAGTCTTTCATTAACAGCACAGAGACACAAATGATGAAGTACTTGCTTATATCCAGTAGTCTCTATTGTTGAGGCTTAAAAAAATAAATCATGAGCTACATGCTTGTTAGGCATGCTAAGACTCTTTATGTAAACTCCCTTGCTCTTATTTTGGCTCACACAGATGGTTAAGACACTTCAGCTAATATTTCTTATTTTAAAGGAAGGCTAATTGCCTCAGTGTCAGAAGTGCCAAGTATCACTTGTTTTGGAGAGAATGGGAATGTACTGTGGGTACAGTTCATCCTAAATGTGGGTTGCTGTTAGGGATTTGTTGTCTGGCTAGCAGTTTGTAAGAACAGCATTGTCACAGTTGAGGAAAAATTCTGTTGCAGCCACGGCCACACAGGTCTCTCAAATCTCATGTTATTTAGGAGCAGTTTTGTGGTTCCTCACTGAGGCTGCTCTTCAAGGGAATATCTGAAGGCTGAGGCAAACATTAGTAAGCAATGCACTTGTTTGGTTAAGATTTTAGCTTTGACCTCCATCTTTAAACCCTTGTTTGTTATTAATCACGTGTTTCCTGAATCAAAGAGAATATTTTTTGAGAGGGAAAATTGTTCTGGGACTGGAGCGTTATACGCCAAACAGATTTGCCCAGATGACAAATAGCCTTCGCATGATAGCCAAGGTTCATCCAGCTGCTCGGCCCCGTACCAAGTGATTGATGGTGTTGATGTTCTAAATAGGCTTAAGATATGCCAAATATCAGGGCTGTAACAAAGTCCTTCAGATATATACTGTAGATAGGCAAGGCGGCATGTTCCCAGCATATGGCAATTCTGAGAGTGGTGTCAGGATTATAAGTAACCTCACAGGGTTTGTCTGGTTTCTTTCGAAGTTAGACAAAAACAGTTTTCTGTGCCGGAATGAGCAGGGTCATGCAAGGTCTGCACGAAGCTTCCGATTACCACCGATTTTCTCTGTAACTGGACACCCTTCAGAGTTATAACAACATTTGATTTCTTAGCAGAGATCAATAAACTGTTTTTCTACCATAGTTGTGAGGAGGAAAGAAGAATAGGATGTGCTCAGAAGTTGCTGTCAGGGATTTTTATGTCTTAGAGGAATGGGAAATTCATACCTGAATAGTTTTATCTTGATAACACGACAGTGCTGGTTCTTTCTACTAATCCACAAAGGGCTGTTCGCTGATATCCTGCAGCATCAAGCAGCTGCACAATAGAGGTGACAGTTTCATTGATCAGTCCTTTCTGCCAGAGAAACTTCCTTTATTTTGATTTTCCCTCTGCTTTGCAGTAAATGCAGTTCCCTGGACCAAGAGGGCCTGTGTGCCTGCTAGGCAAGGAGCAGAAATGCAGTCTGGAAAATGCCAGGATACTGGAGGACAAGCTGCTCTCCACTCTGGCTACAGGACAGGCACAGGTTAGAGTCAAGGGTGGTAAGGTTTTTCTCTGCTTGGTCATTCAGAGATGATGGTTAACCTTTGTTAGACTAACCCCTTCCTGACAGCTAAGAGTCTCAGACCATGGCTAAGAGATGTTGTCCGGTGCAATCCCATGCTTGGCATTTCATGTCTTTATCTGCTCTGGTATTTCCACATGGAAATGTGTGTTCCTGTCCTCCACAAACTCTCCATGTANTTTCTAATCACTAAGTCTCTCTCCCTTATTCCTTTCCTCTTCCCCTTTGGGGAGGGAGAGGGGTTAACAGAGAGTGTCTGTTGGGTCTTAGGGGCTGCCCTGACCCTAAACCACGACATGCTGTAATCCCACTTTCTAAGAGATTGACCCATCTTGATTTTGAGCATGTGTTTGAATGGTTTTCTAGGAACAATGCTGAGGAAATAATCTTTTGTGAAAAAGCCTTGATGGAGTATGTTATTTCCTGGATAAAACCATTTCCTCCGTAATTGGAAGATGAGTCAGGCTGATGCGTGCAAAACCAACTTCTCTACTGAGTCACTTGAGTTTTGAGCCAGTGGATCTCTACTGGATGCTGCCATGAGAAGCGGTCAAGACAGCCTCTGCCATTCATCAGACCAGTAGTGCAAATTGGCCATGAAATAGGATCAGGTGACTGCCGGACCATCAAACTTAGCCAGATCATACTAGCAAACTCATGATCAGTGATGCTCTGAAACACCAGTTGAGCAACAGAGAATGGCATTTTGTAATAACCAGCTCAGTTTGGGATCACAACAGGGAGCAATTGGCCCATGTGTTTTTTCCACCAGGCCTGGATGTAACCAACTTCTTAGAGATCAGAGGTTTCAAAGTTCCTCTTTCTGTCCTCCCCACAGGCTGGCTGGAATCAGCCAAAATCCCACAGTCTGTATCTTTATTAATTGCCAACTCACTTCTTGTAGGCAGTTTGCACGTTGCATTACCTGCCTATGGAGCCAACAGGCTGTCACTGGTGATTAGCAATTAAGTCATGCACCATTCAGGGCTCTGTGGTGCCTCAAGTGATTTTGTTTGCATCCAGGCTGAGAGCAGATCACAACAGGTTTTAATTCACTTTGTAATTTCAGTGTGAGTCTGTGAGTGGATGTTTTTATCTCTGCGTGCTCAGTTTCAGTGGAGCTCAAACTCGTTCAAAGTCACTCAACATAAATCAAAAGTGAGAGCTTGGAGAATGAATGGAAAATGAATAATCATAAAATTTCCTTCAAATAATTCTAAATGCAACCAGAACTAGCTTTTCCAGTGGGTTACTGTTCACAGGTAGCACTTGGTGTGACACGTCAAATGCAATGATGACTAAAGCTGGTCATTGTCACAGTCCCATTCTTGACTTTCATTCATCTGCTTTGGCTCCAGATATGGCTCCTGGAAAGAAGATTCTTGAACTCCCTTATCCTCTGGAGTAGGAACCACTAGATGAAAAAAAGTGGGCTCCTTCTCCTTTCCTGGGACGTTAGTCCTACATGCTTCACTTAGAAAAGGAATATTTCGTACTGAGCAAAGTAAAGTATTTTTTCTTTCACAGAGAAGAATTGAAACATTTTAAGATGTCGTTTAAACTGTTGCTTAAATACTCACTTTTTTGTCTGCTAAATCAAAGAGCCAAACATTAGCTAATAACGATGGATGATGCTGTCTTTCTAGGAATGACTTGTGAATAGGCTATACACAAGGAATGGTTTATCTGATGATGTGCTTTTCATATATGGCCTTTACTCTAAAGAAATTAATAGGCTTTTTTGTTTATTACCTTATTTTCATGTACACTGATGCAGTTGCTCTTATATGGGTGTAAAGTTGATGGGACAGTTCAATCACTATTTCTGCTATGTCTTGCCTCCATCAGTATTAACTCCTTTATCTTCCTGGAGCCTCCTCCTGCAATGGAAAAGCTGAAGACAATAGAAATCTACAGCACAGCTAGAAAATAAATTAAGTTTTTTGCATTTTAGTCCCATGCTCTGATAACACTTTATGTTCTTGTACCTTGTGACAGAGTATGTTTCACAGCATTTTTATTGTTGTAACACTTCTGTAATTGAAACCCTGTTACTTGTTCTTCTGACCTTGTAGATTAATTAGACTAATCAGTCCCTGCCTTCCTTTTTGTATCTAGAGGTATTTTCTTACTTGTCTCAGCTCTTTGCTAGGCTTAACTTCCCCAGTCCCTTAGGCTTCTTCCACACAGCAAGCTACACAGATGTCTCATTCTTGCTGCTCTCCTGAGCTCTTGATCTCAGTCCTTCAGGAAGTTCAGCATCCATCTCATCCTCCCTTTGCTACCATGGGGAAGTGTTTGAATGTGTTCTCATCATGGAGCAGATGTGAACTAGACTTCCAGAAGTCAACAGCTGCTTTGGGCCATTGAAATGGCAAAGCTTCTTGTGAACTTGCAAAGTTTTAAAATGCATCTAATGAAAGTTTGGATTTGGATATCCCCTGCCTGTGAGCATTTGATGTGCTCCACAGCTTTGAGTCTCCCAGTTATTTACAACTAGGTATTTGTACACTCAATGGGCTCCACTGTGTGAGGAAACTGTTTAAAAATACATTTTAAAGAGATGATTTCACTTCATGTGTTTTTTTTGCCAGCAGTGTGGTTTTTAAAAATGTTTTTTAAAACCTATGTAGTGTACATCTATGAAGCTGTACCTTAAAAGGTGAAGCAGGGCCCTTTGCTTGCCGAGAGCACTCAAGAGAGCTGCTGTTGGAGCACATTGCAAGCCCTGTGCACCACTTAAAGGCTTGGTAGGAGTTTTGCTTCTCTGTGTAGCAAAAACAATGATAAGGTTGTGCAGAAGCAGGCAGGAAAGGTTATTTAAAAATTGCTTCAATATGGCCCTTGCTATAACATTATCTGAATTGGCCTGGATATTTAAAAGAGAATTAGCCATAATGATCTCACTCTGCCACTTTTCCTTTTGTTTCTACTTTTCCCAGAAAAAAAATGTATTTGCTTTATCAACAAAGTTCAGTCAGGGTTTCTGCCTAGGTCTCCCATGTCCAACTGATCTCTCTTCCATGTCCATGTCTGTCCCAGGAAGGAGCATTAAGGGCACTCACAGAGATGGAAAGCAGTGTCAACAAAATCATTCCCATCTAACCCCTCCATCTTCATTAACATCTGCTACCAAAAGAGGGGTAGCAAGTCAGCCAGGTCTGGTTTCAAGGGGAGCTGAGCATGCCAGTTTGCCCCATTAGTCAGTAGCTTCTCTGTTATGGCAAAGCAGTCTGTGTGGAGGTCCCATGGGTCCTTTAAGATCATCAAGTCCAACCATTATCTACTCTAAAAATTATGGGACTTCAGACAACCATCAAGCCCTGTAAATATGTTTGATCATTGCTTAATCTCCAAAGCAGCAAATGCGTAACATTCTTTAAACAACAGTAAAATCTCATTTTTTAAAAAAATATTTTTGAGCTGTAACAGACCTAAGATTATTTTAATAAAACAACAGACCTCTTTTCCCCTGTCCTATAAATTTAAAGAAATTCTCATCTTGGAGCAATATTTTTGATCAAGTTATAAAAGAAAAATACACCAAGAAAAAATTTCTAGGGAAATCCAGATAGCAGTTGCTACAATTCTCAATAGCAGACCAATATCTACAAGTTTTATCCCTACATACCTTGCATGTACCGCAGCAGTAATTGGTGGCTGAGCTCCTTGTTTTCAAATTATGTGCTAAAAGAAGCTTTCTGGACACAAGACAAGAATAGTTTAAGTTATTCAGCTTAATTTTGCAAGGAGCCTTCCTGCCCTGTCATATATTATCTTTGCAAAATGCTGTGACAATTCCTTAAAAGCAAGTACAAGTGAGGTAAGGTTTCTAGGGAGAGTTAATATCTGGTATTAGAACAGATGATTTATGCAAAAGCATGTTTGTTTTTTTATAGATAAGTTTCTTGGTTGGAATTTGCTTTGTGTAAAATCTCAAAAATCATAGCTATTCAAAATATTAATGATGAATTCAAAGGTTTTACGTAGTCTTTTCAAGCTTGTAGAATTTTTTTTTAATTATAACCCTCAGTGGTTCCTGCTGAATTTTGTATGCCTCACATTGAGCAGAATTAGTTTTGTTCTTTTCCTCATTCACTCCCTCCAAACAAAATCTTCCAATTTTGCATTCACCATCCAAAAATACTTTTCATCTCCATCTTCTCTGACTTAAAACTGAACAAGTATTAAATTCCATATTGAAAAACCTGTCTTTACACACTTTCATACAATTTGATACAAAAATGTTTGGAAGGCAAAGCAAGATTCCAAATGCTAAAAACCAGCTGAAAAGGAATGACCAATCAGGATATGGAGCTTTTTTTTTTATCCCCACAAAAAAAAATAATAAAAAAACCCCTCTCACACACTTCTTAAGCAAAAAAAAAAAAAAAAAGAAAAAAAAGAAAAAATTGGATAAAAAATAAAGAATCTACAAGTGGCTGGAAAAGATCTTCTGAGGAGTGATTATTTTTTTCCCCACTAGCAAAATAGGTATGGAAAATATAAGTATGCACAGCTGTGTTTATTCCAATGATTAGACATTCTCTTTCTCTGTGACCTCTTTGCATTGAGCTGGCAAGACACCTGGGTATGCTTAGAAGTGTCTCATTCATACATTTACATTTATTCAACTCGGACCTTTCTTTCTCCCTCCCATGCCCTTTTCTTCTCTGAAAAGACCACAGAAAAAAAAAAAATCAATTGAATCTGGTGCACTCCTTCCTCTATTTTTTCTTGTGTTTGCAAGGTGTCAGTTAAGTCTACCCTGTGACTTTACACATTTAAAAAGAAAACATCAGCACTATTTTAACAGTGAGCATAAAATCTTCTTTTTCAGGGCTTTTCCAGGTTGAATCAGAGGGGAGGGGTGACTGCAGTGTATCATGTAATGTGATTGCACATGTGTTGTACTGGGAGTGCAATAGAAGGCAAACCCCAGTATCTGCATCTCACATACTCTACCTCTGCATTTGCATTTTATTTATGCAAAATATGTGTGCAGGTATAATCTGGGCGATCCTTGCACTAGTGTCCAGATTCTCTGGCTGATATTGATGGATGCTCAGTTGGTATAGAGAGGTTTGCTTAGAAAAAAAGGTCAGCACAGAAATTTTGCAGTCCAGACTGTGCTGTTGATTTGGAAGTAAGACAGAGAGGGGTTAAAGGGTTTTCTCACTGTCATCGAAAAGCTTGGTACAAAGCAGAAATTCCCCCTAGGTCTATTGAGTCTGAATATGATGCCCTACCTGCTACTTCAACCTTCCTCTGCAAGTATGCATCAGGTTTGGAGGCAGAGCTTCCATATTTGATCCTCTTCTACTATCAGTGAAACAAAAAGCATAATTTTCAGGTAATTGAAAGTTGTCAGAACAATTAAAAATTTTTCCTTCAAGCTTATTATAATTTCTTCCCCTGCTTCTTTGGTTTTCTAGGCATTTCAGAGCATTAAAATACTGACTGCGAACTGTAGATCCAGAACTGCATCTTAACATATTGTTGGTTTCCTTAGCATTGCTATAAATTTAAGCTGAAGAAATTTGACTGTATATACACAGAATTAGAGTAAAAGAAATCACAATGAGAAGCATCTGTACATAAGACACTCATTTTCCTTTCCTTTCAAGCTCTCTGGGTTCATTGGTTGGCCTTCATACAGTGTGCTGTGTACAGGACAATGTGTTGTATCACCTCCACTCTGTCAGACTAGCTTTCTTTTCTCTGCTTAAAAACCATATCTCAAAAGCTCTGAATTTGTATTGGGTATTAGTCAAAGGTTCATTTGATTTGCTGTTTTGATATTTTTTTACAGGAAATATTTAGGAAGGGGCAAATCCCTTACATGTGTTAATTATATGATTAGGATGTGTTTGGCTCTGCTATTCTTGTACTTGCCATTTGCCAGTCTTCCTTTTGTAGGCGTCAGTCTTGTGCAGGGCTGAGTGCCCAGAGCTCTCCAGTGGGATCTGTAGCAGTGGTCCATGCTCAAACACCGATTGTCAGTGCCATCCTCATGAAGACTCAAGCTAGTATGTATTTAAACACAATCTAAAGAGACAATTACTGGGAGATGTATTGCACCCTCACTCCACAGCAAGGCTGAGAAGTCCTGCAATTTGAACACAAGAAAACTCATCATGGTAACCCATGTCTTCATGGGCCCCCCATCATCCTTCAGAGCTGGGGAAATGTTGGCAGATCGAAAAGCCTTCACAGCAGAGCAATCCTATAATTAGACTTGTAGGGAAGTGTAAAGAAAAGGTTTAACTCCGAAACAAGTGGGTTTCTGTGTATTGTTTTAGTTATAGAAAAGGGAGATAAGCAACTTTGACAGCACAGAAGTTGGAAGAATATGGAGTAAAGAAAAATGAAAGTAAGAAATAGGAACAGCTAGGCTGGAAGAAGAAAGCAAGCAGTAATGGGGATGCATTATGAAATCTTTCCTTTGCACTTAACTAGAAGACTTTTCAAGTGAGACATTTAATATGAAGCCAGACAAAGTACTAGCTTATATGTTTATATTACTAACCTTGTGTTTACAGGAGTGAGCTGGTACTGAAAAGGGTAGATGCATGGAGTATTTTCCTCCAGTGGCAAAGATGATTTAACAGGTTTCTACCACCTCAGTTAAACTATTTGAGCTAAAGAAAACAACTGTTTTTTTTCAAACCCTAGTATTTTTAAAACTTGGATCATATCACTTGCCCAGATTTTAATGTTGCCATGAAAAGCTTGTCCTGCTGAGCACAAACTGAAGCACCATAGCAGGGACAGCAAGCTAGGGGTGCTTGGGGTGGTGGTGATAGGGGACATCAAAGGGAAACATCCCCTGTGCTACCAGAGAAACCATGTTATCTAAGTAGCTTTGTAGGGATTTGCTTCTGCTGAGCAGAAGGAGAGAGGAGATGACACTTGGGGTTGGCAATTCAGAAGCATCCAAGGGGTTTAAGCACCAACCTGCAATGAAATGTAATGGGCAGGAGGTGCCTGAATCCTTCGGACCCTTAGGAATCATCTCAGTGGAGCCTGAGGAAAGCACCCTCTTGGGATGGGGCAGCCAAGACTGCAGGACAACAGCCTCCTTGACGAGCTGATGTAGCAGAGGCCACAATGAGGTGGAAGACACACAGGGAATGCCGGGGAAGCAGGTTTATGAGCTTGAGCTCAAAGCATTTTGTGAGGGGAAGGGCTGCCTCCCCAGCCCAAGTTGAAAAGAGGGCTGGAGGTAAGGGGTAGAAACCTGCAGCCTTCTGTGCCCTGGCCCTGGAGGGAAAGGCGGTGCATTCGCTGCCTTCACCCCTCCCACCTTTCAGCCACATTAAAGCCCGATTATTCACGGTTGATGTCAGCAAGGCAAGGCCCCGCTACCCACTGCTCCCAGATCCCTTCCCTGAGGGGCCAGATTACCCCGGCGTGCACCAGCCCATTTGGGTGGGGTTTGCGGGGTGCCCAGGCAGGCAGGAGGCCAGGGCTGGCACCCTCAGCACCATGTGGCGCCTGCTTTGTGGACCCATGTCCCAGGGAGTCATCACCCCAGCAGCCTTTGAGGGACAGTGGTGGCCATCAAGAAGTGACTTCCAGTGACTCCCTGCCACAGGCTGAAAGCTCCAAGGGGTGACAGCCAGTGGGCTGGAGCCCTGGATGTCGTGGTGGCACAAGAGCAACATACATTCCTCTGTCACATCAGCGATGCTGCTCTGGGCTGTCGGCCCTGCGACAAAGAGTAGAGCTGGGCCACCCAACCGCCCAGCCAGTGTCCAGGGGCACCAGGGATGATCTGAAAATACAAGAGGAAGGCAAGAGGGAGGGTGAGAGGACTGAATTGACCCTTTTTTCCCCTTACCATTCACATGCTTACAGATTTTTATCAGGCTTTTTAGCTGCAGGGCAAAGTGTTTCTTTATAGTTCCTTCCAAAGCACTGCTGCCAAACTTAGGCTGTGGTTGCAGCAGCTGTAACCCATCCCCCAAGGCCTGCACACCCCTGATCTGGGAGCAGCTCTACAGAAGCGCCTGAGAGCACCTGCATGAGTCTAGTGGGGAGAAAATTCCAGTGTCCTCTATGGCCTCTTTTCACGCAGTGCTGTGAGCATTTTGCAAAAGCTGGCAAAAGCCCTTAAAAAAGTGATCTGACACATGGTCATGGCAAAATTTTGCTCCTGCACTCCTGTGGCCTGGCTGCTGTGGAGGCCAGGGGGAGCTGGGATGTGTAGCATGATTTAGGGAGCACCATGGGCTCTTCCAGATGCAGGTTCCTCTCTTCCCGGGATGGGATCTATCAGCTAGCTGATGGAAAACACAAGCCACTGCTGCTCATGCGGTGCTGAGAGGAGGCAGGCATAGGAGGGGCAGGTGTGAAACCCACAGTACACACCTAGCAGTGCCCCCTCCTCCCTGCCAAACCCAGTGCAAGTGTCACATTGGTGGCATCACCAGGAAAGGGTCTGTGCAGCACTCACAGGTAGAGAGCCAGCTGTGGGCAGCTCTGCCCTTTCCCAAGGCTGAAGACAAGGGGGTCACGTTCTTGCAGGCAGAATTAGACACTTTCATGGCCTGTCTGGGGCTGTTTATTTCTCTCCTACTTTTTTTTCCCCTTCCCCATCAGAGACTTGCTCATTTGTAATAGGAAGGTTTATTGTTTTCCTGTCTGATATTTCTTTGATTACTTAGAAAGAAATCCCAGAGGCTTGTTTTCACAAAATAGTGATTGCATAATTGATGTGATTATGATGTATTTTGCTGTGTCACTGCAGCTCAGTTGATTATTTTGAGAAGCTCTGAGCACCGTTAGTGCTGCCATGTGTTGTGCGTGCGTGGCCCAGGCTTTCATCCCCCTCCACATGTGTACAAAAGCCTTTCCAACACCGTTTCCTCCAGCGGGGACTGCACAAGACCTTCCTTAGTGCAAGGAAAAAGATGCAGACCCATAAACGACTAATGCCAATAAAATGGCAAACACTGTGGGGTAAGCTTCATTTTTTTCTGATTTAAATAATGACTCGTGGGTGTGAATAATCCCCCTAAAATCCAGTTTGTCATGTGGGTAAGTCCAAACGTAAAATCGTGGGGCCAAATTCTATGCTTTTTCCCTGGATAAAAATGTGCAGATAAAGCAAATGCAGACCATCCGCATGCACTGGAAAGAAAATCCTGAATTCAAAAACATGTGGCAGTTCATTAATGGTAGTTATTAATTGTAATCTGAAAATGTACCAGCTAGCTGCAGGTAGGAATATTTAAGAACTCACCCAGGGAAGCCTTGCAAGAAAAGATCATCTTCCCTTTTCTTGGCTAGAAATTTTAATTATTTTTAGCTTGAGGCTAGAGACCATCCTAATAAGAGTCCTTTCTTTCTCCTGGTGACATTTTTTTCATTTCTTTCCTGTATTCTCCTTCCTTTTCTTTTTAATTCAGTCACAAAACATTGACTTCAGTAAAGCTTCTAGGCCAAATTTTCAGATTTCTGAATCTTTTGTTTTTCTCAACATGTGTGCAATTTTCACTATTTTTATCCAGCAGTGACCTCTGGAATTCCAGAATAATTTTCACTCCCCTTCCTGGTGCCCTCACGTGACCCAGGAACACAAACATCTGAGAGACCTCTGGGCATCTTCACATCTGCTGGTATATAAGATCAGAGCCATTGTGTGATGTATTTTTAACAGCAGGTGTTGGGCTTGGAGAAGGGTGTGTTGGTTTTTGAGGAGCTGGGCAGAATCTGCACTTAATTCTTAGTTCCCAGGCTATTTAGGAACAGCTTAAAAACACATTTAATCTGTTTGTACAAATTTAACATTGTAAAACCACAATAAGGAATTGCTAATCAAGTGCAAGCCTGGATTTAGTTTCAGCTTTGCATCACTGATGTCCTAAAAAAAAAAAAAAAAAAAACGAAAAAAACCACCCAAAAAACAAAAACCCAAACCACTCAAACAAAAAACACCCCACCATCAAACTTTAATGCTGAGTCCAAGATTCTAGTTTATAATTTATTTTCACGAAATACTACTGATTGATTACTTGAAGCCTGTTAATTATTATTTAGTCATGGTTTTCAACACAAACTCCTTACAGCAGCAAAACAAACAGTGTAGATGTTTTATCTTTTGCCAATTAACACAGTTTGAACATGACTTAAAATAGGCTGTTAACCCAAGGTCTGTTTCACAAATGCACCTCTCCTGGCTGTGCCGCTGTAATCCCGTTGGTTTCCAAGGCCTTGCAGGAACCTCAGTGCAAAACGAGACAAACGCTTCCTTTCAGTTGACAACCCCCTCCATGTGTAAAGGAGCTCCTGGTACACCAACACCTCACACATAACTCTCTCCCATGGTCCATTAATAGAAAATTATCATCTAAATTAGAGAAACAGTATAAGCAGAGTGTTTTCCCCAAAATATTGTTGAGATCTTATTTCCACAGTACTCTGTTTCAATTTTTTTTTTTAGACATCTAAAATGGTGCTTAGTGTTCCGTTATCTGCCAGGTATAAATGGCACAAATGGATGATTACTTTAAATACATCTTCTCTGAGAAGGGAGTTATGGGACCACACAAAAGCATCAAGCTGTGACTACTTTCAGGAAATCACTTGGAAATAAATAAGGTGATAAAGGTTGCTTGCAAGTCCTTAGATTCTCGTTGCTGTTTTAGGCAGATAATTGAATCCAGTATGAGCTGTAATTCTTTCCTGGTATCATTGAGGAACAAATTATTTATTA
This sequence comes from Chloroceryle aenea, assembly GCA_013399075.1. Classification (NCBI taxonomy): domain Eukaryota; kingdom Metazoa; phylum Chordata; class Aves; order Coraciiformes; family Cerylidae; genus Chloroceryle; species Chloroceryle aenea. Next base: position 782,580 of record VWZY01003688.1, on the reverse strand, counting down.
TTTGGGAGTAGAGACTGAATGACCTGACAGGTCCTTTTTGGTCACAGCATCTGTGATTATAAATTCTCATGGCATGCATTGTATGGGTGTATCCACACTAAAATAAAGAGGGAGATTTTATCTTTGTTGAAATTGGTGAGATTTTGCTGGTGATATTTTCACAAGTAATATGGTTTCATCTGTGTACTGTTCTACATTTGAATTTTATCACATGACCTGTTGGGTTGCCTCTGACTGGAGTAAGAATAGCTATTTCCAAGTAGGTATTTTTAATAATGTGTTATGTGTGGGTACTTCTGAAATGCAAGGCCCTTACTGTAAATTGACTCAATCTGTTCTTGATTCATCCCAGCTGCTGGATGTTGAATTCGTATCCTCCTCTATTCCAAATTTTAATATAGAAAGGCATTAAGGGGATGTGGATGGACCTGACATCCCAGGAGCAACCCAAAATGCCCTGCCTCCTCCCAGCTGCCTCCTGTTGTCACTGACATGCCACTTGCTGTCTCAGAGCCAAGCAAATGGCAGCCAAACATGACTGTATGCACCCAGTTTGTTGCACTGGTCAGGACACACATGCTGCCCTCTCCTTGTCCTCTTCACCCACAGCATGTTTTATCCAGTGAGATATGGGACGCCACAGTATCTGAACCCTTCTACATCCAGCAAAGCGTGCCTTGCATGGTCAGAAACATGGCTTTCAGATAACCGGTGTAGTTTCTTGAAGGGTGGGATGCCTGCACATGAAACTTGTTTTCTTGTTTTTTAAAGTTATCCTTATTCTACAGTTGAGGAAATGGCACTATTGACTGTCTGCACATACATCAAGGTCTCATCCTTTGGTCTGCTGCACATCATGGTGCTGTAAAATGCTGTTTCCAGTCCTATGTGCCACATTCCCAGAATAATGCAAGACAGCTAGGAAGTTTTCATGAAGCAACTATGAGAAGGGCTGGAGGAAACAGCACCTCTGAAGGAAAAGCAAAAGCATTGGGGTTTCTTAGCCATGAGAAAAGGCTAAGGGTGACAAAATGTGTCTATGTTGAAGGCTGCTGCCTAGAGGAAAGTTTTATCCTCCATGTTTCCAGGGGATAAGACAAGGCTTGAGCTTTAGCAGGAAGAATTCATGAAGAGTAAGGGTAGCAAAGCAGCAGAGTAGGTTGCCTGAAAAAAGCTATGGAGGTCTTTAAGAAAAGATCAGCCAGGACTGGATGACAGTAACAGCCCATTCTGCCTTCAGCTGTGATACCTCCAGAGATCAATGCCAGCCATATATGTTTATAGAGATTCTAAGGAGACAAAGAGTTCTCTGTTCACTTCAGTTTAAGTAGAATCAGAATGAAGTAGAGGAAGTATTTACTCTGTACAATGATAGTGGTATAAGATGGATTTGGGAAAGCTAAGGTGTTCAGGATGAACAACCCACACAGTTTGTGCCACTGTAGTTTTCCTCTTGCCCTTCTCCATCTGGTGTTGTGGAGTGTTCACTGTGGATCAGGTCCTACATCCTGTAACGAGATACAGCAATGGACATCTTCTTCAAGCATATCAGACACACATCACCACTTTACAAATGTGACTATCTTTAATGTGGTTGGAAATACTTCCCAAACATTTCTATTCACAGTTAGTTGTGTCCACAGGGCATTATGAAACCCGTTGTGATTGTGAAAATTTGTTTTACACCAAGACTGGCTCCATAGCTGATCTAAACTGACTTGGAAAGATTTTTAAGAAACATTAAAATAATTATGACTCAAATTCCAGACATCTACTCTTCTACGCTTGGTCTTTGCATCTTTCACAGCACAATAAACCTAACTAATAAAGCAGAGAAACCATGGACAGTTATCCAGTCAAAGTAGTAGGCAAGTCACAACAAGCATATCATGCCCTTTAATCTGCACTGTGATGCTTTTAAACTCCCAGAAACTTGCTTTATTCCACTTAGAATACAACTTGAGTTAGCCTTCAGACACTGAGGATGCTTTCAGACAGTACCCAGCAACTTACATAGCTGTCCTGAAGTGACAAAGGCAACGTTTTTTTCCCCTTTCACCACTCCCAGGAGACTGGAGGCCTACTGTCTCCTTCTGTCCTCTGCCAGACTTCTGCTGTTGCTAAGTGTTGTCTCTCTTGACTCTACCCTTCAAGCAAAATAGCCAGTGCTGGTATAGCTGCACTCACCACTATCAGACCTAAAATATCTCTTCTGGTCTTTACTACAAGGACAGAATACGATGGTAGGAGAATGGGCAGTTAAAATCCCAAGTGTTTTTAAGATAGGCTGAAAGTTGAAGAGTGATAACTGCAAAATAATGAGTAGTAGTTAGTAACAGTACCCTGTGTTCCTGTGAATGATGTTACAGAAGGTCCACTGATGCTCAACTATCAGTTTGTTGAGACCTGACAAGCACTACACACACTGTCCTTACAAGGAAGTGACATGGGAACACCAATCCCATTCTTGGATGCTTCAATCCTGACACTAGTTTAAAGCCAATGAGTGATTTCCAGAGAAGACTCAAAAGGTCTCTGGTTGTATTACCTGCTGGAACTGAAGCTCTATATGTAGCGGACTAAGGCTGTTGTACTGAAAAAAAAGGGCCAACAAAAAACAAGCAGAAGGAAACAATGAGGAGATAGAAAAGCATAAACCTTGTCCTTCAAAAAGTTTGCTGACCTGTCCAAGTTGGTAGACATCCTCTCTCTTGTCTCTACATCAGCAAGTCCTCCCTTGTACAGTTAGTGCCTATGCTGACCCTTGCAGAGAGGATAGAGTCAGAGGATAGCTCTCAGTTCAGTTCAGTAACTCTACCACTAGTATTTTCATCCGTGCTGATTGCACTTGATTTCTCCCCTACTTTTCTCCCCACTTTGCCCAATGAGTACACTCTGACTGGCCATCACAGGAACATCTTCAAGAGTGGGAGTACCTTCAACCACAGAAATGACTTGAGATTAGTGCATGTAAGACAGACAGGTCCCCTCACTCAAGGAGGATAAACCTCATTTCACACAAGCTTCATGAGTGCTCTGACCACTGAACCATGGAGATTCAAAACCATTTTTCTCACTGAGCTTTGTCTGGTGCCTTGTCTGGAAGGTGTGCTCTGAAAATGCATGTCAGGTCAGGCCTGGCAAGCACGGGGTAATGCTTTGTTTGCAAATCCCAGAAGAGCTTAGATGTGATTTAGGTGCTCAGAGGCTCACACTGTTAAGACCTTGGCAAGTTCTGGGATGATATTTGGGAATTTTTCTGGCAAGGAAATAGACACCTCCGGGTGTACACAGCAGCTCAATGGGAATGGGAATGCAAATGGTGGTGCTGAGAAGTACAATGGCACGTAAGTGGTGCTAGGTGAGTAAACCTTTTTGTGAATCTAGTCCAAATCCACTGCATGTAAATAAGGATAATATCTGAAATTCTGGAACAGTGATCTGAAGGAGATGTGGACTTGAAAAGGAGGAGGCTAATAAAACTAGGAGAGATCTAATGGAAGAGAAAAATTCCATTTAATGAGCTCATCCGGTGAGGATTGCATAGCAATATTTAATTCTCTGTTAAAAATCAGACCCTCTGCACTTGTAGCTTACCTTGAGTTACAGAGAAGGGTGGCTAGGATGTGACTGGCAGAATCAATCATGTCCTGGGGATGGGCTGAAACCTTACACTGTGTTTATGTAAAAACACAAGTTCTTCTTTGCCTCCCTCCAGCCTTGATGCACAGAATTGCTTTGAGTTGCAGGCAGGCTAATTAATCTGATCTGTGCCTGCTCGTCAAATCTTTCTTGTGGTGAGAGCATTTCTAGCTGTTTTAAGTGAAAATTACTTTATTTTGGAGAAAATTGCCTAGTGTTTAGGTTTGGGGTTATCCAACAGGGTTTTGGATAGGATAAAGGCACCCTGATGCAGCATGCTGACCGTTTGAGGGCCAGAAGAGGTGCCTCCTGTACTTATCTGGTGCCAGGCTTGTAGACGGACGTACACATCCATGGCACTTCATGGGAGCTGAGTTCCCTTCATCTCACTTCTCATGGCCACACTGATGCTGCCCTGGTAACATCTTATGGGCTAATACAGCTTGGCTGCCCCAAGAGCATATTGTGTGGCTGTGACCTGCCTTCTTTCCATCCTCCTTGCTGAGGCTCAAAGTAGTCAAGCTGGGCACTGTTCTCAAAGGTTCTTCGAGTTTTGGTCCATGCAGCTAGCATATATTTTAAGTCCCATGGTAGAAATGTTATACTTAGAGTAGCTGAATCCAAGCAAAATACTTTATCTTATCCATTACTAAAAGCTGAGCTGATCTTTGTTGCTGTTAGCAAAACACATTTTTCTGTTTGGCCTCTCTTGCCTTTTGTGTGGCATCTACATTTTGATGTGGAAAAGACCTTTTACTATGCAAATGCCTCTAACCTCAAAAGAATGTCTCATGTTGGATGCAGTATTGTTTGAGCAGTGGTGTTCTGGAAGAAAGCCAGTTTTCCCTATGATGTACAGATCGATTCACCTTAACACCAAAAATGAGTGCTATTGTTGCTTTTCTCTGCACACTGTAGAAGAAACACGGGAGAAGAACAGACATGAAATAGATTTTTTCAAACAAACTCCAGACAGAACAATGGATGAAATGAGTCTCTTTAAGGTTTCTGTGTCATCAAATGTTATTGTTGACACTCTGAATGTAGCAATAGTTGTTACGCTAATTAGAGTGGTGTAGTTCTAGAAACAGGAACTGTGAAAAAACTGTGTCTAGAAGGTACTAATAATCTTTTGATACCTGTATTATTATAATGAGAGCATTAATGTGCAGAGGAGAAATCATGTGTGTTCTTAATAAAGAATGAAGCAGCACAGTTGTTATCATCTTGAGTATCATATTCATTTAAAATCAAGTAGGCAACTCAAAGGTTAAGAGGTTTAATGTTCCTGAACTGTACAATTGAAGCACTATAGTCCAGGTTGTTGTTAGCAATTATTCAAAGTGCTTGGGGGGGTTTATTAGAGATTTCATTTTCCAGAATAAAGTCCCACACAACTTCAGCCACCATTGCAGTGTGACCATTTAACAGCCAGACACTTCTGCACAAAGTGTATCAAAGATGTTGTCATGACATAATTTCCTCCCAGCTATTTATATGCTGTTGGATTACCATCCTCAAACAATCTTCAACCTCTCAATTTTTCATGCCACATATCTTTCCAGTGAGAATCATAGAGCTTAAAAAGCTCTGTTTTCAGAGATTAATGTGACATTCTGTGTGCATTCCCCCCAACATGAGGAGTATGCCACTTATTTGCCATTTTTCCAAGAAACAGGAAGGCTTTAATAAAACAGATAGTGTACCAGTAAGCCTATTGACCATGTGATAAAAAAAAACGAGCACAGAATGAGCATTGTGTTGAAGGAAACCAGCTAACTGGAGGGAAGAAAGGAAGCTTAAAGAGGAAGTACAGATAGTTTAGGAGTGAGTTAAATTAAAAGCTGAACTCCATGTCTCAAGCACAAGCAACCATAAAAGCTATTGGATATAGACATGGATGATTACAACATAGCATTCACAATTAACTTTTAAAAATAAGGTGCTTATAGTAAAGGGGGAAGGTGCTCTACATGCTGGAAAAGATGTATACGAGTCTGAATCAGCCCAACAAACTTGAGAACACTTTTGCAGGAACACTGCAAAACCTAAGAAATGCACTAACAGAAAGGTGACCATTTATTGAAAGGCAAAGATTCAGACTGTCTTGCCTAGTTCTTATGTCTTTCAGCCCTCCATGATATTCTAGACATGACAAAACTGATGAGTGTTTTGCATTACTTCTCTTCCACAGCTGTACTGTCTTCCTTTAGTCCCTTAATAGAGGCTTATTGGCAAATACGTGTACTATGGGATATGTGTTCCCAGTCAGGTTCTTAAAATCACAGCCTTCTACTTTAGTAGGTAATTTACGGCCTCTTAGCTACAAATCAAGACCTTTCAATTGTGACCGTTTAATCTGCTAACACAATTTATAGGAGTTACCGTTTAGAAGCCGTTTGACTAGCACCGATCTGTATCAGCTGTACCTCAGCTATCTGAGTTTCTTTCTAAACTCTACAAAACTCAACCAGAGAGTGAATTCATTCCTGTTTTGGGATCCTCCCACAGCACAGAAGGACCACTAAGCCAAGATGGATGGGTGTAGTTTCTCTGCCTTTATGGATATGCACATCATTCCAGTTGTACTTTATTAGTTTAGAATTTTGAAATTTATTTAACCTTTGCTGTGATACATTTATTTGCATTTAAAGCTATCTTTTCTTAGCAGTATCCAACAATCTTTCCAGATCCTTTCAAACCTTTGCATAAAAAAGTCACCAGTACCATCCTGTACATTGTCCCCATATGAAGACTAAACAAGCCTCATGACATACTTTGCTGGTGAAAGGTCAAGGTTTTTGATGAACTGAGACAGCAATTTAGCTCCACAGTACAGTTCCCTCGCTTTTCAACACCACATCATGTCTCAGAGTCAGCAGTTGAAGCCTCTTTGCTATTACACAAGGAAGGACACTATCTGATGTGGCTGGGATGCAGTTCCTTCAGGATGGATAAAATAAAATGCAAAGAAGAAAATAGGGCAGAACCAAGAAGTGGAATGACAGATGTCAACTTTATCAAAATTTTCCCTGATTTGCAGATGCTCCAGTGACGAAGATGTATAGGAACCCCTTAAAATCATCTCCAGGTCTGTGTGCAGAAGTAATCTAGAAACCAGAGTGGCTCCCCAGGCTCTGACTGGCGTTTTCAGAAAGCTCATTCAAGGCCCTGTATTGACCCTGCTGAGGGTGAGAGCTGGAGGTTTTGGGCACCAGCAGTACCACACTGAGTAATGCACAGTCCATGATCATGTGAAGTGTGGTGGGGACACCTTCCTCATTGTCTAAGCATCACAAATCACCGTCATTAAAAAAGAGAAAAATTGAAGGAGAAATTATCCATCTGTGCATCTCTAACTATCTGGTTTCCCTGACCTCTGGCATGATCCCATCCTTCTCTGATTGACTCATAACCAGTACTGCTTCATCCAAGCCACAGCTACGTCAAGGCACAGTGAGAGCCAATCAACCCTACCAACTTCATCTGTGTTTCATGGCAGTTTAATCACTGAAGACTGGCTTGGTGTTGAAATATTTCCCCTTAGGGTTCTGAATAGTAGGATTTTATCAAGGCAACTGGAACAAAAAAGTGAAAAAGGCACTTACCCTCATGCAAATCCTTTGGAGTTGATACAAAACCACCTCTTGTGTCGCTTTTACAGTGAGTAGGCATACTTGTCATGAGCCCTCCACCTCATGCAGTCATAGTGGCTCACAATTCATCTGAAATGGCTGCATTTTACATTCTTCTTTTCATTGACTTCAGTGATGACATAAGAGAATACAGGCTAGAAAGAGAGTCAGCCTCACCATCCATGTCAGCTGAAATGAAGAAAATGTACCAGATAATGTGAACCGATAGCAAATATATTCTTCCCTGGGCCAGACTGACTCTGATGACAATCAGGAATTAGTACTGAGGTATTCAGAGTTATACTGCTCCATAACCAGGTCCAATAGGAACAGGTCAGAGGAACAATTTCTATTCCAACAGTGGCTTTTTCAAGTTCTAAATGCACAGTGTCATGTTTACCTCCACATCATATTTTCATACAATCTGATAGTATATCACTGATGTGGCTAAAATTGCTGTGCTGAGATTCATTAAAAAAAGCAAACTGGAGAGATAATAGAATTGAGTAACATGAGACCTGAGTGCTTTCACCCTTCACTGGAACAAGCATCCAGAGATGCTTATTCACCGTTTTCATTAAAAATACCTAATCAAACCAATATTATTAATGTGTATGAAAAAATTGTCACGTACACAAGTAACACTGTCGTAAGGAAAATACGTTTTTCAATGATGTTACAAAAATTATAGGTCATTGCACCCACCAAAGTTATTTTAGCAGAGCTATGTTGTTAGCACTGGAACTAAGCCATGTTTTCATAGTCAAATGATAGGCCTTTTCTAGGTCGTGCCCACCCAGCACAAAGCCCACCAAGTGCTTCATTGAAAAGGCTAAATGGAATTCACACTTCTCAGGCAATCGTTTTATTATGATCACTATGAGTATTCACAATGTAATTTTAAAAATCTTAGAAATAAAGCAGGCCAGTATCTAAGAGTAATCATGTTATGTGTCACATTGAAAAGCTTGTGATTTCTGTCTTTCACTTCCAACATATACCATACAATGAAATTAGCATTAGTTACATTACTCTGGCCTTTCAATCACATATTTCTGGCTTGCAATTTTGCAGGAAAAAAAAAAAATAAATCCACTTAAAAATAATAGAAATCAAGATTTCACTTTTTCGTACTGAGACCTACCTACAGTCATGTAACATTAGACATTATGTAAGTGGTATAGAGCCTTTAAAGAAAGGACACAAAAATATCAGTGCATGAATTTAGGATTTCTCAGACTTCACTGGGTGTTTGGGCTTTATCACCTGGTTTAGGTAAATTTAGACCAAAACATGATCAGTGGATTCATGAAATCAGACTTTCATTGTCCACCACAAGTGGATATTAATCTAACTAATAGATAATTCATGAAGATGCACTTCTAGGTTGTGCTAGGAAGGGCCTCTGCTCTACCACTCAACCTGTAGCTAGCATTAGTTTCTCTCTCTGCAGGAGACAGCTTTTGTGCCATCCTAATGAGCAGCCACCAACATCCTCTGAGTTTGTCTAAACCTTTTCTGAGTCATGAATACCTCAAACCTCTGTAATATCCTGGGAAATGCATTCCCCAGCATAGCCACACTGGAATAGAAAAAGGCAGAGAACTGCCAGCAGGTTGTTATGTTCACATGGTCTTGCAGGGTTGTCTACCTTGACTTCAGTAAGGTTTTTGTCACCTCTGTGCATGGCATTCTCAAAAGCAACCCATAGAGACATACCAGAGATAGATGCATAACTGACTGGGTACTGTACTCAGAGCAGAGCTCAGTGTTTACACACAAAAATCAGAAGATATCTCAAATACAAAATCCACTCCTGCCAAATTCTGTCTTAAACACACTGCTCTTTTTTTCCCTTTGTGAGCTGGATGATGAAATAGAAAGGCTGCTTACTACAGCTACAGATTATATAATACTGCAGAGATTGCTGGCAGATTGGAGGATAGGCTTGAATTCAGATTCATCTGGACAAGCTGAAAAAAAATAGGCTTGAACAAAAAAGGAAAATTTAAAAGACACAGATGCAAAGTACTAAATTTAGGTAGCAACAGTCAAGCAAAAGCACAAGATGGAGAAAACCTGGTTAGGGAGCTCTTCTCCAGAAAAGGAGACAAGCATTATAATGGATCATAGGCTGAGTGAATCAACCCTGTCAAGCTGTGGCAAAGTAGTCAGACTTTGTGTTGAGTGTCTGGAGTATGCTCTTGCACAGGAGCACAGCTTGAAGGAGAGCCACCTTCAAGTATGTAGAAGTCCATTACCACGTTTCTCTTAAATATTTGACCCCTGTTTTTCTATCATGTCAAGAAGCAGCAACATACTTAATTGCATCCAGAAAGATTCAGGCTAAGCCCTTTAGGAAAACCTTCCTAACATTACAGATAGTGAAGCACTGAGGTTCACTGGCTGGCAAAGTAGTGAAGCACCTGTTGATACAAATCTTATGAACCGTACAAATGTCTCTCAAGTACAGCATGGATGAGTTGCACTGGCCTTCCAAGTCCCTTCTAGCCTTTCCTTTTGAGGGGTCTTACTTGATGTAGAGCCTTTGCAGGTCAGTTTCTTGGGCTATCCTGGGAAAGCAACCCCAACAAACAGGCAGCAGGATTGTTCCAAATATGTCTGACATGGACAAAAAGCACCTCTGAGGGACAGGAGTCTTGCTGTTCATAGTTGCTCCTGGTTTGGTTCATCCTTCTGGATTAGCCCACTGCTGGAATCAAAGGCCAGCTTTTTAAACGGCTTTTGTGGTATCAAGAATAAAAAACAAAACAAAACAAAACAAAACCTTTTCATTTATTTTTGAACACTGTAATTCATCCAGCCTGGTACCACAGTCCATAGGCTCAAATCACATTGCACATATTTGTGCCATCTTCAGATGAAGATTTTTATCATTTAATGACTCAAAATGGTGTGATAGCAATTGTGCTTGTTTACATCAGTGTATGCTAGGGAAAAGCAGGGGGACATAATTTGTAGTGTCTCCATTATTATTTATACAACTCTCAGTTTTCAAGGCTGGGAAGTATGGAATTTATACAGATAAATAGTAATAAGCCATCACTAAAACATAAAAACATAGGTGCATCATCCCTACCACCGTATCAGTAGTGGTACCAACAGGTGCCTACAGTACAACAAATCTGACCCAGGAAGTGAAAGGTGGGGTTTGCCTTCTCTAGAGGTCGTATCATTTTAAAAGAATCTCACCAACTAAAGAGGATCTTTCCAGTGAGATATGACATTTTTCATTCTTGTACACTCACAGGCCAAGGGAAGGCCTTGAGTCCATGGATTATAAAACAGTTTTTAGAAAATTCTTAATCCCCTTCGCTTTGAGAAATACTAAGAACTGGTCTCCTTTACCTTGCTTTCTTTTATTTATCTATGAACTCAAAGCCTGGGTTCTTTAGAAAAGAGGGGAAATTGCTTTGGAGTTAATTTTAGATGTAGAAGCAAACCCTGGCCACAAAAATGCTTTCAAAGGGTCATAGCACTGTCTGGAGATTGAGTTATCCTGACACTTCTTAACACTGAGGATAAGGCAAATTCCTTTCACCTTGATGTGAGATACTAAACTTACTCAGGTTTTATGGGTTAAAAATTGTATGCCAAAAAATTAAGCTTTGGGAGGACTTTTCCCTTTGTTGTTCTCAATGTTTCTACACCCAGATTTTCCAAAGGTGCCTCTGAACTTGTATTCACCATGATTGTGGTTCTGCAGTTTTGGGGTTAGAACGTAGACATCACAGAGGTGGCTGTTACTACAGGCTGTAACCTTTTCCCATGCAGTTACCTGACAACCAGCCTCTGTGCTGTGTTTCCACTAACCTCTCCTTTCATCTGTGCTCCACTTTCAGCGGTGACCACCAGGAACATTTCAGTTGTGCCAAAGCAACAACAGCATCTCCACCTTGGCACTACCAGCTGGGAGCTGGATGCTGAGAACTGTTTGGTCCCCTGAGGCAAAGAGGACAGACACTTCAAGCAAGAAAAAAGCTGAAATCCAAAACAGAGGCAGAGGGGAATATGTGAGCCCTCACAGCCATCAGAGCAAGCATGCCCTGGCCCTGGAGGAGTGGCCCATGAGAGAAGGAAATAGACCCTCCTGCCTGACTGATGCTGCATAAAAACATGGAGGAATTACTTATCAAAATTGAAGAAGACAACATCCAGAGGCAAAGCAATGATAATATTTTTGGTACAGAAAGATATAAATATATTATATGAATAGCTTATACGTGCATACACTTACTGCACTATGATTCAGAATAGCCCAGTCTATAGCTCCTATATGCCAGTGTGCCATGGCAATGCTTCAAACAGGTAACTCTCTGCTTCCAGTGGCCATGAAACTCCAAACTGTGAAAGCAGGGTGTCTTTTATTCCATTACATTATTTCTTAAGTCCTATCTCAGCTAGTATGTAAGGGTGGATATATAGGTGCATATATGATGTTATGTTTTAAAAGGGAGTTATTTATAAAATAATGATGTCTTTTCAAGGTAAAAATACCCCTGCAGAACCAAATACCTAAAATCACCAGTTGCTTCAATAAGGCTTGATCACTATTACTTAAAAAAAAAAATAGTATCTAAGTTTTGACTTTAAAAAAAGTCATTGTCTTTTTTCTTGATGTATTTTTCACCATTTTCAATTTCCATTTTTTGGGGACATCCTTAATAGACTCAGCTGAGATGCTACCAAACATTAAACCGAGTCATATTTCTTATCACAGTCTAGAAAGAAAAATGTTTAAGATTATACAACAGGCCTTAAAACATAACTGAACAACATCCCCAAACATTGGTCTTTTGGTAAAGTAGAAGTCTTAAAAAACAAAAATTAAACACAGTTACAATGAAAATGCAAATCTTAAAATCCCATAATCTTCTGGCATTTCTCTGAGTTTAGTGAATACAAAGAAAGTGCTGGCAGCCAGAGCAGCAGCTTGCCAGAAGTGAAGCAGATGCAGTCCCACATGTGCCCTGAGTCCCCTGCTTGCCTTCCCTTAGGAGCACCAGTCCAGTGGTATTTCCCTTCTGCCTTCAAGTCACCCACCTACTACAACTAACCTGGTACATCAGAGAATATATAAAGAAGAAAAACCTCTCAAAACTCTCTTAAATAATGTACACAAACTTCCAAAAAACCTGTTTGTGTTTTCCCATTGAACAAGTGGCTTCTAAAAAGCAAGGTCGACCACATGCCCCATTGCCCAACAGCTCCCCACTTGCTCCCCACCAGCAGATCCCCAGCAGCTGGGTGCGCCTGTGCTGAGCCACACCACAGCCTCTCTTCCAAGTGTGTGGTCCAGAATATTTTTCCCTAAATATGTAATTTATAGAAGGCTTTTAGAATCCCTGGTCAAGCTTTCACAGGTTTAAAGGCTTATTTGGCTGCATAGGTAGCACACGGTAGAAAAGGACAACCAAATTGGCTCAGGGAGACAGGGAAGTTCTTGGCACATTCCCAATGCAAAGTCTCCCACATGGATGGACCGTCTTCCTGGGACTGCGCAGGTGCTCTATCGATGATGCCATCAAAAAAGCATCACCATTTAAATGCAACCAGTTGGCAAGAGTGGCAGGACCATTTCAAGGTGAGAGGAATGACAACTGTGTTGGAGGGAGAAGCGCCATTGTGTCGAAGCAGAGGAGGGCTGTGGTTTCTGATGCTTCAGATGAGCACCCAAAGGTGATGTGACTTATCCTAGGAAAGGTTGTAATTTTGATTGCCTTCAGCATGGAAACCCTTGTTATGGTGATTCTTACTCTGATTTGGAGGCATATTAAACCACTTTTTTTTTAAATATCTCTCAGATAAATGGTAGAGAAAACCTTTGAGCATGCTGGAAAAGCATGCTTTAGGTTAATTTATCTCTGGGAGTGGGCCAAAGTGGCTTCTGTCTGTGTGTGTTTGCCTGTGAAATTAGCACACAAATACAGATGCATATAAAAATAACTAGGCAATGAATGTAAATAGTCAGGGCCACAATACGCATCACTCTCAAAATGTGATTCCTGTGCAGTGGGACTGCAATAGGGACTGTAAAAGTTAAAGAAAACTCACCTTTCATTTCAGCCACTGGGAAAAGCTGTGGGGGGTCATAGATACACCCTCACTGTCTCAAAAGGGAAGTAAAGCAGAAAAGCAGGACCAATTTATGTGCACAAGGAAGTGCCTAGAACAGTAAAACCAATGGCAGTGACTAGCTAGAAGTTGAGAAGGGTTTGCCATGGTTTGCAGAGGTTTCTGGTTTGTAAGCAACATGCTGCCATGGAGCACCCAACAGGGCAAATGGCTGCTTCAGCCCTTGCACCTCCTGTCCCAGGCTCACCAGCCAAGAGCTCAAGAAAAGCCAAACTCAAGCCACCTGCTACTACAGAAGATTCTTATATCCCACCTGTCTGGAGTCTGGGACCATACTCAGGCATTTAGCCTCCCCTCCCAAGTGCTTCAGGGACAACTTTGCCCCATGGGCCAGGCTTTAGGGCTTGTACCTCAAGTAGTGCTTGCAACATGTGAACATTTTTTTCCTGCAGCCAGCCAGCCCTGTGCAGGCAGAGCAGACTTCAGGAACCTCCACTAAACTTTGTTTTCCCTTCCGTGCACTGTAGCATAGCTGTGGACACAGGTGCCTCTGCAGTGGTGGCGGGAGGCTTGTAGAACAGGTCTTAAGGCTTCCTGCTCTCGTGTCACCTACCATGAACCAGGACACACTGTGGTGGTGCAGACTCTCACTGACAGCAGGTAGCCCCTGCTACTATCACTGGAGTCATATCAGCATTAGTAACGATGGAAAAATTCAAGGGGGAAGCCTGGAGGGCAATATCCAGAGATACTTTTTACAGATGCTTTCCCAGAATGAGATGGTGGTTTCACAATATTCAATGGTCTGTTTCTCATCTACCCAGACACTGAGGTCAGAGGAACTGCAGGCAGCCACTGCTGGCACACCTAGGCAATGTCACATGCTGCCAAGAGATGTGAGGGAATGGGAACACATAAAAATATGACACTACCGGAGAGCCCTATCACTGTAATGTTTGTTAACACAATTTGCGAAACTGCCACCACCTACCACAAGTCACAAAATAAACCAGAAATGTGTAGAAACTTCCAAACCTCAATTTTTCTGAGGACAACTGGTGTAAACCCTTATTAAGTTTTATTGCAAGGAAGGACAAACACATAATTTTCAAACATCTTTTTTCTTACTGTTCCTAGACTTATATCTTCTCCAAAGAGTAAGCTGGATCCCACCAGGGAAAGGACACCCCATTGCTTCCCTAGCTGCTCCTCACTCTGCTATTTTCATTCCCTTCACCTTGTTTTTCACTGGAAGGTGTCACTTCTTGGATGCCAACAGAAAAGGCACAAACACTTTAAAGACAAATAACTATTTATTAGTAGACTCATGGGTAAGGTGACAGGGAGTTACAAAACCAATGCCTTATCTGATGATGGGGAGCCCAGGATGGTGAGATGGGCTTTGGTGAGAGTGTGCAGTTCCATGTTCCTATGCACTTTGGCAGTGCCCAGTTAATGGTACAGGTTCACTTGTCTCCCATGGGAAGAGAGGGTGAGTGCCTGGCCATTTGTGTGAATGTCTGACCAAGCTGTTTTTCCACATATTCCTTGTTTCCATTGCAGACTGTTTCTGAGCAGCAGGAATGCCAGAGAAGTTATGACAAGGCAGCCCTGTCCTGCTGGCTGGGGAAAGTCCCAAGTGCAGAGACTACAGTGTAGCTTTTCTAAGACAAATCTCTCAATTATCTCCTTCTGTGATGTAAGCCACAGCCCCATGTCACAATGGGTAGCAGGGAACACAGTGGGATCCAACAGGGAACACACTGGGTAGCGGGGAACAGAGCAGATCCTATGGGAGGATGGGGCTGTGTGTTGACTATCAGTCATTCAGGGGATGCTTCTGCCCTAAAGAGTGTGATGGGAATGATGCTGGAATCCTTTTGCATCATTTGGTCTGTAACAACATGGTTGCATATTATTTTTCTGTAGGAGAAGAATAAATTGATGGGATCACTCAAAAACAAGACAGAATTTTGAAACATGGTTAGCTCTGGGCCTTGTAAAACAAATGGTTTAATCAACAGTTCTCAACTGCAATGACACTGGGTGAGTCTAGTGGTTCTTGAGGTTTACACTCAGCTGCAGTTTTGCTTAGAAACATCTCTGATAGCAAAATGGACATCTCCAGCTTATTTCCAAAAGGGAAAAAAATACTTCATTTTCCCTCTAATGAACACCTGGAAGATTCAGCACTGAAGGGGAAAGGCAAGTTGGAAAGAAAGAAATCAGTTGTTGCAAGTATCCTCCTCCTTTTAACCCTGGCCTCTCCAACATCTGTGCTCCCCAGTGCAAACAGCATCCTACAGCATCTTTACACCTGCTCCATGAAGGAGATGTATTTTGAAGCACTCACTGTGCTTGAGACAAAGGTTTGCAGTTGAAAGCACAAAGGATTGGATGCACCAAGGACATTCCTGCATGCTAACATATGTGTGTACATGTAAGAGAGAGTAACTGATGTAGAGAAGATACCACGGGAGCACAGGAAATTTTTTGCAGCTTCTGCAACTGTTTGGTACTGACTGGAGATACCTGCAGAGTTTATCTCCTTTGCAGAAGTCTTTTCACCTCAAAAATTACTGATCCTTCTTTTCATGCACAGAAACAGGACCTGCATAACTCTAGTTCAGAAGGGTGTCTGGTCATGTGTTAGAGCCATTTATAGCATCATGTGTCTTCAAACCCCAGCCTACAGTCTGTGCTGCAATACTATTCCATATTACCTGTTGCCACACCTCCTTCCCAACCCTCAGCTACGTATACCTTTAGTTATGAAGCACAATGTGGGATGTGGATTTGTGTCCTCAGACAAGTGTGTTGAAGGTCTCCATGTGTATGTATCACCATCCCCTTACCACTAATTCAGGTGAGCTGGGAATCGAGTAATTGACTCCCAATATGACCAGCACTGCCAGGGGTAGTACTTCTGAGCACTTATTTGCAAGGCCTTGGGCAGTGTTAAGGACTCCAGACAGAGCCATGGAGCATGAGCCAGTGACTCCTCGTGTGCAGGATGTGCTTCACATGTGATGTTGAGTCACCTGCACACATGCCAAGGGACAGACAGTGCGCCCCAGTTTCTCTGGCAGTGGGGCACAGAAGCTGCAGGCCAGGAAGGATCTCGTATGAATGGGTACCTAAATCTATCGCCATGGGCTTATGCCCCAACATGCTACTGACTGCCAAGACAAAAGTAGCTTGCCATCTTCAACCACTATCAACTGCCCTGCTACCATGCAACCAAGTAATGTACAGGAGAGCCTGCCTGCATTGCTTCATCACCTGCACTGTGTGCCTCAGATTGCACCCTGTGCGTACCCACGCACAAACACACATCCCTTCTCCCCTTTCACCTCCTCCCCTCAGGTCCAAATGCAGCCATGAGTCACTATGGGAAGTGCACCTGATGATCTCTGGGCCACAGCACCAAACACAAAGCATCACAAAGGAACCTTATGAGAGCTGGGGATTGAGCCAGCTAGAGCCTAACTGGTCAGATATTCATATCTGAGGTTTTATCCATTTCCACAGTGTTTTCCAAGCAATAGTAGTTCTTTATTTCTCTACTGCATGAGTTTCACAGACATTCAGATTTTGAAAGGGTACATAAACATTTACATCTGTGACATTATGTGATGTGTCTGAGTGAACAAAATGCAAATTGTTGTAAGAATTGTTGTAAGAGACATGTAGAGATTATTTCTAGTTTAAAGGTTGCTTTAAATTTACAGATGTATCTGGCATCAATTGGAATAAAGAAGTGTAATATGATCACAGAGCAGGAACATGAACTCTTGCTGTTGGTGCTGTTCATGCACCATTAAAAGGGACAGAGAAACTCAGTCATTAAGGAAAAAATATATTGTCAGAAATACCAACAATAATTCAGTGTCCATGTATGTATGCATGCATGCAGATATATTTAAACTGCAGTAGCAAATGCTCCACTTTCAAGGAATACTCACACTGGGCCTCACACATCAGTGAATTCTGTGTGAAGTTTATGTTAGAAACTAGATCTATCTTACACCACTGAAAATGCACAGTATGTCTCGCTGTACTCTGGCTTCGCATCTCTGCAGTCAGGATTTTCTGAGGCAAGAAAAGTATTTCTTTTTTGCATTATACATTTTATAGCACTGCTAGAATTAATTTTTAATAATACAAATACTACCCGGTATGGGAGCAGAGCTCTTACGATGCAGTTGAGGGCAGTAAATGCTATTCTATACTGAGATGAACAGGTTTTGCAGGCTGAACGTGCCTGAAGGCAGCTGTACTCTACACGCCCAATTTTTTACAAAACACAGCAAGACAGGTTCATGTCTGGTGTAATCCCTTTGCCTCCAGAACATTTCCATCTTGGCAAATTGGTCATAGAAGAGAGAAGTATGCTGCAGCTTTCCACTCGGGGGACAGTTTTTCTTCTATTTCCCCTAGAACACATCAGCTTCCCAGGCTTGGCTCTTTTCTTCAGGTGGGCAGGACACTCTACGAGGTCAACTTTGAGCAGTCTAAGCAAGAAAAATAACACAAATCTTCCTTCAGTGGAGAACTGCTGCAAAAATCAGAGATGGGCAGGACATTGTGGTACATACCTTGTTAACAGGCCCTGTATGGAAGTGGTTTTGGCTGGAATCTCACCAAACAGTCCTTTTCCTTGTGGCTTGGAGCTCCCATGCCTTTCCACTCATGCAGGCTATCTCTTGTGCATCACAGGGTGGTGTAAGCCAGACCTGGAGCCTCATGATACTTTAATGTGGTGGCCTTAGGTTTGGATTAAGTTGGGCATTTGGAGCATTAGTTAGGAGTTCATCCACATGAAAACACAGCCAGGTTCACTGCTGCTTCTCTGTGTCATGGCAGCCCTTGCTTGTGGCTGTGCATCCACTTCGCTTCTGCTACACCCATGCAAACTGTGCCTTGCCACAGGAAACGAGCTGATCCAGTTAAAATTCTCCTCTCTCCCTGTCAACACGCAGAAATGAAGACAGAAACTGCTGCCTTCATGTTGCTCAACACGCCAAGCATTTGAAAGGGCTTTTAGGTGAACATGGAGCTGAAGTGTCTGTCTCCACCCACTCTTCTTTTGCCCAAGAGGCAAGAGGGGAAAAATATATATATATATATCCCCCATCATTGTTCTCTGATTTCAGTGGGTTGCTGGATGTGTGAGGCATGCATCTAGCAGAGTTTCTGCTATAAAACGCTTCCCTGTTTTGGAGGGGAAGAGGTTCTTTTCTGTGTGCACAATTGACTCAGAGACATGGTTGTCCTGCAGGAAGAGTTGCAGGATTAACTTTGAATACTTTGATATGCAGTGATGAAAAAGCACACGCCGACATGAGTATTTGGGGAGGTTTAGTGTGTCCTTCTTTTTCATTTTTTACACACCTAGAAGCAGAGCATGATTGACAGATTGCAACTTCAGTCCTGGAAATAGTCTCTCAAGGCTTAATTCAAAGAGCAACAGAAACATCAATGAAACCTGGTCCTGATCTACTGAAAAATTGAGCCAGCTGCAGGTGTGAAAATCAGGGTGTTGAGTGAGACTCTAATGATCAAATTCATAATTGTGAAAGGCTTTGGTGTAGTCAGCCAGAGCTGCCAAAGACAGAGGCACACATGAAGCTGTGTCCTTCTCCCAGACAGACAGAAGATGCATTTCTCAGGCAGCATCTCACCCTTCTGTATCAGTGCCTGATTCAGGAACAAGGCAGAGTGACTTGGCCAATGTACACACACCTCTTTTTATTTACAAGAAAGGAGGATTAAATGCTCATAGCACAAGCCTAGTGCTCATTCAGGAAGAGAAAGACCTAGACATTGGAGCTTGCTCAACCTGAGAAGACTCAGATTCACAGCTCTGACCTGGTTTAAGCTCTCTGGGGCATCTAGAGCATCTCAGGGGACTATGACCTGAACACTAATTAAGCTTCATGATAGACTGTATAGTGTTCTAGCTTGGATATTATCCCTAATCTCCAGTTTGTGACCCATAAGTAATTAAGCATGCTTTCTGTCCACATTCAGAAATTACAGACCGAAGCTGTGGTTCCTCAGACTGCTCAGGACCAAAACAGATCTCTTCAGGAGGGATGATGAGAGATGGAATTGTAATGGGGCAAAGGATACAATGGCATAGGGTACATTCTCTCACTCAGGCAGCTGATAAAAACATTTGTTTGTAAATCTCCTTCACACTGGCATTTCTGATACAAATGGGTTACAACAATTACAGATAAAGTATTTCATCTTGGAACCAGAGAAAGAAATCTGAAAGGTAGCTGTTGCCTGTTGCTCTGCAAGATGACTGTGGTTGCTACAGATTTTCTTCTCTAAACCTTCTACATCCCCACACCTCCACATGCATGACATGAAACACCTCAGTGAAAGAATTGCCTCTGTAGAGGAGCAGGGGTAGGTTTGATTCTCTCTTTGAGAGTCAGAAGGGAAACACTATATACCAATCACACAACTGTGATTTTTACTACTTATTTAACCATTATTTATTTCAGTAATGTCCCCAGCTTGGCTTTCAGTATCAAATGGTATCTAATACTCCATCCTTAGGAAATGCTGTTCTGTTCTCCAAGACACTAAAGGAAAATAATGTTTTTCCAGATGCCAAACTCATGGAAACTACAGAACTGATCCTATCTCAAAATTAGTTTAATTTCAAAGAAAAGAATCGGTGTAATGCCCCCCCCCCCAAAAAAAAAAAAAGAGCAAATCCTCAAATTTTATTGTAGGTTGTTTACATTAGAACTACTTAAGAGGTTAATGACATAATTGTCTACAAGGAGGCAGGCATGCTGCAGCATCTTACATTTCGTGTTTGATCAGGGTATTTAGGTGGTTTTTTGTTATGGGTATGGTTGGACTCAGTCATCCAGGAAGTCCTTTCCAACCATGAATATTCTGTGATTCTTGAATAGACTGGGGTTTGTATCTTTCTGTAGCTCCCCATAGCTAAGACATGGTACAAGTCTAAGGCTGCACACTGCCGTCCTGCCAAGGTGTGCTGACACTAGCATTATCTTTAAGAGCAACAGGAAAACAGACTGACTTTAGCTAAACTTCAGTGACATCAGCTGATGGTTTAACTATTTAAATATGAGGCATTTGCAATGAGTCTGCCTCGACAGAAAACTGCTGTGTCATTTTAAACTCTAATTTGAGTTGCTTCATTCCCATGGAGTCAATGTAATGTTGATAGCTTGCAGTGCAGAACAAGACCATCCTGGGTTTGAACACGGTGATATTTGGAAATTTGTCCTGCTGATGTCTCTCTTCCTTCTGAGGAAAGTTGTGCATTTACTTTTCAAATATAAACACTAATAGGAAATTGAAGAAATGGCATCTGATTTAAGAAATTATGGTCTAATTAGTGTGGGCAATATTTTTTCATCATGACTCTGCTGGATGAAAAATGCAGATTTGTCAACACTGACACTTTCCAGGAATGTCCCATTCCACCAACTTATTTTCACACACAAACCTGAGAAGAAATTCCCTGAAAATTAGCTATTTTGTTGTTACATTCTCAAAATTAAGGATTCAGTGTTTCTTTACAAAACAACTTTT
The DNA here is from genome assembly GCA_013399075.1 of Chloroceryle aenea. Lineage (NCBI taxonomy): Eukaryota > Metazoa > Chordata > Aves > Coraciiformes > Cerylidae > Chloroceryle > Chloroceryle aenea. The sequence goes on along the minus strand of VWZY01003688.1, from coordinate 761,620 downwards.
TTTCTTTGAGATGGCTTTTAACTTTCTTTGAAACAAAATTGAAAGCATTTTTTAAAATCTCAATTTCAAAATAAAACAGTTCATTTGGGGATCAAACAGAATATTTTATTTAAGTGGTCAGGAAGGCTTTTTACTGTTTGGAGCTGCTGATGAATCACAAAAATTCTTTCTTTCCACGACTCTGATATATGCTGTGTTGAAGCTGCTTTGATATTTGATATTTATTACCTTAATCTTATTTGTGCCTTAGCATTCCTGGCTGTAATGGCTCCATCTTTGCCTGATGTTAGAAGTTTAAATAATGTGGTCCTGAACAGTGCTGGGATGGAAACCCACTCAGGGATCACAAATATTGTTGGCATAAACCAAGCAATTATAATGGGACTGCTGACCTGGTAGACAAGAAAAAAAAAGAATAATCATCTTGGTCACTGACAGGCACAAGACACAGGCATAAATATAGCATATAATAATAGTAAATCTTAAGTAGAGGAGAATATGAATGTAGGAGAAAAAAATCAACTTAAAAGAAATTGAGAGTTCTTCCGGCATTCAGATGAACTGTGAACCTATTTTAAATTGTATCTGAGAGCTGATGGACAAGGTGTCATGTTTTCCATAACTAATAAAAGTAGTCTTGAACCAGAACTGATCTGAATTTAGGTATTTGTTTTTAGCAAATAACATATGTTAGTGCTTTGAATATGCTGACTTGTGACTACAGGAAAGCTGCCCGTCATCTGCATTTTATGAGTACATCTCTTTTTTTTAATGCAAACACCAGGGAATGTTGGTCTTTGTGTGGCTGGTTTTCAATGCATTGAGAAAAATATGGTTTTTGGAAAAGAAAAGGAACCTTTTGCCACCAGAAACCCAAAATTATCACATTAGGACCACCCTGGCTGGCTTCTCTGTGGAGTTCTAGCTTCAAGCAAGTAGTATGGATACAGAAAGTTATGTTTAAACTGAGAAGGCTATAAAGGTTTGTTTCTCTATCTGGCTTTAAAATAGCAGTTGTTATCAAAGTAACTATCATACAGACTTTACTCTTATTGGTTATGGAAGTATCATTTCCCATTTTCAAAGTGAAAAGAGAGTTTGACTTGAAGAGAGAGCAGCTTCCTGAAGTCCAAAGGTTAGGAAAGGAAGCAAAGTCTTTGGGTCTCCAGTGTGTTGTGACAGCCACAAGCCTGATCTTCCTGGCAAGGGCTTTTGAATGCATCAGAGCTTCAAATCTACCCTTTTCTTTTGATATTTGTCTGTGGGCAGGCACAAGGGCAGGGCAACCCATGAGAGTGACCAGCCATGAAATTCCTATGCAGTTCTAGGTTTGGATCCTGAAGCTGCCCTCACCAAGCTTCACAATTTGGATTCAAGCATTTATTTCACGGTTATTTATACTTACACAATGAAATTTGAACACATACCAGCGAAGCCTTTGAACTGTATCTCTTCTTCTTAGTGGTCCAGTAATCTTTCCATGGTAAATATGTTAGATACAGTGATCACTGTTAGAGTGGGTTCAGCCAATTCCACATGGAAAATACCACTGAGAAGTGCAAAGCCCAACTTTAGCAGGACACATTTTTGGAAATGGACTATAATTCTAGCTACAAGGAAAGCATGAGCCTGGGTTTCAAGTGGTAAAAATGGTGGGATCAGGTTCTCAAGAAAGAATTTCAAGGGCAGCTATCTACCTACTAATTCATACGGAGTGCTGAACAAATGGTCTCAGAGCAAACAATCACAAAGGACACAGAGGATATAAAAGAAGGAGAATTTTCTTCAGTTTACAGAATCACAGGATTGTCACAGTTGGAAAAGACGCCTAAGATCACCATGTCCAGCCGTCAACCCAAAAAAGAAAAAAAAATAACCAAACCCACTGCCCACACAAATAAAAAATATAAAAAAA